>JAMPIV010000535.1:0-600000 GCA_024509875.1 Oreohelix idahoensis
AATGAATTTCGTAATCAGAACGTTGAACATGCTATGGATCAACTTATAATGGGCTGGGGTTTTGACTAAACACGATAAAACTTATAGGATTTATTATGTTATATTATTCTTAAAAAAAAATCACAAGGACCATATTATCTATCTAGGAACGTATTGTTTACAGAAATAAAAAATGCATAAAGAAAATATTTATTTAATCCCAATAGGCCTCTCCTCTATTGTAATAAGGTATTTCAAAGGTAGATCCCCGACAGATGGTAGTTAACCCAATAGTTACCAGTTAATTAGGTCATAATTTATTAGTAAATATATTTTTATTAATTTTTCTTTTATATACTTATTTATATTTTAATTTAAATTTATGGCTATGACGTATATTATAATATAAACCATAAAATATTATATTACAAAAAAAAAAAAAAAAATAAAAATATAGAATAAAAACAAAAAGAAAAATAAAATAAAAACATCATTTTAGTTGATAAAAAACTCTGTAAACAATAGAAAATTCTTGTGAGTATTAATCAAACAAACCATTAAATTTAATAATAACCACAATAATAAAATAATAAAACCACACCAAAAATAAAAAAAAAAAATATAACAATTAAGTCGAAATGGGATTTCTCTTTTACTAACAACCCTGTCAGTCTAAAGGTACCCACAAGTCAACTAGGTTCAACTTCTAATTACACTTAACAAAGAACAATTATCTGTAGTCATCTTGAGGTATTTTACTCTGGTGTATTTAAGGGACCCTAGTTTTACTAATCAGAATGATTATTTGTAATTCAATATTGGGAACGTATGCGGCTCTAGATTTATGTGCTAATAAATATATATCACACAAATAAAAACGTCAAGGTAAAGCTAGGTAAATATTACAGCCATTACAATGCATCTCCACCCCTTGAGCTAGCACACAGCAACGTCCCAATATATATATGGAAACTGTCAATAAAAAAAATACACTGCACTTAGAAATTTTTTACTAATGATATGTTAACAGGATCGTCTCACCATAACATGTATTAAAATACCAGACTCACTTTGGATCGGTGGTTGGTGGGTCCAAATAAAAAAAGAACAAAAAACCAAAAGAAAAAAAAAAAAAAAAAAAAAAACTAAAAATAAAATCACTTGACCAAAAGAAAAAAAAAATACTAAAAAACCTAGATACTACTCTGGAGCTAAACAAAAAAAAAAAAACCCAAAAAAAACACCTAAAAAAACCATCTACCAATAAAGCGTGATCAATATGTATACTATAGCATAGTACCCCAACAAACACCAAAACTAATATTTGATCAAGAATAACTAAAGAACAACGATCTAAAGGATTTTTAAAAAAAATTACTTTAATGTATTTATGTTACAGTCTAAGAGGTAGCAGATCAAAGTCTTATGTAATAATATATATAAACCCCTAGATTAGAAGCTCTGGTCCAACACTCGAGGTCTAACTTTACTATCTTTAACTTATAGTCAGTGAGCTTCATCGCCGACACCACTTCATCGCATAGATATTTTTATCGCACTAGATCTCCAGGTATGTACACTATCAAATTTTAAACAAACTGTTAGTAGTTTATGTATATTCTTTTACACTCAATAGTAAGTCCCCCTCAGAACTTGCCATATTAGTAATGCCATACCCCAACACCCGCTTGCAAGCCCCGGGTGCGGCTCACTTGCAGCGTCATATCTATATCGCGCCTGTAACACTGAAATATTCCCAACCCCTAGTAATCCCCAACCGAATGTCCCCTCCAATCCCCATGTAGTAAATCTTTTCATCCAATTGTCATTTCCTGAACCACCCCACATATATCCAGTCGCGCTTAGCCCCCAAAAATTAGTCTTTATTTGGTACCTGCGGTACTTGCTAAATTCCACAGAGCTAAAAAAATATACGCTGATTACTTAAATGTTAATTCCAAATTAGCATCGTAAGGTAAGATCTCTAATCGCGAATGATTAAAACTACTTCTGAGGAACACTTTTAATGTTTCTACTCGGGTCCATCATGACCTTACGATTCACGCTAAGTGACACAAAAAAACACTCAGGTAGAGGAATATATTTCTAATAGGAAATCTGCTCGGGTAGGTATGATTCTCATTATTCGTCACATAGCCATCAATACTCTTCTTCTGTTTTTTATCACCTGACACTTCATTTTCCTCAATATTTTGTCTAAACATGTCCCTTATATACTGTCTCTTACGATCTCTCCCTTCAAGCTTGCCAATTAACTAACTGGATAAAACATTTATTCTTAGCGGGTTCTATCCTTTCTGGTGTTACTCGGCCAGAGAAAGTGCGTTTGCTTATTCCTTCCCCAACTTGTTCCAATTGTATCATGATAAGCCTTTTTTGCGCTCTGGAAAGCCATGTCTGTCATTGATTCTGAACTCACAGTCTGTCATCATTGCTTCGAAATCTCCAGTTTCAAAAAAAAGTAATGAAGCGATGTACTCTCCCTTATTCGTAATTATTAACGTGAGGTATTCCCTCTACTTAAAAGACAGGCTTTCGATTTTTCCTCTACGCTCTTCTACCTACAGGTTATATCCCCGTAAAAGGATCATGGTACTATCGTGTCCAAGTCGAATGCTTCAATCGAATCGACGGTCATACACATCTGCCGATTTCCTCGCTAACTCCTGTTCACGCACCTTTGTCGTTGCAATCTCGAATCCTCATACAGAGTTGAAAACGTGATCGTAAACTGGTTTCACGACATGGTCCTGCTACCTATTTTTGCCCTTAGCCTTCTCCTAGGCCTTTTCGATTACGTTCTATGGATCCCTTTCGATTAGATCAGGTACAATCTCATTTTGCCTAAAAGGGTATGGGTTCAGGAGGGGGGTTACCTTTATAAATCTTTCTTCTCTCCGCCCATGGACCATCTATCTCTGCATAAATTCATCCTATATAATCTTCTACCCCAGCTCCGAGATAGGTAATTTCTATCCTTTCCATTTTTTCTCATCCCCGCCGTTGTGAACAATATACTTCCTGTTCAAGATCGGGTAACTCACACCCATTCCCCCTTACTTTGTAATGCTGTCCACATGATCATTGCGTTATGTACGGCTATATCTCAGGATAGTAATCCTCCTATCCACCTAATAATCACTTCAGTCGGCCTCCACAGGATTCTGTCACACTTGATCTGTCCTCCACATGTATGGGAGCAGACATGACAGTGAATCTCGTTACTCATGTCTTTACATCTTTAGTACGGCATATTACCTCTCGCCGTGTTTTGGCTCCAGTTGCCGTTTACAATTTCCGAAGGTTTTACTTATCTTGTCGGTTCAAATCTAAACAACTCGGGCGACTATGCTCTCACGCTAGCTCAATTCTGCAATCCTGTTGGACTCCGGGTACCCCACGTGTGATCCCATCACAAGTTGAGGATCGTGCTTTCTAACAAATGTTCGCAACCGCTAATAAGCAGAGATGTATCTGATCGGAATCACTTATCTTCTTTTTTATCCATCCTTCCTGCCAGCAAAGTTATCTATTTTTAGCAGGATCATCTCTAAAAATCTCTCTTCTACTCTCGACATAATCTACTATAGCCAGGAGAAATCTTATCTAGTCTCTTCGATTTCTCACTCACTCATCAGGCAGGGATCCGTATCCTTGTACCCAACACTAATTCTAAAAACAGGGAACGATGGAAGTTCTTAACATAATCATACTTCGTTCTTGAATCTTAATCGATCTTGAGAGATATCATCTTCGGTAAAGCTTCGTCTTCTCATTCATGCGTCTTCTTCTTTATCAGTCATTCCACAGGGCTAATGTGATCTGAAGCAAGCAAAATCAGTTGTATTTCACTTTAAAGCGCCTACAGAGAGGATATACAGGACAGGGTGAGATTCTATTCTTCTCTACAGTTTCTTTGCTACTTTCAATGGCTTCATATATAATTAGCGTCGCGTTTTCTAGCCATTTTCGGCCCCTTTTCTGCTATTTCTTTTTTCACCACCCATAGCTCTTCATTATCTCTTTTCCATTCGGTCTTTAGGATTCTCTGGAGGCAAGGGATGCGGGTCCTACTGAGAATTCCTACAATAGCTTATTAAGGTTCCTATCGCTTCCAGATAACGCATCCTTCTCTAACCGCAGGTCTCACATCTGATAGGTAAGTTCCAATTACGTATCTTAGTTGTTCCCAACTTCTGTATCAGTCTTTTCTGTTAACTCTTCCTGCAGCTTAACGTCATGTCAGGGTGTTCGCAGTGGAGGTGTTCTTTCTCCTTTATTCTCTCCACAGCACGCTCGTTTTCCTTCCCCCCACAATTGTTTCAAGTCCCAAACTTCTTCCGATCTGTATCCATCTGCATAATCTATGTCGCTCATCTCCTTTCGTCTCCTTTCTTACTTTCCCTCATGCGTTCTCGGGTAATCCTTTTAGTGGCGGCATTACGCTTTCCGTCTCTCCTTAGCATCCCCAATAAGGCAACCCGATTTCAACTACTGTTCTCTACAATTTACCCATGACCATATCGCTGTATCGTGCACTGGGAATAATATCTAGAAATTAATCCATGATCTCTTATTAGGATCCTTACTTTAATGACGCTATTTATTACACGCATATCATAAATAACATAATAGCATCAATTAACCCCCCCCTTTAACTGAGAAGCGACAGTTAATATAGGCAGACGCCGTTTCTATTTCTCCCATTTGTGTTGACATACACCAGGCACGCAGTTGCGATCTCAGTGGATTCGTATTACCCGTTCAAGTCTGTTTACCGCATTCGCTCTCCTTGATCCGATACATATTAACCTTTCTAATCTAGCTAGGGGTCAATCTTTCTGCTCTAACCAGATTTCTGTCACAGCATGCATTCATCCAACATAATACAGGCATCTGTCTTAGGAGCAAAGGACACTTCAATCGAAAAATAATGCCATTGTAGTTTCTGCCCACAATTGCGCCACAGGCGCATGATTTCTCCATGTCTCCATCATTGCTTCATGTTTTGTCTCTCATATGTGTTTATTTTTTTATCTTCTTTGTAGCAAATCGGGGAAACACTCCAGAAGCATGGAACCTGCTGTCAAGCTATCGACAGAAGTTCCCTCAATGTGTGTCATTATACATCTCCACCGCTCCGCCTCTCCCGGCTGCTTTACATCTATTTCTTGCTTCCGACTGGCGGTGCATGCGCAAATTGTATTGTGTCACTGTATGGGAACGCATGTTGTTAATGGATGCTCTATTCCAGCAGTATTGAATCGTCGTTGGGATCATTGGTTATAATAGAGGTGATTCACATAGAAAAATAAATTAAAAGAAATAGTACATATCGTGTTGTATATGTTGTATATATGTAAAGTGTCACAGTTATATTTATTTGTTTTATTTTTTTAATTAATGTGTCCTGCCAATTGGGATATCTAAGTCTGTTCAATGGGATCTAGTAGTAAATCTCAGTCTCTTCTGTTGTAAATATTTGGGAATTATTTTGACACAGCAGAATGTTTAAGAAACGACTATTCTTGTTAAACAGTTGTTCTAGTAGTATTCGTTCACAACATTTTGTGTCAATCGTTAATAACGTTTTTAATAACCAGCAGCTGTACTGCGCAGTTCGGATGGGTCTTTGATGAGACATTAAGAAAGAAAAAAGGTGTTATACTCAGACTCAGACATGTCGTACGAGAGATTACTAAATTGGAGGTTGCGCTATGCTGCTGCAACCTTCATCAAATTAAATACCAAATTGCTAAAGAAAACCACACGCTGCACCTCCCCTCTGCATAGAGCCATATCGAAATGTAACTTTCGTGCAGACCTTCCAGCATAGGGGACTAAATGCATCTTGTGGTCTTCCGTGCTCTCATAAGGTAACGATGAAAAGGAAAAATTTGATGTTTTTGTTATTAATTACAGAAATGGAATCTAGTGGGATCTCTGACTAACCAGTTTAGATGATCTAGATTTTACTCGTTGGATTGTTTGTGGTCTTCGGTCCCTATAACCGTGATTCAGATGAAGAACAAAATGAATAAACTTAATCGATTGAGAGGTCACAGCAATTGGTGTCTGAAAATAACACAGGGTATATATATAAAAAGATATGACTTATGAAGATAAATGCAGGAGGAAATGATTGTGACGGTTTTGCCTCCCCTGCATTTGCAGAAGTGGTTACCGCCAAGTAGTGGGCCTATAAACTAAAGAGTTCTTGTATAGGCTTCATATGGAGTCTATCTTTACACAAAGATTACCCTTGGCAGAAATGTCAGGACAGAATGGACAAGTAAAGTACTTCTATAATTAATGGAAAGTCTCACAAGATATTCAGATAAGCGAATAAAATGCTGGCTGTTGCTGGAATGCAAAGTTAATTTGTAAATCTGCCGACAACTTTTGTGAAGGATTTAAGCTCACTTATTACTTCTCAGCTCTCGTTTACAGGCCCCCACCCTGATTTCTCTGTAAATTACTCGCCGTCGAACTAATCTTTAATCTCAGTTTGCTTCACCGCAAGCTAGGATGACCGGGTAACAAACAGGGTCATCACAAAGGGAGTGCGTCGATAATTTGATAAAATCCAAATTATCTGCTACTTAGCTGAAAAATATAACGAAGAAAGGAAAGAAAATGCGATACTTGAGAGCAACATATATAACAATCCAGTAGAACCAAATGTATCGATACTGCCTAGATATAGAGGGAAACAAAGATCGATAGGGGGCCGCCCCGTTTTGTACACAATGATAAAAAGTTGAAATTTTAGAAACACCACTCCATGGATGTAGAATCGTAACATATTTTGCAGCAATATTAGGACAATGTTGGAGGACAGGCCAGTGACATACAAAATATAATATTAACTACAAAAAAGCAAGAGGAGCTTTCATTTTGCATTGAGGAAAATATATGGAGATCAAGAAGAAATTCGGATCCAACACAAAAAAGAAAGAATTTATAACTCAAAAAATGTGAAGGTCGTCCTATTGTATGGCCTCGGAGACATGGAGTAACAACAAAAACAACAAACAATAAAGCTACAACTTTCCATTAAATGGGTGGCTTGCGTAGACTAGAGGGATTAAAATGTGGCTATTGACCATGGTTATCAACGTGGAACTGTGACAAAGAAAACCAGGACAAGTGGCCAGTGGATATCAAGAGATGAGAAGAAGACGTATGGCGATGGATAGGACACACAGTGAGGGAGCTGTTGATAGTCATTGAACAAGGCAGAGTTCCTTGTTCTGCAAACTCGACCGCGGGGAAAGAGAGGCATCAAGAGGCAGCAGTTAGATCCAAGAAGCACATAGAGAAGAGTGCTGGAACAGTGGGGAAAGTGATGAGGTGAACGTGGAAAAAGAACTTGAAAGGGGGGGGATGATGGCTAGTGACAGGAGGAGCTATGGCATGTGTTTTGTTAAAGGGCCTATTGCTCCTGGGAGCGGAAGGTTATGTAATTAATGATGACAATTAATTAGATGCTAAAAAGATTGCATCCTATAGAATCAAGTCCCACCTTCTTGTTTCAAATATCATTCAAATCTTTGTGGGACGAGCTGGTTGTTAAAACCTCGAGTCTATGATTTTTGACTTTTTAATGAGAAGCCTGGACTGTCATCGTCGTACATATCTCCTTTCATCATAATTATCATACCCTTCAGCTCTCCTAAGAGCATAAACACCTTCACACAACACTTTTGTGAAATGTCTTCCTGTCCGTGAACATCAGCTCACGATCTTTCCATGTCTTTCTTTATCCTTTCATGTCTTTTGTCCACGGTTATATTCTCCGGGTGTTATTCGTTACAGGAAGAGGGCGGTTATTCTGCATTGTGTAGCATCTGTGTATTTGAATTATTTTAGTCCATAGTTGAATTGTCAATTGATTTTCTATCAATTTCTCTTTTTTTTTTTGTTTTTTTTTTGGGTGGCTTACCAATGTCATACCAGCCCGGAAACGGGCCCCCAGATTCCCAGCCACTCCGTTTAGTCGGCCTTTTTACGACCAGGTTGGTGGTTACAGTTTCTCACTTTTGTTTTGCTCTCAATTTGCGGCTCCACTCTTGTAAAACATCCAATCGGATGCAGTTGTTGCCTATAATCACTAAAAAATTTCTTTTAACTCTTGCATTGCTCCCTTTTTTCTTAAAACAAGAGATGATCTTGATTTTCTTGTTTTTGTGGAGAAAGTTGATTAACATTTCTGTTTAGTTAACATGGTGAGATTGAGGCCTGTAAAAACCTGTTGATACACGGAATGTACTATAAACGTGGATCTACGAGAGATCAGAAAGTTTTTGAGTACACTGTAACAGTAACAAGGGCCTAGCTTTTCTTGTAACTTGACTGCTAATTTATTAAAAATATAGCGATTAATGATTTGATAAGGATTTCGGTTATTAAACTTCCACAAATAATCTAATTTACATCAAACTCTTCGGACCTGCATTAGACTATACGTAGTTCACATTCACTGTAGTTCCGTTGCCGGAAACCTGAGAGTATACATATTCACATTAGTTCAATAGCGAACGAATACATGGGATATACCAAAACGTAAGATATGCTCCTTTTTTCTATTAGTTCCATAGCTGGAACGTGAGGAGATATTACTAATATTCATTACCACATTTACTCCTATTGAAAACGCTCGCCCAAATACGTGGGTATTGCCACTCAGTTCTGTCAGACTTTGTGTTATTGTTAGTGATCTTTATTTTAGCGTTTTTAGTTTTTTTCTAATATACTCATTTTTTTTTTTTTTATATCTTTGTTATTTCAAATCACTATTATTTTTTTTCTGATTTTGGGCGCCCCCAAAATGTCGATCGGCACCACGCGGTACCTTGCTTTAACTCGCTTAGCCCGCGCCTTAACCTGGTTCACGATTTCTTTACATACTTCTGTTATTTCGTCATTCTTTTATGTTCAGTCTACCTCATATGGTTCATTCTCAACATCTCTAGGGTCATAATTCTCTTTCGCTGTTGCTTGTAGAGTCCCATGCCCATAGCTTTTGATTAGTTCTATATGAAACAAGCTGTAAAAGAGAATGCAGATAGTATTGTAAGGATCAGCTCTCATCCATTCGTCGGTTAGTTTGCAACATTTCTCAGCATGATCAATGATATTTCGTTAACATTTACTCCAAGGACTCTTTTGCCACCAGGTTTCAGATTAAATATTAGTTAGAATAGGAACATGATTTCAGAAAACCAACTAAATGGAAAATTGGGAATTAAGGATAAATAATTTTATTTATAATAGATTATAACGGTCTTTTATATCTGGACATGCGCTTTTATATAAACCGACAGGTTTGAACAGGGAGCGAGCTCGCCAAAAACGAGGCAAACTTTTCTTAAAAAAAATAAAAAAATGAAATGTGACGGAGAAACAGCTAACACACCTGATAGATTTTGCAAGAGGAAAATATAGCGGGGACGTTGTCACGGCAAACAGCTTCCAGAATCGAGAATGGGGGTTAGAGGACAGCTTACTAAACCTTACCAAGGTGGCTTAATTGAAAGACTTTCAGTATCAACAAAGGCGCAGTTTCATTGTGTTAGATTCGGAGTCCATGCTTCGAAAGGTTCAAATGGTTGGGCTAAGGGAATGATATGGAAAACACCTCCTTTGCGTCGTTACCGTTGATTTGGAAGTTATTAATGGTCCACCGTCTACTTGAGTAGAGTGGATTGGTGATAAGTAGCGTGAGAAACAAAAAAAATGTTGTGAGAATAATTAGATTTTCACGGGTGAATAGTTTAAGGAGAAGATTTGTCTCTGCAATAGTAAGTTTTCTTAGTCCATCCTATCTACAAGAAAATTGACTATTATTTTTGTACAAGACATTCTTTCCCTCCTCTATACATGTAAATTTAGTTTAACTACACCCAACACACAAACATTATGTGACAATCAAAGACACACAAAAAACGTGAAAAAACTTACGATAAATCTGGGGTATGGGTTGCCCATACTCACAAAGTTGTTAAGTTTTCTTTTGTATGTTATATTATCATTAAACTTGACAACACTAAATATCTAAAGAAAGATCGAATATAAATCACAGATTACATAATAGGAAGTAATCATGAATAATGTGCCCTCCGCCTCTTAGAGAAATAGAAACCCAGAAAAATAGTTAATAAACCCAAAGGTCACATAAGGTTAGACTATTTATGTTACAGATTAGGACATAATAGGATACAAGTTCCCTATCTAAATGCTACTCCACAGTAAAGTAAACATTTTTAAGACAAAAATCAGGGATGATACAATTCCTGTATCAATCAAAGAAAAATATTCACTACTCTTTTGTTATTCGTGGCCACTCAAAACGCTTACCTAAATGTGGTTGATATTCCCTTGTGAATTACAATGGTTCCTGGATTAAACTCCAAAGAATTGTCGCAGGACGTATTTCCCAAATTGGCCCCTTGTCCATTCCTTAAACTCAATTAGATTAATGAGGGGACGCACACGTTTGTGGTGGGTTTAAATTTCCTGGATATAAACAAATGAAACCTCGAATAGTTAGTGTAGAAATAACGGAGATCCTTGGGGTTTCTCAGTAAAACTAGAGGAAAAATAACTTCCTTTATGGGATAACCTTCTGGGTTGCTAAACTGTTACAATTGAATAAATTGATCGTAATTCTATTGGTGTGGCTCTATGGTGAGTGCTCGATTCTGAAACAGCACGTTAAAAGTCTTGATGATACTGTTTGAATACGACTGTCCAGTCACTTCAGATAATGTATATTGTTCGGTACAACCCCTCTGCGGCTGATAAAATTGATAAAAAAAATAGTGTTGCGCTTTATTACGTCCAGTTAAAACTTTATCCAGTTAAAATGTTTCTTTGGGTCTTCTTTTGGGCAGTCCTGTTCACAAATGAACTTGAGGGACGCGCAAGACCAAGAAGAGAAGACAACATTAAACCATTAGTTTAAATGATGAAAATAAGGACTAAAAAAGACGCTTTGGCCGCTCTTGCTGATTTAGCATCTGCGTGGATATAAAGAACATTTATGAAAAAAAAAATGCTTCTATGCCTATACCAGTCTACTTTATTGCGGGCACACGGGACGGGGAACAAGACGGTCTCCTTTCCACTCCGTTAGTTCCTGATTAAATTTAAAAGGCACACGGTGACTGTCTTTACACTCTATATGCGTCAGGTTTTTATCGCTAGCACGGCGATTTCATGGTTAGGAGGAAGTTATGCATCCTTACCCCGCCCCTTCACGGGCGCGCGTTTGAGATCTCTCAGTGTACAAATGTCAGAATTATTTTTTAATTGTTCCCTACGCGGCACTTAACATAAATATCGCCGGTCGGTATTTAACTATTAAATTGTAGGCCTTCTGTTTGTTCATAGTATTGGTATTAAATAATGGTCCCTTCAATATAAATACACAAACAATTTGAATAATATATATACATTGGAACTTCAATTTTTGTCACTATGTCAGTCGCGCGCCTAGCTTATACTTCAAGTCAACTAATACGTCTTGCTTGTGTGTGGTAAGCGGACTGGTAAAAAATAAACATGTAAAACTGAACCTCTGTAGTATTAATATAGCCTACAGCGTTATCCTATTTCAAATGGTCTTTAACAGTAGTAGAACTCTAATGTGAATTATAATGGTGTTCAATGCAATTTATAAACACTGTTAACACTTAAGCACTTAATTTATGTTTACCAGAAAAACTTCATGAAAAAAGATTCACCATGAATGATATTAACACATTTAGTCGAAAATGGTTCTAGCTACTGCGTGTCATTTGAGGACTATTCCATAAATTTTCTGGAAGAGTGGATGACTTGATAGCTGATTTAGGGCAGGAACACTGTTTTATATATATCATCTAAGGTTGTTTTGATTCCTATAGATTGATGCTACTTGTTACTCAGGTCTACCATAGTGTATAGCAAGAGAATCAGAAACATGATCGTCTCCCCCCACTCAAGCTGATACAATGTTTCACCAGGTCGGGCTCTGTCGGGCGTTGCTTAATCGAACACTCGAGCTCAGGAGAGATAAAAAACTGTGTACAGGAGGTTCTCAGGAGATTTTGGGCTTCGTATCTGAAGATCAAAAGAGTTAAACTCCCTCTCTGCGTACATTACTTTCAAATTGGATTATATCGGGGGGAATATATTTTCTGTCTCGAGCGTCTACTTCAAAAAAGGTCCGGGGGTTTTCACGTGCGGTCTGACAGGGTATCGATGATTGAAGATCAGCTCGGCGAGAGTAAACTTTGATAATAAACTCAAACTGATTTGCTCCCTGTTATGAAATGGCAGATCGCGTGGATGAAGAATAACAGCATTGCTGTGGAGTAAAGACAGGCAGAGAAATGCGTTGGTTTTGCTTAGCAAATCCTAGAACGCTAACGGGATTTAAGTGGCTGTCGGATTTCTGGCAGGCTTTATTTCACACCTCATTATACGTCACAATTAGAAGCTTCGGAATTTGCAGGAGATGGTGGCCTGATCTATGTTCCGGTCAAGCAGGGGTCTGTAGTAATGAGTGTAGCTGTCATATTACTAGCCATCAAGAGCACTTAACAGTGCGGACCCATGGTTTATGGATTAAGGGAGAGATACTGACAGAATGATTTATGATCACCTGTTAGGTTTTGGCACTGTAATAGATAAATCAATCAGTTGAGGACTGTTTGCGAAGTTGGCTCATCAACACGGCCAGGCTGCATAGATGGACTATGTGACCGTCTCAATGGTCTCAACTATCGTTCGGTTTTTAGGGGCACTTAGGGCTACGCTTTATTTTTAGTTAGTTGGGAAAGAATACTTTAAGCATGATGTTACAATACTAGTATTTGAACGTGACTTATTTGTTTATTAACCCTAGTCACCAATCCATAGGACGTTTTTCGTTTATGGTGTACATGAAATGACGTCATCCCCCACATATGCCTTGTGTTTAGTAGCGTATACATAGTAAAGAAACGGAAGGTTATTTTTTTCACAAGGGGAGGATTTTGGTGTATGTTTTTAGCACGAGACGAGCTGGGCGGCTGTTTTCCCATTCTAAGAAGGTCCCATTTATGTTTTGTTCGTATGGATTGGGTTTGTACCACTTTATTGCAATTATTCTATGAACCAGCATGGGAAGGTTAGCGAAAATGCAACCGCTTGAATTAAAGGTATTGTTTAGTTTTTTTTTTTTTTTTTTTTTTTTTTTTTTATTTTTTTTTTTTTTTGTTTAAGACGAAGTTAGACTTACTTCTTGAACCAAGTTGAAGTGACTTTGTTGAATTTGACTTTTCCAGTCTCTATCACTGAGTACTGCATTCTTACGAATACCACAGCCTCACACACTCAACACTAGGACGTAGGTCTACAAACTTCAACTACCTGGGTTTATTACACATCTCTTCTTGCTTAAACCACCACCTCTGGGCGCTAAGGCCAGTTTAGTTTAACTCAACAGAAAGACACTGCCATCATTTCTTCAGCGGTCACTCGCTGTCACAAAACGACTTTTCACAGAAGTCCACATAACATTTTTGCCTCACCTGTGTACAGTAGCACTTTATTTTGCGTTGCAGGTGAACCAATACTCGTCATCCGTTGGTGCAACCATTATCTACGCACTTGGAAACAGTTAATCCGCCGCAGCTGGTGCACCAGTTGGTTTTGTTTGATTTGCATATTCAGCTAAGAACCAAACTAATCTTCAGCAACGAGCTTCTGCTTCAGACACAGCAGGCAGCATCGCATCTCATACCCCTGCCGGACTCTCGATAATATTTCTATACTGCTTACTTTGTGAAGTAGACTAGAAACTGGACATCTTTGTGCAATGCTTACTCAGTCCGCGCACATTTTTCTAGACCACATATGCTTCTAATTGTTACACTCACTTTTTTAATGGGGACCCCTCGCGGTCTTATAGAAGTGGTTAGTGGGACATAGAATATGTACGTTCCTCATTAATCCCTACCAGCTACAGTATGAAGACCGTAAAATAGGGTAGCCATTTTTGTCTTGATACGTCCTCAGTCTCGTCTGGCGTTACTGGGACCTTTCTCTTCGACGACCTACGATGATTCCATAGCGCATTCTTCCCTATTGCGAAACCGTTACCGCTCTCATCCCTAAAGACGTTAGAAAAGAGTTAATCTCCATCTCGTTAATTCGCTGACATGTGTCACGGACTTGTCAATAACATTCGACTTGGGACTACTATTCTCGGACCGATTCATCTCAGGTAGAAAGCACGACGAACTGTGCTTATGTTTATGAGTGACCGGTTTGACTCAAATGCTGTTCTGAGGATGCTTTCTTGGAAGAAGATTCTATGACCTTCACGCGGATTCTAGCACATAAACATCTTGTTGGCTTCTCTTCATTGACACGAGGTCTCTCTCAGACAGACTACGCTCAAACTTCAGTCTAATGTCGAATCGATATAATAGAGTCCTCAATCACTATCAATGAAGCAGCTCATACTAGTTTGCAGTTAGTCCGAAGAGAGAATTGTGGAAGAAACGTTTTCATCAGCGTTTCGAGGGACGTAGACCCTCTGAGGTAGAACCTATGAAGAACATGAAACCGTTGGAACTGAGATAGTAATATTTTGGACTTATAGTTGGCAAGGCCACCACCTGCACAACAAATCCTAACCTGTTGCTTCCTCTCGTCAGGAACACATTCAAGTTATCAACATAGATCGCGACTATCATCGTAGTGGATCAGGCTACCTTGTTACATCAGGTATCTACGATTACTTGCTTCACACTGTGCGTCAGCTCGCCCTAATCATCTTTTCTAGGAACTGTGTACACCGACAACTGCATCAATGCTATGGGCCTCATTAGACTATTACACCCTCACGCCAACTAATCTCACGGATATTCCGCCAGCTACTCAGTCAGGGATACAACCTCATCATACCTTCCTGGCCTCCATTACAACTCCATGCAAACCCCACTCAGAGACCCTTCACACTTCTTATTCCCGTGTGGGACAATCTCCAACACAGTCCTTTATGTTACAGGGAAACCATTTTAGGAACAGCACTCTGAAACAGGTGAAGGAAATAGGGATGTCAATAAGAACATTATTCCATTCATAGATAGATAAAACCAACCAAGACTCATGGAGAGGTAAACTGTAGTACATACAGTAACAATTCGATAGCTGTACTTTCATTCACAACAAAGCTCTGAGGTGTTGGGAAGGGCCCAAATATTTCAATAAGATCGAGGAAAGAATTCTTCTTCTTCCTACTTCTTCATCTCTTCCTGATGACTCTTCCCGTGCATTCCCATCTTTATTAATCTCCATCCACTGTGTCTTCCTCCTTTCCTCCGCCGCAAGCTAGATATGACCTCATATCCGTTCCTCCTCCTGCAGTACATCCTTTCCTCGGCAGTCCCGCTCACCTCCCTTTTCCCCCTTACCCTTCTTGAATACTCTGATATTGCCACACTGTTTCTACTCTCCTCGACTTCGGAGACTGACGTTCCTACCCTCCTTTCTTCGTTATCCTACCAAACTCGTAGGCATTTCCACCTCCTCTGGGAAATTTGCTCCCCTCTTCCCTAGTACCTTCTGCAGCCCTTCTGCCCATGTCCGTACCTCTCATTTTCCCGTCTTCCTCTCGCCCCCGTCAAGCTTCTAGGGGTACCTCCTCCAACACCCCTCCCCCCTCAACAGCACTACCACCCATAACGCAGACACACCGTCTAGATGCGTATTCGCCCGCCGTCTTTCCTTTCTGCTTCTGTCCACGCCCTCTTCCCTACCCTGCACTTTATGGTTACCCGGTCACCTCCTGCACAGTCGCTCACCATTTTCTCGCTCATACCTTACAACGAGACCTCGCTTGGACGAACATTGTATAACAACACGAGCAATCGCGAGTGGATATGGATTCCATAAATAGCTCTCAAATAATCGTTAACCAGATGACCTTTTTTTTTGTCGACCGCAGATGTCTCATATCTTCCAAGATTATAAAGTATTTGATGATCAGTTTGTCTTTCGAGACCACTTCCTCAATGCCACATCATTTAATTCTCCCACGCCACTTTGATCTAGCAGTTAGAATATATTCATTTCTTGTACTTAGGCCGTTAGGTTGGCATCTCTGTCTGTCATGGTCCTTTATGGACTATGCGCATATTTTTTTTTTGGCGTTGTATATTTTTTTTGTCACGAGTCCCATGGTCATGGATATTGGTTCGTGATGATGTTGTGAATAACAAAGAGTTTACCCACGTATAGTTTTTTTTTTTCATACCAGCCACTTTGGGTTATGGCTCATCTAGTCCTATGGTCGCCTTGTTGTCTATTATGTCGTTTTTCGGTTTCCTACACATGTCTCGTTTAGTATAGTTTCGTATGTACCGGATTTTTAATGCCGGATACTAATTTTTTTGTGAAGTAAAACTCATGCTCCGCATTATTACCGCCTGTTTCGAAGTTTTGTGTTACTAATACTGTTGTGTTCCTGCTGTGCCAAACCGCCGTGTTTTTCGTCACGCCATTTGTTTTTGGGCACCCACCATTGTTTTTTTTGATTGATTTGTGATTTCTCAACTTTTAGCGACGTTACATCGCTTTGATGATTAATGATTTGTGTTTTATGTTTTCGATGGACTTTGAGTAATGGTTTGTGGATTCTTGGTGCATTGTTCATTGAATCCCCATGAAATATGAGTATTGTTTTTCATTTTGACCATTGTGTCATTCAATGCCTCCTCCGAGATATCATACTTTGTATCTTTTTCCAATTAACTTAGCTAGTTCTTTTAATATTCTCCCCATATTTTTTTGTTTTCTTAATTTCTATTTGTCGCATTCCCTATTACCACCTTTTACGCCCATGCTATTGTATTCCTCTTGAATGTAGTATATATCCGCCACTCTATGTCTACCAATATCGCCTGCTTGATGTTTTTTTTATATAATATTGACATGGCTAAGATAATAATTGAGTAGAAACTGATTACACTACATTTTCCCCTTTAGGTTCTTTTTTGTTTTTAGGGTTAGTTTTCAGTACGTCATCGGTAATATGTGACTCCCTTCCCGGGATACATTTTGGTGGCCCCAGGAGTTTGTGTCCGTAATGTCAACTACGGAGTTTTTAGCATCGAAGATGCTACACACAACTTTATTTATTATAGTTAGTGAAAGAATATTTAGCTAAGATTTTTAAACCCACCTAAGTATTTGAACGTGACTAGATAGTTAATTTAAACCCTAGTGTCTCCAAACCTAGGGACGGTTTTTGTTTCATGGGTGTACCATTGAAATGACTCGACATCTATAGCTGTGTTATGTAGCGATACAAGTAAAGAAAACGGAAGTATTTTTTTCAAAGGGGGAGATTATGGAGTTGAGTTTTGTAGCAACGAGGACGAGGGCAGGCGCCGGCTGTTTTCCCATTAGGAGGTCCCTATTTATAGTTTTCATTCGTAGTATGGTATTGTGGTTTGTAACTTTAAGTGAATATATTCCATGAACCAGCATGGACTTTTATTTTGGTTAGCGAATGCAACCGTGAAACTGAATTAAAAAGGTATTGTTTAGTTAAGACGAAGTTAAGATTACTTTCTTGACTACAAGTTGGAAGTTTTCATTGTTGACATTGACTATCAGCTAGACAGACGTAACTGCATTCTCTTAATCGATCACTCAATACATGCCACACCAACACACGGACGAGGTCTGACAATCAAGGCGCTTATATTCTGGGGTTTATTTATGCTATCACATACTCTTCTGTAACCACTCTCAACCTCTGCTTCCGATTGCCCAGGTTGGGTGTTGCACTAGATCCGAGCGTATAGAGACCAGAAGAGCGCATCTCTGTCTCTTTCATCCTCTGTCAGAAACTAAAACGACTTTACATACAGGGCGATAGTCCTAGACATTTTTCCCTCACCTGTCACACAGTATGATGAGGATCAGGCAGCCGTTCGTGCTAGTATAAACCAGGCGAGGAGATAGGAACTAGGTTAGCATTCTCAAGACTGCTTGTCGAACATTATACTGGGAGTGAGACTAGTCTCCGCCTTAGGGGTTTGCCGTGAGTTTGACAATGATGTGATCGTGTGTTAACATTAATCTATAAAAGTCAAATAAATGAACTGTTCTGCTGCTAAAGTTGTTTGTCAAGCACAATTTCCTAAATAACGTCAGAAAATGTGGACAGCCGAGAAAAGAAGAACGAGATAGGATGTGTGTACGCCAATTGTACACAACGGCGCCATGTATAAGAGATGGGGGTAATATGGTCGCATACGGTAAATCTCAATTGCTTAATGCTCCGAAGGTCGTGTTTTGATAGCAATGAATGTTAGATAATTTTATGGTGCATCATGATGGCGCTCAACAGCTCTGTGGGTCTATGATTTCGAGTTTTTAATCCTCGGCCAAGCTTCGTCCCTTTAATTCCCTTTGCGGATTTCAGATCATTAACCCTCCACTCCAAAGGGCATAGGCCACTGTGCAAGACGCAGAACACATGCCAAGTCCTCCTGTCATCTGTGCCTTCATCTCAAGTTCTTTTTCTCACGTGCTCTCCTCATCATGTTTGCACCTCTGTTCATGCGTCTCTTCTCTATGTGCTTCTTGGTGTTCTGTACCTCTGCGAATTCTCTTGCAGCGTGGGGGGTTGTCCGCCAGAAAGCTAAGGACTGCTGCTTGGGTTTATGCTGATCAACGGTTTTCCTCAGTGTGTGTCCGATCCATCGCCATCGGTCTTCTTCTCTATCTACATTGTTCTCACTGGCCACCTTGTCTGTTCTTACGTCATCGAGTTCCAACTGTATGGCTATACCTTGTCATACCAATTTTAACCCTCTCTATTCTACACGGCAAAGCACCTCAAGCGTATTTTTGAAAGTCTGTAAGTAAATTAGTTGTAGGGGACGAAATGAAAATAACTGTGAAAAGAGATGCGCAGCTAAGCATCTCTGAAATTCCAACGCAAGAAAATGTGACAGATAGACGTAATAAGCGGCAAGAGTTTTCAACTGCATAACACATCAACCTTGTAGACTTATTAACATCGTCAGCAGAACGCATACGGACTTGCCAGAGATGCGGAGAAAAAAAACCACGAAATAAAAATAAAAACAGCAAAAGGCATAAGAGGGGAACTTGTCGTGTACAGATATTGTTTTGTGTAAAAATGTCGAAAAATGTTCCCGTTGTTGTCTATTTTGTTTTTCTCATCAAGTACCTGGCGAGATCTGGTTGTGTGTGGTATTTTGTTTAGATTCGCTTTTGCGGTTGATATTTCGCAGCTCTCTCCTCTCACGCTTGTTTCTCTCTCTCTCTCTCTGTCTCCCTTGTCCTTCTCGTTCCTCGCCCTTCTCTTTCTCCTTTCTCTCTCTCTTTGTCTCTCTTATCTCTCCTCTCTCTCTCTCTCTACTTGTTCGATCTCTCTCTCTCTCTCTCTCTACTCTCGGTTTCTGTATGTTGTCGTACTGTGGTTATTTATTGTTTACTTTGCTCTCCGTATTTCTCCTGTTGTTTTTATTCTGTTTCATCTTTCTGGGTCTGTTGCTGTCTTATATTTTATTTTTTTTTTTGTTCATCTATTTGTGACACCTACTATGGTTACCTCGTGTTTGCGCTGAATAGGGGAACAAAAGGAAAGTAAACATCCCAATGTTTGAAAAGAAGTGGCTCAAGGAAAAAGGGGGGTTGTGGGGGGGTAGCATGAGCCAGACTTACCCCCATTCAGGTAAGGCATATTAATAAGCCTCTAAAATCTTCAACACAAGATATATGTTAGAAGGTCTACTAACGATTGGTCTTGTGGCATAGGGTTTGTTGAAGAGGAGGCTATGTGCTACCGCTGGGGGAGATAAAACGTTATGATGAGGTGATTTAAGTATGTTGTTTGCAGGAGCCTGCTTAGCCTCTTATGTGGCCGGCTCTGCACACACCTAAGAGCCGGCCAGGTCCGGCATGATAAATTTGTAACTTGGATAAAAGGAAGGTGAAAAACGCATTCTTCTGAAGCCATTCTATATTTTATTCGTGTTTCACTGCTTGGAATGTGCCTTGACAAGGGTAAAATGTAGTCTGAAAGCGTTTCGTGTTTTTTAGAATGATTCGGATCAATTATGTAAAACGCAAAGATAGTTCAGTTTCTATTCTTCATTTTCCTCTCCCCCAAGAACTTCCAATACGTAAAGAAAATAGGGGAGGGGATCGGCAAAGAAAAACACTAGAAAAGAAAAGAAAGACGTAAATAGTGAGAGATATAAAGGTCGCATTCTACTTAAATGCTTCCGAGTTTCTGTTTACTACCCTCTGTTTTGATTGAGGATTTTGTGAGGAATCAGACTGAAATAACGATAAATCTGTAGTTCGTTACGATTGAGCATTAAACTTTGGTAACGACCAAACTATCAGAAGGGAGGGAACCCATGGCTTGTGAACGTGGTTGAAACTTGGCAGCAGCTTTTGTGAGTCTCCGTGCGAACAGCTTAATTAACTTGCAAATGTTGGTGGAATTCTCAATTGTTATTTTCTCGTTTGCCAGCAAGCCTTGAGGGAAAATAATTATTGGAAACCTACATAACTGCGATCTGTTTTCATTCAATTGTTTTGACCTGTACATTAACGTTAACTTCTCGATTATAACCGTGTTAGCTTTTTGCCTCGTACCCTTAGTGCTATAAAATGACTTAGCTTCTATATAAATACAGAGGACTGAATGAAACAGACCGCGGTGTCTTTTATATTTGGACGCGCCCTAAAATAACCAACGGACCCTGGGTCTAGGTTGAACGGGCAGGTTTTGCTAAAAAAAGGCCAATTTTTATTTAGTTTTTCTCTAATATGGAGGCTTACGCACATGTAAAGACTGAGGTGTTTTTCGTTGTTAAATATTGATCACATTAGTTTACAATCGACTCTCCTTCCAGATCCCTATGGAGCAATAGGTCTCTCATTACATAAACTGTATACCAAGTACTGTTCGCTTGTCACGATGCCATCAGCTCTATAGGTTCACTTTATAGTGTCTTCGTGTCTATCCTCCCTTCATGGTCGTCTCTGTCCAGTTCTGCTTCTCTATGTGTTCGCTCATTGATTGATCGTATCTCCTTTGTCATCTCTTACGCCGGGGGGGGGTTGGGGGGGGGGGAGGGGGAGCAGGGGTGGGGTGGGGGGATTTCCAGAAACACGGAGACTCGCTGCCTGGGTAATGCTATCTCACTAGGTTCCGTCAATGTGTGGTCCTTATCCTGATCATTGGACATGGATATAAAATTTATGCATGGCAGTAATTGACTATTGTAGAGAGTTACAGCATAGCCGATTGGATCAGTGATTTAGAGCTGTTGTTGTTAAATCTGCGACCAGTAAAGTTTACGTATGTCTCTACTGGAGTTTGGAAACTCGGTAGCGCACGCTCTCAGTGTTAGTTTGTTCTCTTTGCCTTTAGTAACTCCCACAGCAGCTATGATAGATCTTCAAAATCGTTTCCAGTTTAAATGGGTGTATTTATTCTGTGGTTTGATTTAGGGATTCGGCAAAGGTTAGCGCAATGAAAGTAACTGGTTATCCTCACCTCATACAGCTGGGACTAAGTATAGTGAATGTCATACCATTTGTATTAGATTACGCGCTACCCTTCTCGGGTAGATGGTCTATGCAACGGGATTAACCATTGATACCTATAAATTTTCAGTTGTGACGTGCAATCTTCGAGTATTATCTTAAGTTTATTTATATCGGGGCTTTTCATCACTACATGCGTTATCCGTGTGGTTGGAAATGCCTCACGAACTCTCTCAAAGACAATCAACTGATGAGACGACATTCAACTATTTATAAAGGTACATCCGTCCGGATTGTTTTTCGCATCTCATCCTAGGTTCCGCAGTTAGAGGCGCCTTTGACACCTGATTATCCGGCAGATTTGTTCCGCAGGACCGTGTTAGGGGGTGTTTGAGTGAGAGGGTTTGGCATTGGGTGCGACTTGGTGGTAGAACAGAGCTGCAGTCGGTTTTAATCATTTTCTCTCAAGCAATGAAGAGACAGTTTTTGGTTCTGATCTAGAATTTATACACCTACCAGGTTGTTTATCGAGAAGAGAGCAGCGCGCTTAGTGTAAGACTGACTATTATACACTCATAATTGATTGAGATAACAAAAAATATGTTTAAAATGTAGATAATTTGTAGCATTGATTACTGTTCGCTTTTTCATCATAGTAGAAAACAACAAAGCTAAGGATTAGACCACAACTACAAAGGCACACAAATTACTTGGGATGAGGTTTTCTTTATTTCCAGTGGACTAGCTGCAGATGTGGCTCTATGGCTGTTGTGGGGTTGGTAGATGGGCCAGATGGTGCTCGCGAAGATGGAAGATGGAAATCTCCTTCTTCTCGCGTTCGTTCCTGGTACGGTGTGCTGCGCGCTGGATATTTTGTGGATCTCGGTGTTGTGCTCATATCGCCTTTTCCTCTTTCTTCGCTCGGATCAACGTGTAGGAGAGTTGTGGTAGACTGATCATGCGCGCAGAACTGCGATGGGGGTGATTTGCAGCCCCCTTGTTTCCTAGGTACACTCTCCAAGCCGCCTTGGTTGGTTGGGGAGAGTTAAAGGGGTGATTGGGTCTTGTGGTCAGACGGTCTGGTTCGTCTCGGACCCTGATCGCAAGCAGATCACATATAAATGGGTCGCTGGACTTGGTCATTTATTCATCGTTTTGCGTGGTGTTCGCTCTTTCGGTCGAGACGCGAATGGAGAGAGCGAATGTGAGGGTTAGTTGTGGATTGAGAAGAAAGTGGGTGTGTTATTGTCTCGCCGTATAGATGAGAGAGGGAAAGAAGAGTAAATGATCGCAAGTTAGATAATAGAGTAAGTATGGGGGTGGTGGGGTTGGTGGGGTGTTCTGCGCGTGATAGGTGATGACGCGTTTTGGAGAGTTGAGAGGTGATTTGAGTGGTGAATTGTTGTGTCTCATCGCCGGGTATATTTATCAATGACACAAAATCTCGCCGGTCATCGCGCTCTCGCGAACTATAGCACGTTTCACTAGCTTTGAGCCCTCAGAAACAATAATGTGATTAATCTGATTAACCGATCTGCATGCGAGATACTCATGACATTGTCTTTCTTACTTACTTAGTCGTCCCTCTTCTACCGTGAGGTGTAGAGGTTTGTCATTGACATTTAATGCGCTACCAAACTGGACCTTCCTTGATCTAATTATTTCAATGGCTATCACCTCTTTGCGGTTCATAAATATTATAATGGAACGTTGCACCTCTAATGTGCTTGTAAATAACGGTAAGGTCATCTTTAAAGAAATTAAACTTCATCCGAATCATAATCAGATGTCTCTGAGAAATTGATAATCAATCTCGGCTGAATGAAGGACAAACCATCATTCTTCCAATATTCCTCTTCCTCTTGTAACACATGGTTCTCACTTTTCTTCCAATAATCCCTGGCTATATTGGAGATGGCGGCTTTTATAAGTATTTCAACATCTTTTAATTTGAACGTTCTATTTTCTGTTGCTACCTGTTCCTTAATTTTAGCCCATACTAATTCTATTGGGTTTAAGTGAGAATGGTAAGGAGGCAATCTTAAACATCTGTGACCATGTTCATGGATTGCCTTGTCTATGTGAAATATCTTTGTATGCTGTGTCCTTTTTTACAATTCCAAGTAATTCAGGCTTCAGGGACATTTCGTTGAATGGAATGTTGTTTATGGTCAGCCAAATCTTTATTACATCTTTAGTACTTGATGAATTAGGAACTTTATCTTCTGGTGCCACAACGTTGTGATATGAAGCATTGTCCATTATCAAACACGACGGTCTATCCAAGGAAGGAAGTACATGATTCACAATCCAATCTTGAAATATCTTGCCATTCATCTCTGTATGGTAATCCCTATTATCTGTGGATTGTGAAACAAATATGAGTTCAGTATTATTTAGAAGCCCATGATGGCTGCTTCCTGGATGTGCAATTATTAGGCGCTGTCCTTTGCTGCTTGGTACTAGTCTCTTAGTTGTCCCATCAGATGATTGCCATTCTCTTTCATTAATGTGGTGCGCATTGATCTAAGTTTCATCTAAATACACAAAATCATAACAATCTCTTCTCATTTCTCTGACCTCACGTAAATATTTGCTTCTCATTGCAACTATATGAGGCTTCTCACAAATGAGGTTTCTACCACCAACATATTTTCTAAAAGTGAATCCCAAACTCCTAAATGGTCCTCCATAGTGTAGATTTGGAAATATCAATGTCATTATTCTTTCTTAACCAAATTTTCAATTTCCTTAAAGTCACTGCCTCATTATTATGAAACATATTACAAATTTCTATGCGGATCAATTCTCTGTCAAAATTATCCACCACTCTTGGCCTAATTTTCGTGTGTAAAACACTAGAATTAGAAATTTCAGATGTCGCTATCCAGCGGTGTAATGATCGTTTGATTATCCCCAAGGCATGAATAGTCCTCTTTTGTGGGTTTAAAATAGAATGATATAGTTTTCCTCGAGTAGCTTCATTGCAGAAATACTTTAAAATCCTATTTGTGATTAGCTGTAATGTCATAAAATGTACTCGCAGACTCATTTTTCCTACTTTACCACACAACACTTTTTGTAGACACGCCACTGATTGACAATGTATGAGTAGCACCGGATATAAACTGTTTTGTGTTCAAGAAGTGCGATTTCACGCAGTTTCACTCAAAAATCATGCCAATTGTTTGATAAACCAAAAATGTGCAAATGAGGTCGTATAATTTACTGTAGACATTTCAATATGTGTGCGTGTGATGTGTGTTGGCAAGTAGGATTTTATATTATATCGCAAAGAAACGAAAATTGAAACCAATGGCCGCATTTTAATGAAAAATTTAATTCATAGGGTCTATACCATTTCAAATTCACACACAAAATTTCACTTATATGCGTTATATATTCGCTGAGATATAGCATTTTGAAGTTGGGCAAAGCTAGTGAAACGTGCTATAGCACTCTCGAAGTTTTGTTCACATATGGTGTCTGCCCATCCGTTCCCAGAGAGTCGGTTTGTATATAGTAGTTTATTTGGAAGCACTTACTTAAAGTGTACTTAAATGAATGCAATGATGGAACCTCCCAAGACAATATGCCACGTTTTATATATACATTTATTTGTTTGTTATGTCTTTTTTTTCTACTGTGGCGTGAAAATGTAACCCACACAACCCTGGGTAATACAGTTTATTGGTGTAACGAGGATAATTATAGGCCCTTACAACAAGTTATAAGATTTACGTTGATACTTTTTTTTTTTTTTTTGCGTTTGGGTGGTTTTGTTATTTGGTGTGCTTGTTGATGGTGTGTTTCTTGTCTCTTTGTTTAGTCCTTTCATTTCATTGGTTTTCGTTGTTAAGTTAGTGTACATTTACACACACACACACTTTTTAAGATATATATATATATATATATATATATATATATATATATATATATATATATATATATATATATATATATATATATATATATATATTCCGAATTTTCAGTCTGATGAAACTAGATTAATACTTGCGAAGTATTTTTCAGAAAGTTGTGTTTACCTCACTATATGTGAACGTGAAGACCTGAGGATTCAAAATAAAACTGTCACTTTCACCTCACTATTCACTTATTATTAACATTACAGAAAGTCACACAGTTGCTTATCACCGTGAACAATGTATAGCTGCAGGTATTAAACATTTTGAACATTTGTGACTTTGAATTATGGTATAGTTCACATTCAAACTAAAAGGATAATTAAACCTAAGCATTCAAAGCAGATATTTTGTATTTTCAAACATTCTTACACTTCTCTTAGCAATAATTCGTCTTGTCTGTTTACCTGACCATCCCTGCTGAGAGAGTAAACAGGTGATGCAATATTAACCGACAAAATTGTGGTTAATCTCGGGTGTGGCTGACATCAGACTACAGATTAACACTAAAATCGCCCAGCGCAGTTGTTTAATCGCTGATAAAGCCAGGGTGCATTCTTCGCCAAGATGGTAATGCGCTGAAAGTTTGATGGCCCCTAAGGGGAGATAACTTATTTGTCAGCGCACAGGAATGACATAATCATTTCCTGTACCACTTTTTACGAACATATTAGTTGAGAAAATAGTAAGATGTAAGTGTAAGCATTGCAGAGAATGCAATCGGATGTTTTATTGCCATATATGGGAGATGTGACCTTTTGCATCACGCACAGAATTTCAAGCGGAAGTAATTTTGAAATTACCCCACAAAACACGCATGTTTGAAACGATTGGCGCTCTGATTAACATCGTAACAAACAAATACGGGGTAAGATAGGCAATATAACCTGGCTTTTTCAAGTCTAGTTTACTGTGAGAATCGCTTGCCAAGACGACCACCAGACTGCCAAAGCTAAGACTAGATTCAATTCCATATATCAGACTGGACTTTGTTTGAGCAATTTTGAGGACTGCAGAGCCGAGAATAGACTCTACCATTTAACAAGGACAACCGGGATCTGAGGAAACTGAAAACACGGAGTCATAGTGGGAATTCATTGTTAACATAACAACACCACAGAAACGTGTAAAAAAGCATCAGCTAGTGCCTTAACTTTATTCTTCTGAGCAAGCAGTCTGTGAGCCAAGATTGGCTTGGTGGTACCAGTGACGGTACTAATCTCCGGAACAAAGTGAGGATACAAGTGGACTAACGTCGAGCTAGACACCATCATCAGAGGGTCTTAGAGACGTGGGACCAGCTTTGCAGTTACTCCCTGATCTTACTTGGAACGTGCTGCGCCTTTAATCTTCACCAGAAACGCGAGAACTCTGGTGTCCTATCTGCACAGAACCCAAAAACCCAGCGGGAGAAGAAACTACCATTTGCAGCTAAGTAAAACCTAAACGCTGCCAAGTGACTTCTTACATAAAACATATCATCACACGATGATGAGTATTTTCTGTTAAAGATTATTCAATTTTTTTTTAAAACTGTTAAAACTTAGTTGATTATTAAATTTGTTATTTGTAAATATACAAATTTAACGTCGGTTTAATCATTTTGAATGTACTGCATGTTTGTCTCAGCCAATTTACTAAATACACTCTAAACAGAGCTATACCAGAATAATAATAATAATAATTCCACTGAGTAAATCAGGGTGGGGGCTTGAACAAGCTGAAATTAATAATTGCTTAATACTTCATAAAAGGCGGCGGATCAGATAAAAGTTAACAATTGCCCTGCCCAACGCAGTCTGTTCTTGACTTCTGAAATATCTTATGAAAGCTCCCTTGAGATAGAAGAATCATTATCCTTCTGCGAAGAGTAATCTTGTGCGACGGTAGACACATTTGAAGACCCATATTAGATCCTTATGAGATTTGCAAGAGAACAGGTCACCCCACTTCTCGATGCTTGACATAGTATAGTGAAGTCTCCAACATACACATATATTGTTTGTGTTTTTGTAGACACCCTATATACTCCTATAATACTGTTTTCAAATAAATTATGGCGGGAGGAAACAGTTAAAAATAGCACAGCTAATGACAACTGACCGTTAAGTAGTAGAAGCAGAGGCAGCCCTAATGGATTTTCTAGGGGGTGTGGGGTCTCGTGATGGCGCCCCCCCCCCCCCCCACCTCCACCCCTATGTAAATCGTATCGTTTTAATTATACTCTCAAGAGACTCAGTTTTATGGTATTGAGTCGGATCAACTGTAATTCCCGTTAGTGAATTTTACTGCAGCAAATTTTAAAAAAAACATATTTCATTTCTGTTTTTTAAATTTACTTTTTAGGTAATTTTTTTTTTTTTTTTTTTAATCCATGTAGAATAACAATTGCCGTGTTTTTGAAAAATGGAACAATATAGACATATAGGAAAACTATTTGCTTCATGTAACCAGATATTTGTTTGTTTTTTTTTATACATTGAAATTTTATGTTTAATTGTTCTTGTTCTTTTAAAATTTAATTTATTTTTGGTAAAATAAATTTTGGTGCCTCCTTCTAACCGGCTTTCACACCACCTAAGAGCCGGTACTGACTACAACAGTAACTTGGAAAAGGAGGCAGACATTCTAGAAAACTCAAAATACGAGACAACTGAACAAAGAACGGGAGGGGTGAACGGACGTGACAGCTTAGAGTGAGAAAAGAGTGTACAAATGGAAAAAGAGAATGAAAATATAGTTCTGACAGCAGAACATTGAAATAATATTTACTGTTTAGGCATTAAGCTGTGTAGCTGTGTAGCTGCACTTAATAGGTACAGGTAGGGCCAAAGCAGATACTGCCGTAGGGAAGTGACGTGTTAGATACTTCACTATACTAGGTCTAGCATCGAGAGGTGGGCTGACCAGTTCCCTTCTTCGCCGCCTTTCCCTTCCAAAACTCAAGAGCAAAGTCAGGCACCAATTTACAGCTGGGTAGACTTCAGCGTGATGAAACCGTGAATCGAACCAGGCACCTTAGCCGGGACAGACCAGCTCTCTAACTACTATGTCAATCGGACGCCCCTGCACTTAATAAAACTATGTAATTTAGTTTATGTTGTGTAGCGCATTACGTCAACTTAGTTGTTGTAATGCATCATACTTCTATAACGTGGTGTATGTAATGCAATTTACTTTTACAACTCATTGTATGTAGTCAAAATTCTACTACCACTCATTTATTTCTTAACAACAATTAAGCAATATAGCTTGACATGTTCTCATAATTTCTTTCACTAATTCATTCATGTTTTTCTTTCATTCATTCATTCAGGCTATTATTTTTTTTACTCATACACGCATTAAAAAAACACACATTTGAGACCCTGACTAAAACAAAGACAAAAACCACACTCGCGTAACAAAGCCTTTGTCCAAAAGTGTTCAGATGATTAGCGAATGAAAACGCGCTAACAAGCCGATGGGATTTCCTAAGAGACAAAGCTGGATGTTCCTACAAGAACCTCCTGCATAAAATAAACATGAGAAAATCCTTCTTGGTTTAATGAGGGTTAAGATTGGATTTACACTTTTTTTTAAAAATATCTAAGACGTGAAGACAGAATAGAGATGACAGCTGTAGTTTTTCTGTGTGCGAATGTTGCTGATCTTGTCAGTGATGTACCCACAGGGAACAAATTCACGGGTTATCTGTTTTCCCTTTATTTTAACGTAACTCAATCCTCTTAACTTGATAATAGTTGTACTCGAGTGTTACTGGTGTTTGATATGTGCCCATCTGAAACTAAAACAGCTGGGGAACTGCACGAATTTAGTTAAGTAAAGTACAAGAAAGGGGTGGAGGATCAAAACTGGTTATAGAAAGTCATCTCAGGCATCATAACCAGTGGCGGATTTAAATATAGGCAATCTGGGCTTTTTCATAGCACCCTGCGCTTTTAGGGGCCTCGAGCACAAATATATGCATGTCGGTACAATAGGAATTTAGTTAGAAGGTGCCTTGAGCATAAATATATGCTTGTAGATACAATATGAATTTATTTGAAAGGGACCTCGGGCAGAAATGTATGCTTATAGATGCAATAGGAATTTATCTAAAAGGGCCTCGGGCACCCGTCATAAGAGGAATACTAAAATTTCCCCCACCAAGTGTTCGAAGCATCTAATCAAAGTTGCTGTGTCCATTCTACTGTGACAGGAGATTGTATATCCTATTGGGGTAAGTTGTAAACATATAGTTTAAAATGTGAATTGTGACATGTCTGTACTTGCTAAGTGGTTATATCAGTCATAGGAGGTTGGCAACCTCAACATATAAAAATAGTATATTCATAAACCACTACAGCAAGCGCCGGTGATTGCTTCTTGCTAGTCGTACAGAAAACCGACAGCAGAGGTGACACTAGACTCTGAACGGAGCATTGAGAAGTGATGATTACATCACATGTGCCTAAAGTGTATAGTATCATTTTTTGAGATATATGTACCTTGTTAATTGTAATTCATGTAAGCCATTGCCTTCGCGCTGTCCAGACACATTTTCCCCATTAAGGTAACCAGAAGAAAAACGGTGATTTCTAATCATATTCCCTGAGTTATACTGTGTATGCTCAAGGAGAATAATTATTAAGAGAGGCTAACATTGGTGGGTGAAGAGCGAGACAATGTGCCTGCTAATTTGCAGCCTACAAATGTACTTAGCAGAAGCATTTGCTCTTTTATTTTTCTTAAAGTTCGTGGTTCGAAGCTACAAGACGGTTCTTAAACCAGACCAGTCTGAAGTAAGAATCTTCGCCACTATCTTTGTGATGCAAGAGCTGTGTTTGACACCAACTACCTACAGTGGACACGTTGTGAAGACACCCACATTGACATTAGGAGTGAAGTTCATCAAGACAAAATCCAAACAACGACATTGTGCAGTACTCAGCAAGCTAAGTCTTCTGTAACAGGCACGCAAAGGACACTAATAACCATCAGTGCCCAATTAAGACTCAGTGAAGACAAATTTTAAAACCTCCTAAAATCATCTTCATCCATTTTATTTAAATTTGTTAAAGACTAAATGATTAAATTTGTTATATGTTATTTTACAAATTCATAGTTGATTCAGTTCTTATAGATAAGAGAGGGCATGTATGATCGACAATCGTTAATATATATATATATATATATTTACAGCCGTAGAGCCAAAATTAACTATAACAGGAATTTCGCTGAATTAACTCAGCTGGGGGCTGGAACAATCCAAACAATTGCTTAAAACTTTACAAAAGGTGCCGGATCAGATATAAGTTAATAGTGCTCTGTCTTATGCAGCATTGTTCTTGACTTCTGAATTATCTTGTGAACATTCTTTCTTGAGATAGAAGCGTCATTATCCTTCTATCTGGAGCCGCGCTGGTGTAATGGCTTCGGCGTTGTACTGGCGACCAGGTGTTCATGGTTCAAACCCGGGCGTCGGCGTTTGAAGAAATGTTTACGGCCGGAAATTTGACTGAATAGCCTGAACGGCTCCTGTGATAAACCCTCTGTGGATGGGAAGGAGCGAAGCTCCTGACCGGGTTGGAAGGAAAGTCCTCAGGTTCCCCAGCCTCGCAATGATATGTCATTGGGCCGAAGGGCTGAAAGCCCAAGTGCCGCTGGTTAAGAAAAAAAAAATCCTTCTATCTACAACTCTGCCAAGAGTAATCTTGTGCGAAGTTAGACACCTTAGATACTCTTGAGTTTTGGCCACTGGTAGACCACTACTGCTGAGCAAAGGGGAGAAAAATCCAGTGACATATGCTTATAGATACAATATAAATTTATTTAAATTCAAGCACAAATATATGCTTGTAGATATAAAAGGAATTTGCTTAAAAGAGGACCGTGGCACAAATAAATGATTGTCGATACAAAAGGAATTTGTTTAAATAGGGTTTCTAGCACAAATATATGAATGTCGATACAAATGGAATTTGTTTAAAAGGAGCTTCTAGCACAAATGTATGCTTCCATATACAATATGAATTTGTTTAAAAGGGGCTTCAAGCACAAATATATGCTTCCATATTACAATATGAATTTGTTTAAAAGGGGCCTCTAGCACAAATACATGCTTCCTTGTACAATATGAATTTGTTTAAAAGGGGCCTCTAGCACAAATATATGCTTCCATATACAATATGAATTTGTTTAAAAGGGGCTTCTATCTCAAATATATGATTGTAGATATAAAAGGAATTAGTTTAAAAGAGGCTTCTAGCACAAAAATATATGAATGTTGATACAAATGGAATTTGTTTAAAAGGGGCCTCTAGTACAAATCTATGCTTCCATTTACAATTTGAATTTGTTTAAAAGGGGCCTCGGACACAAATATATACTTATAGATACAATACGAATTTATTTAAAAGGGGCCTCGTAAGTTCACGTTTGCTAAAACCACCACTGATCATATCATCATCTTCATTAGCTGCCATCTCCACAACGAAGATCGGATGCAATGGATCTCCAACGTTTTCTGTCTCTTCTTGTGATGGTGCACTCTGATAGACTCTTTCCTGTCCATTTCTTGATATTATCTTCTCACTTATAGCGCTGTAATTCCTCTTACACGTTTGCCTTCAACTCTAATCAAAACAGTTGTCCAACTTTTTCACTTCCAGTGAAGAAACTATGTCGACACCGTAAGTGGGCTTTACAAGATGGACACATAAATTACAGATTGTTTGCATTCATTAGTTATCTTTATGCAGATTTAAATAAGCAAAGCCAGCTACGTTCAGTGACAGGTCATATCTTTTTATTCATTTTTTATGTATTTAACTTTGTTCTCGTATTCTTTCTCTTCTGTTTTCGTTTCTTTGCTACGGAGAAAGGATGTAACATAGGCAATTGTTTGTTTCCGTTGTCTAGTAAGACGCATTACATAATTTTGTTTACCTTGGTGTTGATCTTTAGGTAAGCACACGTTATCACACGCTGTTGTTGTGACTGAAAAATTCGTGTTATAAATGACACGTTAGGATTCTCGAAAAAAGTATAAAAGCGTTAACTTTTTTTTGTTGTTGCTTTTTTTAAATATTTGTAACGTATGTATGTGCGTAGATACTGTTGGGCGGAGGTAAGGAAGAAAAAATTGATGATTTTTAAAAAGAAAAAAAGTAGCTTTCAGATCACAGAAGTAATGGTCTTTCTGTATTGAGTGATGTCACGGCATTAAAGGAAAAGCCTTTAATTTTCTTTTAAATTCAGTATAATTATGTGGTCTAGACACGGGCCTCATCGATTTATGAAATGACGTTTTTATTCCGGACAGATATCTGAACTTTAGGTTATATCACAATATTCACAATATTCAAAATAGTTCTACATATTGCCAGTGAAATAACAGGTGAGAAAATGCCCTGGGAATTAATAAGACACACAAAAAGGAAACCTGTTGATAGCATGACCAGGAAGTACTTGGTGTGGAATCCCCAGAGTAAGAGAGGCAGGGGGAGACCAAGGAACACATGGAGAAGAGAACTGGAGATAGACCTTGAGCCGACGGCACGGGGATAGGAAGACTTGTCATACGTTTTTGAAGTGCTATGCTCCTTGGAATGCTGGAAAGGTGATGATGATGATGACAATATTCACAAAATTTAAAATAATTCAACATATTATTTCGTATTCATATAACTCCAACTGGTCTCTGACAGAACTTGTAAAGATATTCCCATAGCGGATACTTCTGTAGTGGAGTGAAATGTTAGAGACTTGACAGTACTAGGACCAGCTTTATAAGCTGGAGTGAGCAGCTTTCTACCTCACTGCCGTTGCTTTCCCCAACTAAAGAGCAGAGTTATGTACCCATTTATAACTTGGATGAAATGAAAAACAGTGGTACGTCTGTTCGATAAAAGAAAAGGTAAGGTAGTCCCATAGCAGATATTGCCGTAGAGGAGTGAAGTGTTAGAGACTTAGCTATATTAGCTCCAGCATCGAAAGGTGGGGTGACCAATTCCCTTTCTCGCTGTTTTCCCTTCCCAAACTAAAGAGAAAAATCAGGTACCCATTTTCAAATGGGTAGACTGGAAAGTAACGCTACTGTGAATCGAACTCGACACCTTTGCCGCGAGAGACCAGCGCTCTAACAGCTCTGACAATCTGTTCGATATGGCCTTAAAAAAAAATTCAGAAACTCAGTAATAAGGGGTAAACTCTTATGTTAATTCTAACTCTAACAAGGTGGGTTGACTGGAGCTTGAAGTGTCAGGTTTTAAACCCGGTAACATTGCCTCGAGGAGCACTCACTCTAACCACTATGCCAATCGACGCTTTGAACCGCAAGTAGCTACAGGTAAAGGAAAAAGAAATGTAACAGGCTTTTATAGAGGCAAGAGAGGTGGAGGTGATACGGTAGTTTACTACGTCAACTTCACAGGTCTGGTTGAACACATAAATACGATCCTAATCATCAATAGAACCAACATTCACCCCCCACCCCCTCCCCGCACCTCTTCTCTGTCTGTACATCAAACGACCGCTTTGATCCAAACTCCTAATATAGCATCACATCTACGTCATTAACAGTAGATCTAGGTTCCCGGATGTCTTAAGGCGTCTTGTTATTCGACGACTCAAAGGAAGCCATAATAACATTGCATTTTAGACGCCATAAATAATGAGCTATTTCCATGATATAGCTGGCAAAGCCATTCAAAAGTGAGTAGGTTTGTATGACTGGGTTTTTACAATAATAAAATTGTTAACCGCGGATTAAAACTCATTAAAAAATAAATTCCACCGGAGTCACAGACTTTTATAAATAGCTGCTTGCGTAGAAGAAGGAATGAAATGGTATGACATGATCAATAATGGAGGAAAACTGAGTCCTGTGAACAGTAAATAAATAAGTAAATAAATAAACAAAGGTAATTAACAGGTACTCGTTGGACATAAAGGATGACACCAGACAACAGAAATTAAAATATAGGGGAAAGGTTTACCGGGAATCGAATCTAGGACCACCCAAACGGCGCCATCGCCTTGCAGTGACAGTACATCGTGAAAGAACGCTTAAGAGTTTTGCACCCCCAAAAAAGTGCATCATTGGCTGAGATCATTCCCATGACACCCACACAACTATGGTATGTAGGACCCGTAGACGACCCAGACAATTTAAAGTATTTCGGCCTTTATTTGGTATCCTACAGATAGGTTGTGAGTTATTTGTGTCCCGTCTGAGTAGAGTGGATGTTGATAAGTACGTGAGAAAAAGGTGTGAGAAATAGATTTCACGGGTGATAGTTTAAGGAACAAAATATGTCTATGGAATGAGTAAGTTTCTCTATTCCAGCCTATCTATACGACTATAATTTAGTACAAGACAACCTTGCCCTCCTCATACATATAAATATAACTACACACACACACAGCTATGTGACAACAAGACACACAAACGTGAAAAACTACGGTTAATTACGTATGGGTCTGACCAACACACAAAGTTAAGTTTCGTATGCTGTTTATTATCATTTAAACTTGACAACATCAAATATCTAAAGAAAAATCAAATAAAAAAAAGATTTACATACATATGAAATAGCTGAATAAATGTGCCCTCCCCCTATGGAGAAAAGAACCCAAAAGGTTAATAACCCAAAGTCAAAGGTCAGCACTATGTTACAGAATAGACAGTAAAGAAAGAAGTTCCTACTATAGGCTACCCAGTAAAGTTAACAATTTTAAGCAAATCCAATTTTGGTAAAGTCCCTGTAACAAAGAAAAATATTTACTCTCTCTTTCATACAGTGGCCACTCAATCACCCTTACCTACTCTTGGTGATATCCCTTGGAATTACAATTTTTTCTGACTATATAAAATGTCAGGTGTATTTCCCAAATTGGTCCCAGTCCATCCTCTAACAAGTAACGACTAGTGAAGTGAACGCCGAATCTGGTGTGGGTTATTCCTGGATGAACAAATGTCACCGCCAATAGTTGATGTAGAAACGTGATCTTGGGGTTCACAGTTAAAAGAGGAAAATACTTCTAGTATTGGGAAACATCTGGTTGCTTAAAAAATGTTACAATTGATAAATGATGAAAATCCTATCGGCTGGCTGTATGGTAGAGTGCCGATTCTGAAACAGCGTAAATTATGGATGCTACACTTGAATACGACTGTCAGAAGTCGGGAATAAAAGTTATTGTTTTCACCACCACAGTGGGCTGATAGAATTGAAAAATTATTGCTGGGTTTCGTAAGTCCAGTTAAATTTACAAGTTAAAATGTTTCTCATGTATCGCTGGCACATACTTGCTCACCGATGAAATTGGTGACGCACACGCCAAGAAAAGTCAACATTAACCAATCAGTAAAAAAAAGAAGAAAAAGACCGCTGGACGCCCTTGATCAGGTCTGCTAGGAATATATAAAACATTTATGGGAAAAAATGCAACTATTCTATATAGCTACATATATGCAAACAGATGGGGACAAGACGATCTCTTATCCACTCCGTCAGTCCTGATTAAATTTAAAAGGCACACGGTATCTTCTGCCTACCCTATAGCCCGTCGCTAGCGCTGAGCTTTCAGGTCAGATGAGTTATGCCACTCTCCCCTTCTTGCTCGCGCTTAACGAGCAGCGCACAATTGTCAATTATCACAAACTACCGCCGGTCGTTAAGTAACTATTAATTTGGTCGGCGTCTGATAGTTTAGTTGTATGATATTAAATAATAGGCACTTATAATAAATAAGCACAATGAAATTAAACGTGAATTCTTTTCTGTCACTATCAGTCGCGCCTAAAATATAAATCAGTCAACTAAAACCGTCTCTTCTCGTGTGAGAAAGCGTGGGGTGAAAATTAACATTATAACTGAACATCTGGTATGAAATAGCTACCCGTTATTTTATTTCACTGGTCTTAACAGCTAGAAATCGAAGTGAATTATAATGGTAAAAGCTTAATACTTTTAATTGGTAAAAGGTAACCCTTTTAAACACGTAAACACTAATTTCTATTACCAGAAAATCAGAATAAAAGATCCCCACGAATGCTATTAACACATTTTCCACAATGCTTCTAGAACTACGTGCTTAGACTATCCAAAAATTATGAGGGACAACTGATAGCAGGTTTAAGAAAACACAGTTTATATATCATTATGCTTCTCTGATCTATAGATGATGTTACTTTTCGCACTATTGTGTGAGTAACGGAGAATCAGAAACATGAGTTCCCCCAGATAAAAGTTTACGGTCGGCCTTTTTCGGCGTTCGACCGCCATCAAAGACTTATATCCGTGTAACGGGGTTCTCGAAGTTTTTTGGCCGTGAATCGACATCAAAGCGCCCAGGGGTTTTTCTGACTCCCCTGAGTACGAACTTCAAAGGGCCTGACGTGCGGTCTGTCAGGTATCGTATGATTGACAGATAAGCTCGCGTGAGAAAACTAGGTAAACAAACCTGATTTGCTACCTGTTATGACTGACAGGTCATGCAGTTTGTAAACATTGCGTTAGCTCGTGTTCACAGAAAAAGAGGTAGGACGAAAAGTACGCTTGTGTAAGTAAAAACACAGCTATAAAAATGCGTGGTTTTGCTAGAAAATCATAGAATTCTACGAGGTTACATGCCTGTCAGATTACTGTAGGCTCTCTTTCCATTATACGTCACATTTGGTCTATACTTGCTGATAGGAAAGTTATATTAGTGATTGCGTCCTTATGTCCAACGAGTACCTATTAATTACCTTTATTTATTTATTTCCTTATTTGTGACAGGATCACCAATGAGGCATTGATGACAAGAACTAAACAAGTGCCAGTGGAATACGAGGTGACATTGGTTGCTAGCGTCGGACAGGGTGGCCGAATAACAGTTTACTATGCGGAACGCTGCTCAGTATATTTCGATTCAACCGACAGGACACCTAATGAAAAAAAAACGTATTGTTAGCTTTACAAGGCAGTCCTTGTTCTGGAATCCCCAGCGTACGAGAAATAGAGATCAACATAAAAACACGTAGGATGGAAATGTTACAGAGATAGTAAAGACATGGAATGGATGGTACAGGCCAGAAAAGCTCGCCATGAATTTGTTGAAATCTAAGGCTCATTATGGTGCTATAAGGGTACTCATGATGATAATGAACACTCATAAACCACGGCCAGTACTCAGAACAGCTGATCAAACTAGGATTGTTAGTAAAACCTAGAAATTAAAGTTTTCTTGAAAAGAGAATTAGTATATAAGGTGAGAATACTAGATTATTGTCGACGTTATCAATTATAAAATATCAGAATGTGGCCTAAACGAAGATTTAAGAGATGATAGTTCATTGATGATTCAGGGTTAGACAGAAAACGAATTCTATTTGATAAAATTGTCATGAGACAACAGTAATAGCTTATAATGATAAACCCCTTTCTGTAACCTTTTATCGAGGCTACTACAATAATATTGACAATGACGTCATGCAGAGCGCCTTAGGCGGAGCTATACTGCGACAGATATGGAAACAGAATCAACTTGACATGTTCAAAGATTTAGGAATTATGAGAATCAAAGAAACTCTAGCCACATAACGAAATGACCAATATGCTCAGACTACGACCAGTAGACACACAAACTCTTTTTAGTACTATGGAACAGTTGAAGAAAAAAAAAGGTAATACGCCTTTCTAGGGCAAAGGACAAGAAAAAAAACCTACGTTGTGGCCACAAGGCCTTCGTCCGGGACAGACAAACAAAAACAGAAAGGACAAAAAGTGCGAATTAAGTTGAAAATATGAAAATAAAAGTAAAATCTCCATGCTTAGGATCACATGGCTGGACCAAAATGGCGGCCGCTAGTACCAACGAAACTGACCAATACGCACAGACTACTACCAGTACTCTCATACCGTGACCACTACCATAGAACATTTGTACCAAGGTACCCATAATGTTGAAGTTTTTCAAGGAAGCATATTTCCATATAAAAGAATACATAAAGCAACATGGATATTACCAGACCACAGAACTGAGAATCAGATTGATCACATATGCATAAGTAAGAAGTTTAGGTCATCATTGCATGATGTAAAAGTATGTAGAAAAGCAGATGTGGTATCAGACCACCATCTTCTGTTGGCTAAAACAAAATTAAAACTCAAGAAATTTACAACAGTATATAGTTATAGACAACAGTATATTGTGAGATGTCTAAGAAATCAGGAAATAAGAGAATAATTTTCAATCACAGTATCAAACAAATACCAAGTACTCCAACAGCTGGAAGATGAAACAGATACGGAAGAGCACTGGCAACAAGTAAAAAAATATATGGAACGAGACATGGGAAGAAGTACTGAGAAAAAGAGAACATCAGCACAAAAGATGGATAACAACAGAAACCATTACCAAGATAGAAGACAGGAAAAACAAAAAAAGCAGATTTAAACAAAAGCAAAATCAGAAGCTCCAAAGCCAAGGCTCATGAAGTGTACATAGAAGCACACAAAGAAGTAAGAAGAAACATCAAAAGAGACAAGAGGAAGTATATTGAAGAGTTGCCAAGGGAAGCAGAGGAAGCTGCAGCCAAAGGTAATATGAGGGACCTGTACTACAACACAAAGAAGCTGACAGGGAAATATAAGCAAGCAAATGGCCTCATCACCCTTGTGTTACCGGGGCCCGATAGGGGAGCAACGAATAGTAACATTATACCCTACCATGCATGTCGTAAAAAGCGACTACGAGGGTTGGGCATGGGGCTGGTTACCCCATCCCGTACACAACTTTTTACCAAAAAACTTCAACAAACATAGACAAGTCAACTACACAAAATAAATCATCTCTGCCGCCCAAGACAGAAGAAGGTCCCCTGGAAAGGAGGCGCACGAAGCAACCCAGACAAAGCCGAAAGGAGTCTGGGTTGCCGACTAACCTTTTTTCATCTAGGAAAATCTCCAGGATTGGCACCAGGAATGTTCGCACTCTGTGTGAACAAGGGAAAACTGCACAGGTAGCAGCGGAAATGAAAAATTACAGGATTGATATCATGGATCTCTGCGAGACATGGTGGAAGGGCATAGAGAGGAGGAGATTGATCACAGGAGAAATGGTGTTGTACTCTGGACATGAGGAGGAATGAGCCCATCACAGTGAGGGGGTGGCTCTAATGCTGTCTAGGGAAGCACAGAATGCACTTATAGAATTGGAAGCAATGGGACCCCGAATTATAACAGCAAGGTTTAAATCAGTCAAAAAGAAAGTAAATATAAACATCATCCAGTGTTATGCACTGTCGTAAAGTTGTTTGTAAACCCGCTGCTTAGTTAAATACACTATGTTAGGTTGCGGCTCAGGTATGCCAACAAGAAAATCGATATACAATTATGCACAGCCAATCCATGAGGATTCACGCAAGATGGCTGGCAGACACTGATACAGAATAAATTACGCGAAAACACGGATTCACGCAAGACGGCGGCAGACAGAATAAATTATTCATAAAACACTGTTGGTTCGGAACTCTGAAAAACGAAAAGTACTAAAACGCAACTAACCAATCAGCGGTGTCCCTGCAATCGAAAAAGACTAAAACGCAGCGAACCAATCAACGGGATCCCTTACGCATTTGCATCTACCTGCGTCTACCTATATATATATATATATATATATATATATATATATATATATATATATATATATATATATATATATATATATATATATATATATGAGTGTGTTTTTATTCAAATCTACCAGAATTCAAAATGCGGCCATGAGAACCATTACAGATGCATTTATATCAACACCAGTAGAAGCACTAGAAGTAGCTCTTGGCGTACCGCTCCTTGGTCTAAGACGGAAAGAACTAAGATTAAATTATTGGAGCAAAGTAGCACAAGAAGTGGCCCACCCAGCACATAAAGCATTAGTGAAAAACCAACCAAGTGTATGGGACATCCCCTTAAATAAAGAAAGATATCCAACAGGGTGGAGAACTGTAGAAGATCTAACACAGTTCAAAGAACTGTCAAACACAATTAATAATAGTAATAAATATAGAAGCACAATACCACCCTGGGAACTAAAGCACCAATCATAGACTACTCACTTACTGAAAAGATCAAACAGAACATAGAAGATAAGGAAGCCAAAACGATAAGTAGAAAGTTCATAAATCAACTTACAAAACAAAGTCTGGCCGTCTACACTAATGGATCCAATGGTGATAGTGGGCAACTAGGTGCAGGAGTAGTAATACTGCAGTGGGGAATTAAGAAGAGCTACAGTGTAATTGAAGGGGCTTCGATTTTTACCGCAGAGATGGTAGCAATTCTAAAAAAGTTTAGAAATAATTGAAGATAACCCACCAGAAGCTGTTACGATATTTACAGACTCACTATCATCACTACAAGCACTAGGACACCCAGGTAAATGTAGCCGGCCAGACATAAAGGAAGAAATTCTTGCAATTAATACATCACTAGGGAACAGAGGATGTAGTGTGAGGCTAGTGTGGGTTCCAGCACACATAGGTATAGCTGGTAACGAGTTGGCAGACCAGAACGCCAAGTATGGAAGAATAAATAAAAACAATATAAGAGCAGGACTGGGAAGGTCGAAGATCAAGAGCCAAGTGAAGCCAACTATAAACGGGGAATGGAAGACAACATGGAAGTACAGTAGAAAAGTCAGACACGCGTTCAAACTGCTGAAAGAACCAATAAGGACGTGCCAGGTCAGAGAAGAACTAAAGGTACCCTCGAACAAAAAGCTGTGGCGTCTTCGTCTCGGTGCAGCGTACTTTATGATAGAGCAGTGTTTCTCAACCCTGATAGTAGCAACGCTCCCTTTTGACAACTAATATTTTATACAGTCCCCCCCCCACCCTTTTAACACCCCCTTGCTCTTTATCATGTATTCACAAACACACAAACACACACACACACACACACACACACACATATACATATATTCTACCGTACTTTTAAAAAAGCAATGCAGTTAATGAGTTATCTTTTCTTATAATATAAAGAACAAGAGAAAGCACATTTATAAAAGCCTAGTTATATTAAATATGTGTTTAAGTGTGACCGCATGGCCTTCCACGCTAGCATTATCCCTACTATTTCCACGCTAAGCATTTATACGTGTTATAATATGCTACATATAAGAATGACAGACCTCAAAAGCAAATAAGATGTTTTTACACAAAACGCCGTATCATTCAAAGTTCAGTTGGCAGTCACTGCTCTGAGAAGGCAAATGTAGGTCAGTCCCAGATAATAATAATGAATGGGTTTTATGCGCGGGAAGTGGGAAAATAATGTTTGTGTGATCCGGTTTTTTTAAATCCAATTGTTAAGTTGCAAAAGATCACACATGTGAAAAAAGTCGAAATAACAGAAAGTCGTGTGCAAAATGTCGAAAACAGAGAGACGTGTGCAGAAATTGTAACGTGTGGAAAAAAGAATGGGACGTGTGGAAAAGGGCGGGAAAAAAGACAGGAACAGTATAAAAATGAGAGATGTGGGCGATAAGAATGATTTCAGGATTTATGATTCCAAGGATTCCATGATTTTAGACTAGGGGATTTTTTTTTATAGCGTTAGGTGAACTTCGTCTTTGAGGATATCAAGACAAGTTTTTTTTGAGTAGTGTGTATATTATTCAGTTGGATTATATATTTTTCATTTTGGATAAACAACCATCATTTTGTGAAATTTACAGTGTTTGTCTAATGACATAAATAAACTTTAATATAATTTTCTACTGAATTGCTGTTTGTGGAAATTTACAGTAATTTCTTTTGGATATACGTTGTTGTGCTGAAACTGTTTTGCTTATCACCAAACTTAAAGGGAAGAACAAACCTGGAAAGAAGAAGAAAAATGAGTAAAGGTCAAGTATTACCATCTCTGGTGGAAGGCCAGTTAGCACTTGAACCACAACAACATATGAAGGATTAACTCTAATTGAATATAACAATCAATATAACTAATTGATGCCGTAACCTGCCCTGCCACATAAGTACGGAATGATATACACCACAAGTTCATTATCCTTGAATTACAAATTGGCGGAGCAAATGATATAACATTAGTTCTTACAACTCTATAACTATCATAGTCATATCATTTTAATAGCGCCTAAATGACTGCATATATATCTTCAAATCTGAATATTTAAGCCTCTCCTTATGTAACCACTTTAAACATGAATAAAATTTAAAAAAAATATTTATTGATAATAATGATATAATTATATAAAAATTCACTTACTAATGAAGCTTAATAAGATCGTTGCGCTTGGTGTGACTCATCCAGTTTTGTAATATTTGGTTTTAAGTTTGTTAAAAGAAGTCTCAAATCTCCTGTTACAAATCTGCAGTCAGTTTCGTTGTTTTTGTAGTAGCAACACTACTGCACTGAACCCCTTATCCACCAAATACGACGTTGGGAAAGCTGTAATTAACAATTTAGTTTCACGCCAAAGAACGGGATACGCAAGCCTCTGCTGGATCCAAAATTGTTCGTAATGTGTGTGACTGAATCGTGCTTTTGCCCCGAAGTCATTCTGTACCTCAATTAATTCTTCTTGTAAATGTTGACTAACTTGTTCTGATTCAAACGGATTAATCACCCAATCCGGTACTATTAGTTCATGCAAGTCTTTAAATCTTACGCTCAAATCATTTTTAATAGCGTCCAAATGACTGCAATAAACCTCTAAATCTGAATCTTTAAGCCTGTTCCCACCTAACTGCAGTAAACATGGAAAATGAGAAAGTTCTCGGCGACTAAGATTATTTTTATATAATGTCAATTTGTTGATGAACCCCATGATAACTATTTTCACTTTAATCAGACTGATCTCATTTCCTTGTAGCTTACGAAGAACCTCATTTAACTTTTCACATATATCTGAAAGATAGGCCACATCCTATCGCAATACTTCTCTTTCGATGCTAAATTCTTCTTCGATTGAATCCAAAAAAAAACTCTACAACAGTATCAAATAATGCCCTTAATCTTTTTAAACAGTTACCTTTGGACAGCCATCGTACTTCCGTGTGTAGGAGAAAACGTTCAAACTCTTCACCATTATCACAACAAAGTTTACGAAATAATCTATCGTTCAACGAATGCGCCTTAATTTTGTTAATAACACTGATAACACAGTGGAGTCTGTCACTAATATACTTGGCGACTAAATGTTGTCGATGAATAACACAATGAATTGTTAAAACACCTGGTGCCACATTTTTTAAGTAGGCCAGAAACCCACGATGATGACCAATCATAGGTGGTGCTCCGTGTGTCGCACATGCGATGACATTGGAAAAAGGAAATTTTTTTTCCAACAAAAAAGTTTCAACGGTTTCAAAGATTGATAACCCCTTTGTATCTGCTGTCAGTAGTTTTGCTAATAACATATCCTCTATGATATTTTCATTCTTTATGTATCTCACATATGCGAGCAGCAAAGCTTCGTTATCAAACACGACACTTTCATCCAACTGTAGTGAAAATTCAGTAGACTGCAAATAAGTACACCGCTTACTTTCAACATCGCTTGCCATCTCATCTATTCTTCTTGAAACAGTATCATGGCTCAATGGAATAGAAGAAATGATGTCATTTGGATTTCTTTCCATCATTGTGCTAACTACCTCCCGTATAGCTGGTAAGTTTACGTTGTCTCCAATGTTGTGAGGTTTACCACATTTCGCAATCATGTGTGCAATTTTGTAAGATACAATGAGACCTTAATCATCGTGATTATACATTTTCTTAAACATACTAGTGACAGTGTTGCGGTTTTCAAACGTTTGTTTTAAATTCTGGAAGTAAGAAATATCTTTGCCAACTTTATCTGAGTGTTTCTTGGTAAAATGCTCGTTAAACCGTGACTGTTTCATTGCTTCGTTAGAAAACACTTGCAGGCACAGTAAACACATTGGTAATTGTTCATTTACGGCCGAAGGTACAAAACCGAATTTCAAATGTTCAACTGGATATTGTCGACACTTTCTCTTTACTGCTGACATATTGAACATTTTAGTATAATGTCACTGCACATACATCTACACCTCAAAACTGATTGAGTTTAATTCTCTACACTCGAAACATCCAAAGATGCATTAAAACTAAGCCACAACTGCCCACAACGTCTTTGTTGCGAGAAGGTATTTACGGTGCACTCGCATCAATGAGAGTTGAACACAAAGATCACACACAGTTCTGTGTAGTGCTGTGACTGTAACATCAACATCGCTAAACAAAGAAGGTTTTTTGGGCAGGCACACGTGATTGTGCGGGGAGTGTTTTGGGAGGGAGTCGTGCTGTGGAAGTGGACAGAGTAGGGAAGGGCTGTGATGTGTTCACGGGCTAATCAATGTTTGACGGGAATGTGTTTCCAGAAGAAAATATGTGTCGAGGGTGGAGAGAGAAGGTTAGCTTGGGTGTGTCAAGAGGCTAACAAATGTTTCGAGTGTTGAAGGGACAAAAATATCCGCCTACTGTCGCCTGACAATGGTAACATCCCAGGTACTCAAATTTTGCGTTTGGAATGTTTGAAACACTCCATGGGACGCAGGGCAAATAAAAACTATCGTGTTACAAAAAAAAAACAAGCTATACGAAGGGGAATATCTTTTGTAATTGTTTCATATTGATTCTTGTAAAAATGTACACAACGCCCACCTGAATGGAAGTAGCGACCCCCAATCGTTGCGACCCATCAGAACGCCCCCATACATCTTGAAAACGCCCCCCAGGGGGCGGTACCACCCCCGTTAAGAAACACTATGATAGAGGAACCACACTGCCAAGAATGTCAGGAAGAAAATGACATAGACCACTACCTGATCCACTGTAGAAAATATGATCAACAGAGGCTAGAATTAAAAACATACTTTAGAAATCACAATATAGACATGACAGTTGATAAGATTTTAAGTATAGATGCCCCAGGGAAAGCCCAAATAATACTTAAACGATATATACATAAATATATACATAAAACAAAGGAAAATATATAAGGTTAATAACAGTGACAATATTGGTAATAATAACAAAAATAATACTTCAGAAAAGACATTCAACCAAATAGAAATTAAGCAACAAAAACTAACAAATCATTAATAATATATTAAAAAAACACAATAAAAACAGAAAAATTAGCAAACTTATTAACTACTCATAGGACAAGGAAAGACAACGAGGTTTAAAAAAAACACCAACTCGGAAAGAACTAATACTAATAATACAAATTAAAACCAAGTGCAAAGGATAATAGTTATCTATATACAATACAAAACTGAAAATAAAATGACAAATACTAATATAAATTAAAACCAGCAACTGCGAAAGACAATAGTTATTTACATTTAATACAAAATTAGTAAAAAAAATTACACTAAATACCCCAATTATAACCAATTTTCAGGTTGAACAGCGTAGACCAAGATGGAATGAGAAAAGGCAATAATGGTCAGCTGTTAAGTGCCCGCTCTCCACCCATCACCTTTTCAAAACAACAAAAAATTCAAATCTACACATAAACACGAAGACCAGCCAGAACGAAAGACTAGAGAAGAGAAAGCTGCTTACGTGCATGCCGGGCAGGCTTGCTTCACTAAGTTGAGTCAAAATCTGGCTTGTATTAATCTTAGAGGGTTTATTCGTGTCATCAAACCTGAGGTCGTATGTTCAGGCCTATCCCGCTGCCTGGAACTTCTCAGGAGCATAGTGGTTGTATCGGAGCTACATCCTTAGTCCCCCTCAGTCTTGGGTGGGCTAAAGGAACGATCATCAGCGAAGAAGTGTTGTTTGCATCAATTAAGACGTACAGAACTGTTTCAAGAGATGAGTACACATTAGTGCCATTTCCGTCGGCAAGTGTGAGCAATTAACTGTCCATGAAGAAAAAGTGATTTAGCGTAGTCAGAGACAAGATTAACAGCACGGCTGATATAATTTTTCTATAACTGATTAACAGCACAGGTGATATAATTTTTTTTCCCTATAATTGGTAGAAGTACTTGTAATATATATATATATATATATATATATATATATATATATATATATATATATATATATATATATATATATATATATAGATATATATATATAGATATATATATCATCTGTAAACTTACAAATCCATTGCATTCCATCTTCCAACATCCACCCTTCACCACAAGAGTAGATAGTGTATATATTTAATAAATAAGGAAATGGTATTTGAACGACTTGTCAAGTTTATAATTTTTAAGTGTAATCTGTTTCCTTATTTTAATATCACAGTTAATTACCCAGCAGGGTGGCATTTTATGACTGTCTCCACTCTACTAATTTTTCGAGATCAGATCATTCACAGCCGTAACTAAGTTGTGATAACAATGGTTCTCTCATACACTGGGACCACCATTTTCCTGCAGAAATTCTATTTCTGTATTGTCAGTACTATACTGATCCTATATACAATAAAAACCTCACGCTACGTGCACCTACAAATGATAAAGAAGAATCTGAGAAAGAAGACTTTTACAACAGACTACAAAATGTCTTGGACAAAAAGAAAAGAAAGGACATCACAATTTTGATGGGGGACCTAAACGCGAAAATAGGAGCAGACAACACCGGCTTTGAAGAAATCATGGGAAAGCATGGATTAGGTATGATGAACAAGAATGGGGAACTATTAGCTAACTTCTGTGCTTCAAATCAACTAGCTATAGGAGGAAGCATATTTCCATATAAATGAATACATAAAGCAACATGGATATCACCAGACCACAGAACTGAGAATCAGATTGATCACATATGCATAAGTAAGAAGTTTAGGTCATCATTGCATGATGTAAAAGTATGTAGAGGAACAGAAGTGGTATCAGACCACCATCTTCTGTTGGCTAAAACAAAATTAACACTCAAGAAATTACAACAGTATATAGCAATAGACAAACAATATAGTGTGGGATATCTAAGAAATCATGAAATAAGAGAAACATTTGCAATCACAGTATTCAACAAATACCAAGTACTCAAACAGCTGGAAGAATAAGCAGATACGGAAGACCACTGGCAACAAGTAAAAATATATGGAGCGAGACATGTGAAGAAGTACTGAGAAAAAGAAAATATCAGCACAAAGCATGGATAACAACAGAAACCATTACCAAGACAGAAGACAGGAAAAACAAGAAAGCAGATTTAAACAGAAGCAAAACCGGAAGCTCCAAAGCCAAGGCTCATGTAGTGTATATGGAAGCAAACAAAGAAGTAAGAAGAAACATCAAAAGAGACAAGAGGAAGGTTATTGAAAAGTTGGCAAGGGAAGCAGAGGAAGCTGCAGCCAAAGGAAATATGAGGGACCTGTACAATACCACAAAGAAGCTAACAGGGAAATATAAGCAAGTAAATGGCCTCATAAAAGATAAGAATGGAAAATTGCTTAGTAATGTGATAGGGTGGGCGAGATGATGATGATGATTATATTGTGATATGTGATCACTCTCTTTTCACACTCGCACCGACCCGAACAACAATAAAACTCTTGATTCTGAGGCAGGGGCTGTATTTTTTTTACAACCCATTCAGTGACTAAGAGCACACTGAAACAAACATTAATCAAATAAACCAGCAAACAAAACACTAAACAAACAAAACACCAAACAGTGCTCGATTGCTAAGCTGAAGAAGCAAACAAAGCAACGAATAGTTAAAATCATAGTTGAATAACGATACTCTCACCTGCCAAACAGTCCTTCCACGCCACCTGACATCCTCAACTATCACACACGCACACACTCACGCATGTCGTCCAATGCGACTAGTAAAGTGTTATGCATGAGGCTGGCAATCTCACCGTGTAACATCGGTTGCTACCAAAACCACTACTGCAAGAGCACACACTCAGCTATCACACACACACACACTCATGCATGTCGTCCAATGAGACTAGTATGGTGTTGTGCATGAGGCTGGCAATCTCACCATGTAACACATATTGCTACCGAAACCACTACTGCACGAGCATATGAATACTTCATGCGGAGGCAAACCACACTGGTGGCCTCATGCTCCCTCAGGAGCGGAGAAGAGAAATATATATCTCCAAGTGAGCCCACGTGCTCTCACAAACCATTCTACACATAACCATAATTAAATAATAATAAAATGGACATAAAATAATATTCAACTATCTGTACAACAAATACTCTCAATAATGAGAATAAACCACCACCCCGCAACTGCTCCATCTCAACATTCATTCCTGCATTCTGAACATGTCGTAAATGACGACTGGTGCGCCTGGCAACAAGCGTGTCGTATATGACCCCTGATGAGATTGGGAACTCATCACATGAAACAAATTGTTACAGAAACAACCCTCGTAATAGCATAGAAATTCTTCTTGTGGGCCTGTAATGGACACCAGCTGCATTGGTGTTTCCATGCTCCGCCGGGAGCAACCAGAGAAACACATGTCTCAACAAAGGAGTGGCCTCACGCTCTCCCAAAATCTAAATACATATCCTTATCTCACTCAAAGTAGCCCACTAAAGATATACAGTAGAAATATCAATAATCGTGAAATACACTTAATTACACTATCAAAGAATAAGATAAAATTACTCTTGACTTAACAACTAGAACTAAAGTCATCACCACGTGGCCCCCCGGCTGCCATCTTGATATTTTTGCTAACAGGTTGATATTATCTAAATTCACGTGAAATAGCTTCATACCATATTTGCCTTTCTGATAAATGAAATAATCGCTCTTAAACTTTCACATCTATCTATCTATTTAACTCACTAAACATTAAAACAGACTCGTGCTGAATATAATTTCAGACTTATAGAACACGAATGCTAAATTAAATTAACTCACGTGCTCAAGGCATCTAGCCTACACTCTGGTGTCTAACTTCGTTTCTCTCTCGTCTGGGCGGCTTTTGCAAAATAGGCCCGTTCGCCGCTTGCTATCTCTTTTATAAGCCCTAGGCTAATCACTCAACTTACTGCGCGCTTTGCGTATTAATTTGCGCCACGTAAATAACACTCGCGATATTTGCTCTATTAGGCACTAAACCACACAAGTATGGCCCATAACTATCAATTATAACACACAACTCTACCCCACAACTATTTTTAGGCTTTATTATGGCCTAAGTAATATATTTTCTTGAAGACTTTTCACATCTCAGCAATGCTTGCTCGCGCCGTCACGTGGGCTGACAGTCACGTGGGTTGCGCGCACATCGAAAATATCTGAGCGATAAATATGCCTTTACGTGAAGGGGGAAGCCGGGGCATCTTTACGTGAAGGGGGAAGCCGGGTGCCTTTCCGGCCCCATCACAGTAATATACAAGAACAATTGAAGAGATGGGCAGAACATTTTGAGGAACTTTTCTATAGACCAGCTCTAATAATTCCCGGACATCCAGCCAGCAGAAGAGGAGCTACTAATCAGCTGTGAACGACCAAGTAGAGAAGCAATAAAGAAAGCCATAAAGCTTCTGAAAGATGGAAAAGCAGCTGGTCTAGATGGAATTCCAGCAGATGGCATCAAAACAGATATGATTCCTCTACAGAGATATTATACAAACTACTTTGCAAAGTCTAGGAGAGAAGAAATACCAGCTGAATGGAAGGAAGGTTATCTGGTCAAGTTGCCTAAGAAGGGACATTTACAAGAGTGCACAAATTATAGAGGAATACTGTTACTATCAGTGCCAGAAAAAGTATTAGACAGAATCATCCTTGAGAGATTACAAGAGTCCATAGACAAGCAACTGAGAGATGAACAAGCAGGTTTTCGACAAAACAGATCCTGTACAGACCAGATAGCCACATTGAGAATAATAGTTGAACACAGTCTGGAATGGAATTCACCGCTGTACATCGGATTCGTGGACTATGAAAAGGCATTTGACAGTATAGACATAGAATCACTTTGGAAATTGATGAGGCATTTTGGAGTTCCCAGGAAGATCATTAACGTAATAAGGAAGACCTATGAAGACATGACATGCAGAGTTCTTCATGAAGGACAACTTACAGAACCGTTTAGGATTAGAACGGGTGTGACACAGGGATGCCTCTTGTCTCTATTTCTTTTCTTACTAGCAATAGATTGGGTTATGAAAACATCGACATCACACAACAGAAATGGAATCCAGTGGAATCTGACTAAACAGCTTGATTATCTGGATTTTGCAGATGACTTGACTCTTCTGTCCCATAACAATAATCAGATGCAAGAGAAAATGAAAATTCACGATGAGAGGTCAAAACAAATGGGCCTGAAAATACACAGGGAAAAGACAAAGATTATGAGAATAAATGCAAGAAATGATAACAAGGTTGAACTTGAAGAAACACCACTAAAGGATGAAGAAACGTACATATATCTTGACAATAATATAGACAGAGTTGGAGGGACAATAATATCAAAATAAGAATACAAAACGCAAGAGCAGCTTTCATTGCATTGGGAAACATATGGAGAACAAGAGAAATCAAGTAAAACACGAAAATAAGAATCTTCAACTCAAATGTGGTCAATCCTATTGTATGACTCTGAGACATGGAGAGCAACAAAAACAACAACCAAAAAGCTACAGACTTTTATAAACGGATGCTTGCGTAGAATAGAAGGATTCAAATGGTATGACAAAGTCACAAATGTGGAATTGATGACAAGAACTAGATAAATGCCAGTGGAACAAGAGTTAAGAAGAAGACGTTGGCGATGGATCGGACACACATTGAGGAGACCTGTTAATAGCATAACAAGGCAGTCCTTGTTCTGGAATCCACAGGGAAAGAGAGGCAGAGGTAGACCAAAAAACACATGGAGAAGAGAGCTGGATACAGAGGTGAAAATGATGAGGAAAGCATGGAAAGAGCTTGAGCGGATGGCACAGGACAGGAAGACTTGGCATGTGTTTATTGAAGGCCTATGCTCCTCGGGGAGCTTAAGGGTTTTGATTGATTAATCCACAATGTAAATAAACAAAATGGTTGACTGTGGCATGGTTGCCCGGTTTGGGCTACTACACGGCAGATGCGTCCTCTTATACGTCCATCTCTGTTGGTCTTACGTTTGATGCCAAATTCCAACAGTCTTAGCCTTGATGATTCATCGATTGCAGTGTCATTCTCTAATAGACGAACATGAATTGTCCTCAGTATTTCTTCTTTATCCATGGCCAATGCACCTTTTATGGATGCTCTTGAAGCTAGTCTGTCAGCTCTTTCATTGCCACGTACCCCGGCATGACCAGGACAGCAGATCCATATCAGTTATTGAAGATTCGATGTTTCTATGGAGGTTTTCCATTCATGTCGAAGCCAGCCATTTTGGACCTTTCGAAGCGTGAATTGTGAGTCTGATACAATAACTGCCTTTGTTAATAAAGTCTCAGACAGCCATCTTAAGGCAGCAGTAACTGCCTCTACCTCCATTCTCATGCTTAACGTTGTTATCAAGTAAGCCCCGCTATGTTCAGCGACGGCTCTGCCCTTTACTCTAGCAGAGAAGCCCCACCCTGATTCATACCACAGATTACAGACCCATCAGTGTACACAATGGCATCATCATCCCCAGCATTATCATTTATGAGCTGATCAATTTCCAGCTCTGCTGTTCCATTGGCCCAAGTTCTGCATTCTCTACCAAGGCCGATGATGACTTGCTGGTAGTTCATCCAGCTCTCATCTGACTTATTCCACTCGTCTCCCTTGAATATATTTTCAACTGGGGTCACCTGTTTAATAGTCTCTTCTGCCTGCGCCATCCAAGACATCCCCCTCTTTATTCTCGCTCCTTTGAAATCAGCTATGTTCCGATGCAGGGGATGCCTTTTGTCTGTGGTTACACACATACACGCTTTTACCTGCGCCATCGTATATCTGGATCTAATTGACAGCAATCCAAGCATGTGCCGCATCAGCACAATAGGGGTATCTCGCGTGCAGCCCACGAGTATACGCATCCCTTCGTTTGGAATGCGTTCCAGTCGTTCACATTGTGATATTGACAGCGTGAGTATTCCCAGGCCATACTCTATTACAGACAAGACCAGCTGATGATACAGGAGAAACAGTAGTCTCTGCTCCAGGTGCGCTGCAACCATTGTTTTAGTGCTACCAGACCTCTCTTGCTCTTCTGTATGAGGTGATCAACATGGTGCTTATATGATAGCCCACGATCGAATGTTACTCCAAGGTATTTCAACTTGTTCTGCCTTTCAATTTTCTGTCCACTGAGAGTAATGTCTGGAAGATCTGCTTTCAATATAGAGTTATTCAAGGAGCACCAAAGCGCACAGGCTTTGTTGGGATTGACCTTGGAGCTGGTTTCGTCGCACCATTTAGAAACTGCTTGAAGTGTCTCATGTATGCTTTTAACCATTTCGTTTCAATTTGAATCAGTCCTGTAAATGAACAAGTCATCGGCAAAAGTTAATGTTCGTCCCAAACCTGTTGGTTGGATTGCAACTACTTTTGCTGTATAGATGTTAAACAGCACCGGTGATAATGGAGAACCCTGGAGTAATCCTGGGCAAATGTGCATTGGTTCTGATGTCCATGTTCCCAATGGAAATGCAACTACTCTTATTTAAGGCAGCTGCTATCCACCTTGTTAGCCATGGGTTTACACCACATTCCTTTACACAGTCCTTCAAGGTTGCAAAGTCAACACTGTTGTAAGCATCCTCTAGGTCAATTGTCACAGCCAACGTTTCTTGTTTACCCTGGAGACCCTCATATTCATCGTACGCAAATGTTCCAGCGTTACCCCATGATACTTTTATTGGTCTATAACTGCCCAGGGTATCAGGGAGGATGAGTGCATTTTCAAGGTGGTTCATTAATTGTCTCACCACAATCTTCTCAAGTAATTTGTTGTAGACATTCTGCAATGTGATGATGCGATAGCTGCTAAGCAGTGTGGGGTCTTTACCAGGTTTAGGAAGTGGCCGTAGGTTGCTATGTAGACAGTCTTCCGACACTTCAGCATTCTGTATACTGGTGTTGAAATCTATCACTACATTCGTAATACCTCTGTCATCAAGCTGCTTCATGTGTTAATACTGTACACCATCAGGACCCGGAGCAATGTTTCTACTTGCTTTTAAAGTATACATTACGTTCTCGTCAGATATGAGGTCAAAATATATCTCGCCTCTGAGGTCATTTTCCAGCACACGATTCTTAATCTCTTGACGGGCAGCTTTCTCACCTTTATCCGTCTGAGTGATATACCGACTGAATAATGCACGACCTTTCTCTTCATCGGTCTTCAGACTTATTCCCGCGGAGCTCAGAAGATTAGGTATGGGTTGGCTTATATTGCTTCTATTCATTCGTCGATGTAAGGACCAGAATTTCTGTACGGTGTTTTCCGTGCCCACCTGTGTCACGAAGGACTCCCATACTTGGTCCTTGGCTTCCCTTACGACGCTTTTCAACCTATTGGTGGCTTTCTGTTTTTTCTCCTTCATTTCTTCAACCCCTCCATTATTCAATGTATTTCTCTGTCGTGCTTTCCTCCATTCTTTCGTCGCTCTTTCCTTTTCTATCCATGCTTTTTCTACATCCTCATTCCACCAGGGTGGTTGGGTGAAAGGTGTTCTAGCTGTCCTTTTCCTGGCATTTTGACGCAATATATGTAGAGGACTATTACAGTCATGTGAGCCTGCAGGGTACTTAAGTGTATTTAGGCTTTCTGTGTGTGGTTGCCTTCCCCTTGGTAATGAGGACTACACAAGGCAGATATTCACTTTCCTGTGCTCCCAGTACATTCCAACGTCCAATGGTTGCGGCAGCATTAGAAATCAATGCCAGATCTATGACGCCGTCAGTGTCCCCAGGTTTAATTGCCAGTCTTGTCGGGAGTCCATCATTCAAGATGGTTACGTTTGCGTTCAGTAATGCCCGACTCAAGGCCATACCCATTCTATTGTCCGTGATATTACCCCACTCCTTAGACTTACCATTGAAATCACCAGCAATTAAACACCTATTGTTAGGTTCATCGGACAAATCTTTCATGAAATCCCAACTACTCTCTTCAGGAACGTGGTCTCCATGAGCATACAAATTGTAGACTCGCCATTCCTGATCGCTTATATTCACTGCAATCCCTTGCAATTCTATATTCTCATTATTGTGTGGGAACTTATATCCAGCCATGTGTGAGGGAGTTCATATCTGACATATATAGCTTGCACACATCTGCCAGGTCCACATGGATTACTATAACATTTGTAGCCTGGACAATTAATATTGCTAGTCACTTTGTCTCCTGAATCATGAGGATGTCAAAATCATAGATGAATTTCTGTATAACTGCTGCCCGTCGGTTGGAGCTTCGACAATTCCAGTATCATATTCGTAAATATTTCAGTGACAGCCTATCTGATTTCTTTCTGAATGTTCTCTTGTCAGCTCGTCGTCTTCTCTCTCTTCTCTTCTCTCCCCTACCTCTCCTTCTGCATTCATACTTTTTCGTTTTATTTGCCAAAGGTATCGTCGGCAGAGCACGATCTCCGTAGCTCCCGCGATGATTCTTGTTTGAAAGAAAACTCATGGTAGCATTGTAATAGATGGTGGACATATTCAGTCACCCGAACAGCATAAAGAATTTTAATTTTCTTCAGCACTTTTTAAAGTTAGGAGAGAAACAATTTGTTCACAATGAAGTAATTTTGTTTTATTTTTCAGATACATGAAAAATGACGGTGAATACTCAATTCAGTTTTGAAGAAAAAAAAAAAACAGTTCTATATGTATCGTAGATCAGTTGGTGAGAGATGTCGCTTATGTATTCATGCTGATGGTGGGCTTTATAATATTTAAATTACATTTATGTTATTGTTAAAAAATATGTCTATCATGTGACAAAGAAAATTTAAATTGTATATGTTGTTCATGAAAAATAAATGTTTACAGTATGTATACATAATTTTGAACCACCCTGTGGTGAGGGGGATAATGCCATCTGTAATCAATTTACTTTAGTCTCTCTCTCTCTCTCTCTCTCTCTCTCTCTCTCTCTTCTCTCTACTTTTAATGCGGAAGCCCTCCAGGGTATTTCGATCACTTAGTATACACTTAACGTGGCTCACTGAACGTCAATAAATCAGACGGTATCATTTAACCAAAGCGCATATGTGTATGTATGCATGCTCGTGTTTTTGTATCAGCTTATGCGTGTATATGTTAAGCAAAGTGGACTGAAATTGGTAGGAGGGAAAGGATTAGCATTGTGTTTTAGGCAAACTTTCATTTCGTCAATACTCGACAAGCACGAAGGACTAAATACAGGGGCGCACTTATACGGGTTGTCATTCGGGGCGAATCTTTCCTTCGGCAATATCCCTTCCCCCCACCCCTCCTACCCCATAAAACACCCAAAAAATGTATTATGCTTGCAAGTATACTTCGTAAGAAGTACATGTCTGGTGTTACGTGCTGAGAATCGCGCTAATGAATCCTGCCCACGAAACACTATTTTTGTGGTGCCTAGTTGGCAGGGAGGATAGCGTGATTAACTTCTGCAGCTAGCCGGTGATGCCGTTCGGAAGGTCCCGGGTTTGATTCTCCGGTATTCTCACTTCTGTTGTTTTTCGGCTGTCTAGTTTTCTACTTCTTTATTTCTCACGAGTGCCTGAAACATACCTTTATGTGTGTAATATTTATTTATATACTTCATAAGAGTGCATTATGCCATAATATTGTCCGATGGCACACTCCTCCTGGCTGTCACCAGGGGCGGGCCGCCCCCTAGCACCCCATCCCCTACATTTAGTACGCCACTGAAAAAAATCGAGTGGTTAAAAAATACGACAATCAAATTATTCATGAAACTTAAAAAAATGTTTCGCATTACAAGCAATAACTTAACAATAGGATATATTGAGCCGTTAAATTGCCCCAGGTAAACACATTACCGTTTTATCATAGGATCATGGACATTAACACGAGCTACAAGATCTGACAAATGTAATCAGCATAGCTCGTGATGTATATAGTGTCAAGGTCAGTTTATATATAACAGAACTAATGAATGTCAGCGTGACCAAATCTTACGTAACATGCACATCAATAACATTGATCAAACAATGAATTCAGTTACTTTGGAAACAGCTCACATCTTATGCAATCTTTATGAAAGGAAAGCAACATCTTGTACAATCTTTATGGAAGAAAATCGACACCTTGTACAATCTTTATGGAAGGAAATCGACACCTTGTACAATATTTATGGAAGGAAATCGACACCTTGTACAATATTTATGAGAAATCGACACATTGTACAATATTTATGAGAAATCGACACATTGTACAATATTTATGGGAAATCGACACCTTGTACAATATTTATTTAAGGAAATCGACACCTTGTACAATATTTATGGAAGGAAATCGACACCATGAACAATATTCATGGAAGGAAATTGACACCCTGAACAACATTTTTGTAAGGAAATCGACACTTTGTACAATATTTATGAAAGGAAATCGACACTTTGTACAATAATTATGGAAGGAACGAGACATCTAGTACAATCTTAATGGAAGGAAAGTGACATCTTGCACCATTTTTGGGGAAGAAAAGCGATATCCGGTTCAAGTGTTATGGAAGAAAAGCGACATCATGTACGATCTTTATGGAAAGAAAGCCACATCCTTCAGAATTGTTATGAAAGGATAGCGATATTGTGTACAATTTTTATGGATGGAATCATCCGAAGGTTAATGAGAAAAACAACAGAATGCACTGCTAAGCATATTTGAAGCATAAACAAATTTTTTTGTTTATCTCGTTAGAAAATACAGTCTAGTTTACTAAAATCACAAGCCCACAATAGTAGCAAACCCCAAAGCTATGCCAGCGGGAGTTTTACTCCTGGTAGGTTCAACCAAGCTGGACAGGTCTGCACAAAAGCTGGTACCCTGGTCCTCCAGGTTGGGGTTTTAGCACAGGGCCGACACCCCTGTCTATGTACAAAATCTTAACCGTTACGGAAACAGCAATAAATGCACTGGTGTATGGATGGCACAGGTTATAGTGAGGCTGTAAAGTACTCTTGTCCAAATAGTGTTGCAGCAGATCAAGAGCCTATGGTGCCCTCTTGTTCAGACTATCCTATACTTAAACAGTAATGTAATTTCAATTTAAAAATTCAAAATTGAACAAAAAGGAATTTACAAAGTCACAAGGTACAATTAATGAATCAATTTATTTATTTGTAATTTCTTTTCTTCTTGTCTTCAGAATGAATAAGAATGATTTTTATATGAGATGTATGTTGCGTGCATATTTTGACGCACATATTACAAAAATCGATATGGCTATTTAATATGGAAAAAATAAGACATTCATTCATTTGTGTATGAAAATGCTGTCTATGGTAAAAGCGAGAGAATCCATGTTTGATTCACACTTTTGATTATAGGAGTAATCGTTCTGGATATTGATCCGGCGCAAGGATATTGCGCTTACGTTTGTACTTATTTTTTAGGGCCAGAAAATATATTAATTTGCTTATTGTGTTTATGGCCTGAATTCATATGTATTACATATTATTAGTACAAGTAGAATCAGTCCTATATTGTATATTTTGGATGGGTAGGAGGGACTAGATTCTTGTTATTCCGGTCTAGCGGAAGTATGAGTTGTCTTGACAAGTCGTGATGAGTTCCGATGTACCGTGATAATGGCGGGTACGCACTTTTCAAAGGGCTGGTAGATTCTTAAGGAAATATGATTCATGAAGTGGTTTTCTTCTAAGGAGATGGTATCTCTACTATAGTTTATGTTAGAGACTCTCCTAAGGTACGGTACAATGTATAATTCGGACTCCATGTATTGCCAGACCCTATATTGATGATCTCATGTCGATTCGACCTAGATGGAACATTGTGCTTCGTATCGCTAGGGTCGTGTTTTGTATCGACGAAGATGACAGACTTTCCTGCAGCGGTTATGGCTACGTGAATTAACCTGATCACCGTAGAGCTGTATGGAAACATTTATGAAATCATTTATATACCCATTATAAATTAACTCTGGCTTATATTCTCCTTCCTATGAATGAGTGAACGACAACTCAGGGAGGCAGCCATGTTAGATTTCGGTCATCATATGTTTTGATCACTGCCAAGAGAACAGATTATTTATCCTATTATCGGACAGTGACAGGGAGATCTCAATCTTGCTAGAAACCCCCTCTTTCGTGGTTTCATAATATATGCTACAAACTATGGACGTCAAGTAACTTTAGTTATTTACCGATCTGCCTTCACTGACGCGTTTAGTCAGATAGGGGGATGCGGCCATAATGTATCATGACAATTGAACTTTTGATGTACTGCCCATTATTCCTGAATGTGTCATGACTTCAGATCTGCTATGTATACCTACAAATTGATATGTCAACATACCATGATGTACTCGTATGTCCCAGTGTGTACGTCTGAATAAATTGAGTAAACAAAGATTCCAGCAGTCTGCATTGGTGCCTTGTAGACACAAGTGTATGAGTGGTTATATTGGTCAGCACACGAACAGTACACCATTCGCGGTAATCACACTCTACACTTCTACTTCATACATACACCATCCTGCGTCGGTTGGAGTGACCAAGTTTAGGGCCTGCTTCCCCTGGAGCCTTTGCCTTCCCTAACTCAGGACTAGGGTGAGTTACCCATTTACAGCTGGGTAGACTGGAGCATGCCTGATCTCAACAACACACCACTCTTCCTTACAGAGCACACCGACTGACACTTTACAGAGTGGAAAGAAGAAAAGAAACTTTACAGTGGCGAGCCAGATTCCTGGGTCCAGCTTACGCAGTTTTGTGTTGAGAATCACAGTTTACAGCTGAAAGAACATTTGTTTGAACACATCAACACCAGTAGGACAGCTATACAGTCGATGTCAGCTTGACCTGTATTACCGATAGGATGCTGTATCTAGGTCAGCGCTTGTTGACAGTTTTTCGCTGTACAGACAGTATTACACAGGACAGTGGTATCAAGTGTAGAAAATATCTGGAGCAGTATTGTTGACATTTCTCAACGTACAGAAGAATCACAGTGTTGTTGAACATAGAGTGCATAGTTCATCGTTGGATCTTCATATGCTATTTATGCTTACATGTTATTTGTTATGTATTAAATTAGTTTATGTTCTGTGTGACTAGTACAAGGTATGCCGAGTGACATTGGTCTGGTACTAGTATTCTATAGGTACACATTTTCTTAATTGGAAATTTGTTAGCAACAATTTGCTGCTATTTCTGTTAGTTGTGATGAGGTGTTCTTTTCTTCGTTGTTTTTGTTAATAATTTTGTGTTCCTTAGTTTTGTTTGATTTGTTTGTATAATTGTAGGTCTCATCTTTTCTATTTTTGATTTTTTTTACACCCTTATGTTTATACACTGTGGCGTTATTTGTCTTGTTATATTATGGCAGTTATCATCACGGTTTCTGTGATCATTTTTTTTTTCATTTCTCCTATTTAATTTAATTTGATCTCTGCAAATGTTTTCATATTGTCTTTTCTTGTTTGTCCTTTGTAATGTCTTTAGTTGACATATGACGTATAGTGGTATACACTGATAGTATAGTACAGATCAGTACTTTATGATTGTTATTGTTATAAAACAAAATGTACAAGACCTTTGTAAGGCTTGTCTCCCAAAGTGATTGGTAAAGGGAAATATTTTTTCCACAGGTACTCAAGTGATCTTTGATTACATTGAGGTATACAAGACCTTTGTAAGGCTTGTCCCCACAGTATTTGAGGTACAGTTATTGTTGTCCACAGGTACTCAAGTTATCATTGGTTATTATAAACCATACAAGTTTGGACTAAGACTAAGTCTATGGTATAGACTTGTCTCCCATTAAAGTGAAATAGGGTAATTTATTTACTTTTTCAGGTTTCTGATTTAAGAAGACAATATGGCTACATTAGATTATTTCATTGCACAAGGAAAATCTCTTGATAAGACTGGAAAAGACTTAGAACAATGGGCTGTTGCTCAATATGACAAAGCATTAGCTGCAGAAGAGAAAAAAACTGCTGCTGCTGTTGAAGAAAGAAAAGCTGCTGCTGAGGAAAAAAAAGCTGCGGCTGAGGAGAGAAAACTTCAAATAGAAGAAAAAAAAGCTGCTGCAGAAGAAAGGAAAGCTCTAGCTGAAGAAAAAAGATTAGAAAAAGAAGCTGATACTGCTGCTGAACTTAAGAAATTGCAGATGCAAGTGGAGGAAAGGAGATTTGAGGCAGAACAGAAGAAATTAGAAGCTGATGCAGAGCAGAAAAAATTAGAAGTTGCTGCAGAACAGAAAAAATTAGAAGTTGCTGCAGAACAGAAAAAATTAGAAGTTGCTGCTGCTGCAGAACAGAAAAAATTAGAAGTTGCTGCTGCTGCAGAACAGGAAAAATTAGAAGCTGCTGCTGCTGCAGAACAGAAAAGATTAGATAGAGAAGCTGAAGAGAGAAAAGCAATAAGAGAACATGAGTTTGAATTAGAGAAATTAAAATTGACATGTATGAGTAATGTTAATCAGGCATCTGGTGGTAATGGTAAACCCTTTGTGTACAAGGTCAAGGTACCAGCGTTTAACCCTACCAGTGATGACATAACATTTTGGCTTTCTAGATTTGAACGGGCTTGTCGATCTCATAATGTTGACAAATCACAGTATGTGAATCAGTTGTCTGAAAATCTAAAAGGGGAGTCTCTGAGTAAGTTATATTTTGTTGAAGAGGCCGACAAAGATAATTATGATGCTGTTAGGGCAGCTTTGATAAAGAGATATCAGCTGTCTGAGGAAGGTTACCGTCTTTTGTTTAAAACAATGAGACCTGAGGTAGGTGTAGAATTCTCAGATTTCATCTCAAAAGCACGAATTACACTTTCACGATGGATTGAATCATCCAAAACAGAGAAAACATTTGAGGGTCTTACGGATTTATTGCTAAGAGACAAGGTCATGTCTTCTGTAAATAAATCATTCCTAGAGTTCTTACATGAGCGTAAACCTGGTACAATAAAGCAAATGGAAGAATATTGTGACCAGTATGCCACGGCACACCCTGACATGATTCTTAGTAACTCTAACATTAAAGAGAGTATGCCAGTTGCTTCGGCAACAGAATATAATCAGAATTACTCACACAAATTCCAAGGAGCTAAAAATAAATTTGATAAAAAGGTTAATTGGAATAAGTATCAAAACCAAGATAACCGCTCAAATCAGAGTTCTTCTTTGAAGAACTGGAATCGGGCTGATAGTCCTCGACACGCGAGGGGTACCCATAATGTTAGAAATTCTCGGAAAGGGAGTAGCTATAGGAACTACCCAAGTGCTTCATGGAGACAAAAGAAACAATATTACAGGGATACTCAATATAACGAGCATGATGATTATGATCATGAATATTATGATTCAAACCCAAATAGGGGTTATAACAGAGGCAATAATAATTATAGAGACAATTATAACCGAGGTAGATCACAACACAAAAGACATGGTAAATCTTATTACCAGGCTAACTCTGCACAACAGGAGTTCCACGACACCGATAATCAGAATAATGATAAAAAAGACTCCAACAGTGTAGCAAATTCCGCTTTCGATTTTGCTAGAGCATCTGAGTGTTCGCAATGCAAAACATTATTCGATCCAACCACAGTTTCTACTTTAAGCTGCGGTCACCCGCTTCCCGCTCTCCATGCGTCAATTGCGCATAATGGAAGGGGTGCTCTTGTCTTTAATAGGGGCCTAATAGATGGTACTCCGGTATCAATTCTTTTCGATTCGGGGTGCACTACCATTGGAGTGAGGCAATCACTCGTAAATCCTTCTCGAGCTACAGGCAATATAGTCAAATGTGTAACATTTGGTGGCACATTGGAGAAGTACTCCACTGCCATTATCAATATTGCTACGCCTTTCTTTACAGGAGAGGTGCAAGCATGTCTCTTGCCGAATCCGATCGCTGATCTTATCATCGGTCGCATTCACGGGGTGAAAGAATGCACTCCACAGCAAATTTCTAATTGGGAAAATGTTAATATGCAATCGGCTAATGCAGTAATCACTAGGGCTCAAGCTCTTAATATGCCACAATCTTCACATTCTGAAGATAATGATGCGCAGATCCGAGATGATCCCTTGGAGATTTCCCACGATTCCTTTATCAAACAGCAGGAAGATGATCCTACTCTAAAGAAATTCTTTACTCTGGCAACAAAAGGTGATCCGAATAAGGATACTAATCGTAAATCTTGGATTACGATGAAGAATGGCGTACTTGTACGTATGGTACAAGACTCCGCTAAGTCCATTCATTCTCAAATCCTTGTGCCTAAAAATATGAGAGTTAAAATCTTACAGCACGCTCATGATTCGCAGTGTGCTGGACATATGGGTTTTTCCCGTACTAAAGCTAGAGTTCTTCAATCTTTCTTTTGGCCTGCTGTGAATAAGGACATACGAACCTATTGTCGATCTTGTAAAGTATGTCAAGAGATTAAATCCAGAGGTCCACGCCATGATGCACCTATTCAGGCTGCAGACATTCCCATTCGGCCATTTCAAAAAATGGCGATAGACATCATTGGTCCATTTAAGATAAAGTCTGCTAGAGGACACCAATTTATTTTGACGTGTGTTGATATGTGCACACGTTGGCCGGAGGCTGTTCCTCTAAAGAGCATAACTACTGCTGATGTCGCAGATGCTCTTTGGTTAATATTTTCTCGTCTGGGGTTTCCAGCAGAAATATTATCCGACCATGGTACCCAACTCATATCGGATACCATGTCTCAAGTAATGTCGACTCTGAAGATAGAGAGATCGCTGAGTAGTATTTATCATCCTATGTCCAATGGGATGGTGGAACGTTTGAATAGAACTCTGAAAAACCTACTAGGTAAGATAACGGAAGATCATCCTCAGGATTGGGATAGGGTTTTACCCGCGGCTCTCTTTGCATATAGAGAGGTCGCCAACGAACATACAGGTTTTTCTCCCTTTGAACTTGTCTTTGGCGCGAAACCGCGAGGTCCTATGTCCTTACTTCATGATCTTATAACTGCTGATAATATTGTCGATGACACAAAATCCTCTTATGAATATGTCATCGCACTTAGACACAAGATTATTGAAGCATGCAAATTGGCAACTGCTTCTTCTGAATTTGCGAAACAGAAGGCAAGGGAATTTGCCAATAAAAAGAGATGTTACGTCAACTTTGTCCAGGTGACAAAGCATTTGTCTTGCTACCTTGTAGGGAAAATAGACTTCTCATTTCTTGGAAAGGTCCGTACGATATAATATCAAAAGTTTCCGATGTTGACTATATCGTCGATATTGACGGGAAGCGTAAAACCTTCCACATCAACATGCTCACGGAATTCCATGAACGTCCTGATTATTTACAACCTGTTTTCCAGGCAACGGACGATTTTCCAGTCCAACATGGACAGTACTCATCTCTGTCAGTAATACAGGATGAGGAAACGAGTTTCTCGGATGTAAATTTACCTTTTCCAATGATTCCTCTTCACTCTAATGAATCATGGAAAGATGTTGCAATTTCTCCAGAATTATCTCCAGGAGAGCAGAAACAAGTTTCTACTATGTTAGAACAATTTCAGGATGTCCTTACTGACATTCCTGGTCAAACTGATGTCATTCAACATGACATTATTCTTACTGACCATAGTCCTATAAGAGTCAGACCGTATCCTATCCCGATACATTTTCAAGCACAGGTAGAGAAAGAGTTAGATGAGATGATAGAGTTAAAAATTATTGAACCATCCACATCAGCATATTCTTCGCCGATGGTTATAGTACGGAAAAAAGACAATAACATACGTCTTTGCGTGGATTATCGCAAATTGAATCAAGTGACTAAATTCGATGCTGAACCTATGCCTTTACTAGAAGAGCTACTTACGAGACTATCGAATTCTCACTTCTTTACTAAACTCGATTTGTCTAAGGGATATTGGCAAGTTCCACTATCCGAACACGCCAAACCGTTTACTGCTTTTTCGACGCCTAGGGGTCTATTCCAATGGATTTTCATGCCTTTCGGTCTTATGAAACACCCCTGCAACATTTGTACGCATGATGCGTCGAATCCTATCTCATCGCTCAGATGTCATTGCGTATCTTGATGACATCTGTCTTTTCAGTGATACTTGGAACGATCACTATAATGGTATAAATGAACTATTGTCTATCTTACGCGAGCATAACCTGACAGCGAAACCATCGAAAGCATGTATTGGTTTTAGCGAAATATCTTTCTTAGGACACCGTGTTGGTCATGGGTTCCTAAAAACAGAAGACCATAATACAAGTAAGATACTTAACATTTCTTTTCCTAAGACTAAAAAGCAAGTACGAAGTCTCTTAGGTCTAATACAATTTTATGGACGATTCATCCCGAATCTGTCCTCCATTATGTCACCTCTTTCTTCCTTGCTAAAGAAAGGGTCTCCTAATGTAGTCCATTGGACTCAAGAATGTCAATCCTCTTTGGATAAGGTTAAAACTATGTTTTCTACTTCACCTATCCTAGTATTGCCTTGTAAGGATAAGACATTTATTCTTCGTAGTGACGCTTCATCCACCGGGATTGGAGCTGCACTAATGCAAGAGTACTCTGGAACTCTGCATCCTGTGATGTATATTTCTCGGAAATTAAATGCCGCAGAGAAGAATTACTCGGTCCTAGACCGTGAATTATTGGCTATGGTTTGGTCAATCCTTAAACTGCAAAGATTTCTTCTGGGCGCGCATTTCATTGTGGAAACTGACCAGAAAGCTCTTATGGCTATTCAGAGTAAAAATCTGAAGAGCGCGAGATCAACGCGATACGCGATTGCTCTACAGCCATTTCATTTTTCGGTGCGAGCTATCCGTGGGTCAGAAAATGTGATGGCAGATATTTTGTCTAGATGCCCACATGATTCATAACTGTTATACAACTTTGATACAGTTGTTTCTATGTTGAAATGTGTACACATATGTAATATATCATATATTGATTGTAACACTACTTAGCGGTTCATTGATATTTATTCACCGCTGATCTTTCAATGTTTTTCGTCTTTGATGATCATGATGTTAAGATATCTTAGATGAAATTTATGTATAAACTAATGTGGAAATTGGGTCATTGCTAATATTGTAGTATGCGTTGGTGACACCTCTCTGGAAATATTAATACTTAGAGAAGTACCTTCTCTAAGGTCATAAAACTTATGCTTATCATCTGCGCATTGTTATTGGTGCGTTGTGAGCCTATTGTATGTTGCTCCTAGATGTGTTTCAAAAAAAAAAAAATGTACCATTTTTTTTTTTCCGAGGGGTGTGGTAATCTGTTGCGTGCATATTTTGACGCACATATTACAAAAATCGATATGGCTATTTAATATGGGAAAAATATAGACATTCATTCATTTGTGTATGAAAATGCTGTCTATGGTAAAAGCGAGAGAATCCATGTTTGATTCACACTTTTGATTATAGGAGTAATCGTTCTTGATATTGATCTGGCGCATGGATTGCTCTTACGTTTGTACTTATTTTTTAGGGCCAGAAAATATATTAATTTGCTTATTATGTTTATGGCCTGAATTCATATGTATTACATATTATTAGTACAAGTAGAATCAGTCCTATATTGTATATTTTGGATGGGTAGGCGGGACTAGATTCTTATTATTCCGGTCTAGCGGAAGTATGAGTTGTCTTGACAAGTCGTGAAGAGTTCCGATGTACCGTGATAATGGCTGGTACGCACTTTTCAAAAGGCTGGTAGATTGTTAAGGAAATATAATTCAGGAAGTGGTTTTCTTCTAAAGGAGATGGTATCTCTACTATAGTTTATGTTAGAGACTCTCCTAAGGTACGGTACAATGTATAATTCGGACTCCATGTATTGCCAGACCCTATTTTGATGATCTCATGTCGATTCGACCTAGATGGAACATTGTGCTTCGTATCGCTAGGGTCGTGTTTTGTATCGACAAAGATGACAGACTTTCCTACAGCGGTTATGGCTACGTGAATTAACCTGATCATCGTAGAGCTGTATGGGAACATTTATGAAATCATTTATATACCCATTATAAATTAACTCTGGCTTATATTCTCCTTCCTATGAATGAGTGAACGACAACTCAGGGTGGCAGCCATGTTAGATTTCGGTCATCATATGTTTTGATCACTGCCAAGAGAACAGATTATTTATCCTATTATCGGACAGTGACAGGGAGATCTCAATCTTGCTAGAAACCCCCTCTTTCGTGGTTTCATAATATATGCTACAAACTATGGACGTCAAGTAACCTTAGTTATTTACCGATCTGCCTTCACTGACGCGTTTAGTCAGATAGGGTGATGCGGCCATAATATATCATGACATTGAACTTTTGATGTACTGCCCATTATTTCTGAATGTGTCATGACTTCAGATCTGCTATGTATACCTACAAATTGATATGTCAACATACCATGATGTACTCGTATGTCCCAGTGTGTACGTCTGAATAAATTGAGTAAACAAAGATTCCAGCAGTCTGCATTGGTGCCTTGTAGACACATGTGTATGAGTGGTTATATTGGTCAGCACACGAACAGTACACCATTCGCGGTAATCACACTCTACACTTCTACTTCATACATACACCATCCTGCGTCGGTTGGAGTGACCAAGTTTAGGGCCTGCTTCCCCTGGAGCCTTTGCCTTCCCTAACTCAGGACTAGGGTGAGTTACCCATTTACAGCTGGGTAGACTGGGGGCATGCCTGATCTCAACAACACACCACTCTTCCTTACAGAGCATACAGACTGACACTTTGCAGAGTGGAAAGAAGAAAAGAAACTTTACAGTGTCACATTCTTCGATATCAACAAACTTTACAATCTGGCGTGAGTTCTGAAGTGAAAGACTCATCCTTCCATCTCATATACACTGGTCCCGCAGCACACAACGAACTAGAACTTCTAGCAAGAAAAGGAGTTAAAAGCAAACTGTTTACAGAAACTTCGATCTGGCACGTGCACAGGTTATTATTTCTAAAGACAAAGCGATTTCACCATAGACAAGCAGCAGGAAAATGGCGAAATCAGACGGCACATAATATTTTCATCAGACTTCTTAATCGTTCAAGTTTATATATCCTCCTTAAGATATCCGAGGGTAGTAACAGTGTGAAGTTACATTCAACGCCAAGATTTTCCTGAGATATTCGTGTGAAGTTATATTCAGAGCATGACCTCGTTGAGATGAAGTCAGATAAGCACTCCCCTTGCTGTCGCCATATTTGTTTGTGCTTTTGACAATCAAAGCCGGCTTCTGTCTTGGAGCGCAGTCTTTGTTGTAACCGCACGGCTGATGTGAGCTCTCCTGCTGGGTTTGTGTACTTGCAGGCAGCCATTGTGTGCCTGTAGATAAGGACACGTGGTGATTATAATAACAACCACTGAGATCGAGAGATGACAAACATCAGGGGTCGATTCTTCAGACGGCACCACGCCGCTTGTTATGACCGAGTGAGACCAGGAATGTATATCATTATAACGATTCCAGAATTTCTGATTGCACGTATCCGGGAGTTCAGAGCTGCTGTTAAACGCTGTCTACACAAATTACGCTGCTCATTAAGATTAGTGTGTCTTAAGACATCTGCATTTTGTCTCAGTTTTCTTATGTTTGTCTTCAATTACTATACCTGGTAGTACAGGTGATCATGTCTCTCCATAACTTCTTGCCTCCAGTACTATTTATTAATGCTATTGCATCTTCTCTCTTTGTTGTCCTGTATCTCTTTTTCCTTCAATCATTCCTGCTGTCACAATATATTCTAGCTTACTTCTCGTAACATGCCTGAACAATGTCGATTTCTTCCTTTTAATATGCTTCCTTTATGCCTTGACCTCTTTCAGGGCATCCTCATTACTCGTTTTTGTAATGTCCATTGTATTTTAAAAATTCTTCTACAAAAGCACATCTCTATGGCCTCCAGTGCCTTTCCTACTTGTTTATTAATAGTTCATGACTCAATTTCCTTTGCCATGATTGGTTCTATATAAAACTGAAAAATCTGACAAGGGTTGTTGCACAAAATGTGATGGCAGATATTTTGTCTAGATGCCCACATGATTCATAACTGTTATACAACTTTGATACAGTTGTTTCTATGTTGAAATGTGTACACATATGTAATATATCATATATTGATTGTAACACTACTTAGCGGTTCATTGATATTTATTCACCGCTGATCTTTCAATGTTTTTCGTCTTTGATGATCATGATGTTAAGATATCTTAGATGAAATTTATGTATAAACTAATGTGGAAATTGTGTCATTGCTAATATTGTAGTATGCGTTGGTGACACCTCTCTGGAAATATTTATACTTAGAGAAGTACTTTCTCTAAGGTCATAAAACTTATGCTTATCATCTGCGCATTGTTATTGGTGCGTAGTGAGCCTATTGTATGTTGCTCCTAGATGTGTTTCAAAAAAAAAATGTACCATTTTTTTTTCCCGAGGGGTGTGGTAATCTGTTGCGTGCATATTTTGACGCACATATTACAAAAATCGATATGGCTATTTAATATGGGAAAAATATAGACATTCATTCATTTGTGTATGAAAATGCTGTCTATGGTAAAAGCGAGAGAATCCATGTTTGATTCACACTTTTGATTATAGGAGTAATCGTTCTGGATATTGATCCGGCGCAAGGATATTGCGCTTACGTTTGTACTTATTTTTTAGGGCCAGAAAATATATTAATTTGCTTATTGTGTTTATGGCCTGAATTCATATGTATTACATATTATTAGTACAAGTAGAATCAGTCCTATATTGTATATTTTGGATGGGTAGGAGGGGACTAGATTCTTGTTATTCCGGTCTAGCGGAAGTATGAGTTGTCTTGACAAGTCGTGATGAGTTCCGATGTACCGTGATAATGGCGGGTACGCACTTTTCAAAGGGCTGGTAGATTCTTAAGGAAATATGATTCATGAAGTGGTTTTCTTCTAAGGAGATGGTATCTCTACTATAGTTTATGTTAGAGACTCTCCTAAGGTACGGTACAATGTATAATTCGGACTCCATGTATTGCCAGACCCTATATTGATGATCTCATGTCGATTCGACCTAGATGGAACATTGTGCTTCGTATCGCTAGGGTCGTGTTTTGTATCGACGAAGATGACAGACTTTCCTGCAGCGGTTATGGCTACGTGAATTAACCTGATCACCGTAGAGCTGTATGGAAACATTTATGAAATCATTTATATACCCATTATAAATTAACTCTGGCTTATATTCTCCTTCCTATGAATGAGTGAACGACAACTCAGGGAGGCAGCCATGTTAGATTTCGGTCATCATATGTTTTGATCACTGCCAAGAGAACAGATTATTTATCCTATTATCGGACAGTGACAGGGAGATCTCAATCTTGCTAGAAACCCCCTCTTTCGTGGTTTCATAATATATGCTACAAACTATGGACGTCAAGTAACTTTAGTTATTTACCGATCTGCCTTCACTGACGCGTTTAGTCAGATAGGGGGATGCGGCCATAATGTATCATGACAATTGAACTTTTGATGTACTGCCTATTATTCCTGAATGTGTCATGACTTCAGATCTGATATGTATACCTACAAATTGATATGTCAACATACCATGATGTACTCGTATGTCCCAGTGTGTACGTCTGAATAAATTGAGTAAACAAAGATTCCAGCAGTCTGCATTGGTGCCTTGTAGACACAAGTGTATGAGTGGTTATATTGGTCAGCACACGAACAGTACACCATTCGCGGTAATCACACTCTACACTTCTACTTCATACATACACCATCCTGCGTCGGTTGGAGTGACCAAGTTTAGGGCCTGCTTCCCCTGGAGCCTTTGCCTTCCCTAACTCAGGACTAGGGTGAGTTACCCATTTACAGCTGGGTAGACTGGAGCATGCCTGATCTCAACAACACACCACTCTTCCTTACAGAGCACACCGACTGACATTTTACAGAGTGGAAAGAAGAAAAGAAACTTTACAATGTATATTACACAATAATTCACAGTTTCCAATTATATTTACACTATTAAAGTGTCACTGGAATAACAGATTTCCTGCAAACTGTTCTTTGATTCTATAAAGGTTCTTCATTGACTGCTCGCACGTAAATTGCAACAATAGTTCATGTGATGTTGAACTTATCTTAAAAGTCTCTTGGGCTGCTAGACTGCAATGTCCCAGACCAGAGCTGATAGGGTTTCACACAATAATGAAACTCTTCACTGGTGTTCCTCAGATACTAGAGTTAACAGTGAATATGAGTGGTCCCACTGCAGTGCACCTTGACAATTAGGCAGGATAACACTAGGAGTTCCCACTTCTGAGTTCGTTATTGTTATTGCTATTGTTAATCAGAATCGACCTCACTGAGGTCCTTGACGCAGATCAGTTTGATCTTCTGACATGAACTGAATTGAATTGAATTGAACCTGAAACAATACAGAGTCCGTGGATAGCATCTTCTTATGATATCCACAAGTCTACTGTGGTGGGTGTGAGTGTCTCTGCTGATGCATGTGTATGAATGCACACATGTGATTGTTACATGTACAGTTTTACAGGTCTACTGTGCAATTTCAGAACACATTATATAATACATTATAATACATTATTATTTACATTCAAGAAAGGCTTATTTAGTCCTTTCCACTTCTTCTCCCAGTCACTTCTAATATTTTTAGAGCGATCCTTAATGATTAACCAACTCTGAGTATCTGGTTTGGTTTCTCCTTCTATTCATCAACACGTGTCTTTAAAATATTCATCCATTGAATCATTAATCATGTAGTTACACAATAACACATCTTGAATAACCTGAAATAGATATTTGCATTATATATACAAAAGTATTTACAGTAATCCAACTTACCCTCTAGCCCTCAGAAATTACACAACTGGACAATTGACTTGGTCAAGGAAGGCTGCCACAATACACAAATAGTGAAAGAATTTGTGACAAGCTCTTTCATCTGTCCGTCATGCAAAAACTGATTTCGTGTGTGTCCACATTCAGATATAGCGCGGCTTAAATAGCCTTGCATCCGGCGTAAGTTAGAACTGTGACGTCACAGAACTTGGTGTGAGATTTTATTTTGCTGAACTGGTATATTTTGGTCATTTGTGCTTTTCATTCCCCACGGTTCTTCGCCGTGCTCATCTCTTACATCAGCTATTCTTTCCATCCTTATCTCTTTTTATCTAGCGGAAGTGTAGCTTTCTTTCCATGTATAGTTTTCCCAAATCTGTTCAGATTTCGATTTGCCATGCTTTTAAAAAGTGAACTTTAGCCCTATTTGCTAACAACTTGACACACTTACTTGCAATTATCTCCGAAATTACAACAATCATTACACTTTGAACTATATCCACATGTACGTTGTCTCCTCCATTAACAAAAGGATTAAGTGGAATTTCAATATGTCCATCAGTTTTGTTATACTTCTACTGAACCGCTGCAGTCCTAACAGAAATGCTTTCTCTGCCATATTTCCATTGTAAGTTAGGCAACGCGTTGTTGGCGAACTTGCAGAAAATGCGCGAATCTGATTGGACGCTTTTTCAGAAACACTACTAGGCGATTCCACGGTATGTGTTTTGATTCTTCGACAATGGCCACTGATTGCTTTGTCAGTCGGCGGCTAAGGATCAAAGAAGAAGAATAGTAGAATCATTAAATACGGTCAAATGTGTTAAACATACAAACCTACAACGTTAGAAGATCGTAATACTGTTTAATCTACTGGCATCAGCAAACCATCAAAACTAGAAGATTACAATACAATCTAGCGTGCTAACATTACAAGCTTAAAACAGTAGGATATCCTAATACAGTCGAGTCTGCTAAGAATACAAGTCTACAACCATAGAATAAATGAACTTGGTCTAGTCTGCTAAGAATACAAGTCTACAACAACACAATATAGGAATATAGTCTAGCCTGTTAAGAACATAAACCTACAGCACTCTATATATATATATACCCTTCAAAAGAAGTTAAGGACCATTTTTTTTATTAAGGGTGAAAAGTGAAATGAAAATGATAAATAAAAACACAGCACTTCAAAATATAACATGACAAGCTTATCAGTGACAATCAACACTATTTTCATGACGGTTGCATTAACGTGTGTAAAATGACAGCACAGCAATCAATACAACCCTCATTTTCAAAATTAATGAGAATAACACCAAAGGTCAACATTGTCAGTAGCGTGTGTGTCTTCCATTATTGGCGATACTTTCAAGGCACCGCTGTCGCATGGAAATGATGAGCTTGCGAATGAAGCATTGGGGCACTGCCTGCCACTGATGCTGAAGTACCAGAAGCAGTTCATGCAGAGTTGCAGGAGATGGCTGATGTTGCTTAACTCGTCGCCCAAGCTCGTCCCAAAGATGTTCTATGGGATTAAAATCAGGACTGTTTGCAGGCCAATCCATTCTATTGACACCCGCTTCTTGCAGGAAAGCATTTACTGCACGAGAACGGTGTGGTCTTGCATTATCATCTTGAAGGACTGCATTGTGCCCAATAACTTGTAGGGCTGGGATTGCAAGAGGCTGTAGAATTTCGTCACGGTAGCGGTCACCATTCAGATTCCCAATCACATGATAGAGGGGGGGGGGGGGGGGTTCTGTGGAGTAAACTAATGCCTCCCCACATCATCACTGATCCAGCACCATATCGGTTACGTTCGATGACTGCAGCATCACTAAAGCGTTCACCACGACGCCTCCATACTCTGATTTGTTCATCTGTAGGCTCCAAGACAAATTGGGACTCATCCGTGAACATAACGTTAGCCCACTGTGCATGTCGCCACTGCACTAACTGCATACACCATGTTAAACGAGCTGCTCTGTGGGCAGCAGTCAAGTGTGGTCGAATGGCTGGACGACAAGCACGAAGGTTGGCATCGTGAAGGCGATTCCAAATAGTCTGATCACTGACTACAGTGTTGGTAGCATCTCTGACGAACTGTCTGATAACATTTGCACTTGCAGTTCTCCGTTGCAGTGCTTGCCTCTGAATTAAGCGATCTTCTCGAGGTGTAGTGACTCTATGACGACCTGTGCGTTGCCGTTCCTCGACTATTCCAGTCTGGGCAAAGCGCTGCTGCAGTCTGACAATAACTGAATGAGATACTGCAAGCCTCTGAGCGACATTTCGGGCAGTAAGACCTTCCTGCAACCACGCAATGGTTCTTCTTTTATCCACAACACTCAGCTTTCGTCGTTGAGGCATATTGTTGTGCAATGGTTATGCAGCACTTATGTTGCTTATAAAGACAATTTTGTGAGTACAGCTCAAGACCAACACTATAGTCTCCCACATGCATCACGCATTTTTGGAATAGCAGGTATTTTTTTCATGCTCAGACATCATTAAAAACACCCACATTTTGGCGTCTCAGCAGCATTTTTTCAGTGCGCTTGCTGAGCTGAACACTAGCCACACGGTATGCTGGTGGCCCATGCAGCACGTGTTGAATGTTTGTCGTTCGAGAAAAATCAATGTCAGATTAATTGCTTATGAAATATAATTTTTATAATTTTTGAGTCATTTTCACCTACTGATCCTTAACTTCTTTTGAAGGGTATATATATATATATATATATATATATATATATATATATATATATATATATATATATATATATATATATATATATATATATATATATATATATATACAAAACGTCTGTACGTGTTCTTTTGGTGGCTCTCTCAATCTTCAGCCACTCTGGCAGTATCCCTTTTCTTCTTCATTTTACTCTCCGATCGCTTATTATTTGGCAATTTTTTGCCCTTTCATTCATTATTTTGCTCTATGCTGAATTTAGTAGGGTGAAGTCTCTAACACTCTACTCCCCTACGGACGTATCTGCTTTACACGCAGAATTGTTTACGTTCCGCAAGGTAAATGCGATAATACCAGGTAATTATACCGGTCATACGCTTATCTATTCTCTCCGTCTGACCACCCGTTAAAACGCATCGGTCCAACATTTGACCCCTGGTGAAAAGCTGATGACGGTGTTTACACAAGACGGTAAATCGTCCGATCGTTAAAAGAACCAGATTGTTTGTCTGGGTTTGCCGACGACCGTGTCTGTTTGTCTGGCAGATTACACAGGTGGTGGATGCGTTTATCGCCTTGCGGGACTATCCCTGCTGATTATTAAAGATAATCTGTCTGTGTAGACATCTTGGCGGAAGACATTACGCCAGGCAAACATGTTCACACATTTGTTTGTGAGAGTGCACAAGATGTCACCGGAAATATTACGTCTTATTATAAAAAGGTCACGCGTGGGAATATTAAATTTAATATTTTAAACACGTGGGGGATATTTTGAATTTAAACACCCTAACCCACGTAGTGCAAAAAAGAGCTTACAATAGGACTGAAGTGAGAGCCGGAATATACAATGAATCTCACTGGCAAGTTTGCCGGGAAGTACAATCTGCGATTTGAACTGGAAACTGAAAAAAAAATCTAGCAAAAATCGGTGTTATTATAGCAATCTCCCAATCCTTTGGTGTGGTATTGTTGCACCAAGCTGCCTGTATGACCCTTAGGATCCGTGACGTGTATATATATATATATATATATATATATATATATATATATATATATATATATATATATATATATATATATATATATATGGAAAGATCTTGAGCTGTTGGCACTAGAGAGGGCCACAGGTTGGAGTTATATGAGCCCTAAATGATAGGTTATATTTCAGGTTGGTTATCGTCTTCAGCAATCATACCAGGAAATACAATCATTATACCTAATTCCCCAAGATACAATTAGTATACCTGACTGGAAATAACAGCTTAGGATGTTGGGCATCCCCCTGAAGCAGTAGGGCTCATATAACTCCAACCTGTGGCCCTCTCTAGTGCCATCAGCTCAAGATCTTTCCATATATACAAGGTATATATATATATGAATTCAGTCTCGTCTCTCCACAATACATCTTTGAAGCAATGGAAGATCTAGATCTGGATTCATGGCAAGGAGACAGCTGAGAAGTTTGAGTTTCAGCAAATGTCTGAAGAATCTTTGGCGTCAGTCACTAGCTTCTACAAGAATTGATGAACAGCTGTCTCAAGAAATCTCACGACGCAAGCAGAAGGGGAACGTCTAACTAAAATAAATAACGTATTGACAAGAGAAGGGACAGATGTCTACACACACATATCTACTGTGTCAGGAACAGTATGATCCTTTCCAATTTTGCTCCTAAGGAGCATGGCTTTATCACTGCATTAGATCTTTTTTTCAGGAAGCCTGTAATGATGGGGGTGGGGGAGTCGGAATAGCTAGGAGATATGGCGTCCGCTTCTAATTCTAAAGGGACAGGGTTCGCTACCAGTACAGAGAATATGATTGATGGAAATTTTGTTTCAGAACCAGTGGTTCCTAATGATGTCCTACTCTTCCCCCCCCCCCCCTTTTTTTCTGATCTTCTGGTTAGTCAGATCGGATACCTAGCCTTTGTGACCGCTTGGCATACACTACCATTTATACGTGTTAAAAACTACATACACTGATAATAACAACGTTAAAAGCAGTTAAGACATTTGTGCACAAAACACCGTATCATGAAAAGTTCACGGCTTTGAGCGAAGCATTGTTAAGCTGTCCCAGATCAAAACAATAGTAAATGCATGTTTTTGAATGGAACATGTTGTGAAAGTGAGAGTTGCTAAACTGGGTTTTTTCCGTTGTTAGAGAGAGAGACGTGTAGAAAAAGTCGAAAAGCTGAGAAAGCGTGTGCAAATGTAGATAATTGTACCGTGTGAAAAAAGAAAGAATCGTGTGAAAATTGGCGGGAAAAAAGAAAAAATAGTATAAAAAGGAGAGACGTGGGCGATAGACAGGTTTTTACAGATTTTTATGATTCATTGGGCGAGAGGATTTTACAGAACTTCGTCTTTGAGATTATCAAGACAAGTTGTTTTTTAAAACGTGACAAGTTTTCAAGTTAGACAAGTTAATTTTTAAGTAGACAAGTTTGTATTTTATTCTATTAGATATATTATTCCTGTGGATATACACTTTCATTTTGGATACTCACTACTTTGTGTAAGCAAGAAACAAGTACTTCACCATTGTGTCAAAAACATTGCTAGTATAATGACGTTAATAAACTATATTTTATTTTTCTACATTGCTGAGTTTTCTTTGGAACATTACAGTTGGATTTATTAGACAAACCATTATACGACGTATTGCTTTTCACTCAACCTAAAAGGGTATGAACGAACTCTGGGAAGAAAAAAAAATAAACTAAGGTCAAGAATTTCCATCTCAGGCGACAGGCCTGTAACCACTTGAACCAGAACGTACAAAGAGTTAGCTCACGTCAAAATACTTACCTGCTCACAACACCATTGACTGGCCAACTGACGGACACACACATTCTCACATTGATGTGTTAATCAGCTCAGCCCGGTCATACTTTTTTGGATAAGGGCGAAAAAAAGTTGCCAGCCTTACACCGTCATATTGATAGTGTCATACGAAGCGCGTGAAGAAGCAACAGACTAATTCTTGTTTTTTCGCCTCAGAGACTCTCCCCCCCCCCGCCCCCCCCCCCCCCGCAGGAACAACATGGGGCCCCAGCCTTGTATATAAACCAAAAGTACAGATTCCACGTTTTTGCATCTATATGCTGTTAACGAACATTTCGCATGACAAGGAAACAATCACATTAATTTCTGGAGACGTTTACATCAATGGCTCCAAATGCTTCCGGCCTGTCGAGCAAGATGTTTGTAAATGGACAAATAAGATGTCTTGGAATGTCGTTCAACAGGCTGATGGGGCCAACGACATCTCTAATTCGCTGTTCGAGATATTCAAAACCTATTATTTTAATGGAATAAGTTCGCTACGTCAGATATCCGTGGAAGTTGAAAATAGCAGGATTCGTATAATGGGGATTGTGAGGTCCATGCAAAAAATAAATAAATAAATAAGTAAGCCAGTGTGTGCTTTCAAAAACAGAGGGGAAAAACAAACCAAGGTTGTAGAATCGGCCAACAAATTTTACGACTATTGAAATTTTAGAAGTCCGACTTCCGACTCTCGTCTCCGACTACAGTTTTTTACTAGTCATAAGCAGTGATGCCACAGCTGGGTATTTCTTACTAGATCTGGGTTTTGGGGCTTCCGTCTGGGTATCTGGGTAATTTTTTTCAAAATCTGCATTAATCTGGATATATTTGACAATTGGCATTTACAATGTATGTATATTCTGTGCACTGAGAATTATACATTATATGTATATTATAATTAAATATAAAACATTATGTGCTATATATTTTTTATTCCACTTAAATTTAATTCTTGTTTTTAACCACATCAATGACGTTGTTTTTTGACTCGTTTACATCAGCTATCTAGTTCCTGTTATTCTGTTAATGGCTGTCATCTGCAATACTCGGTCATTTTTGCGATGTGTTATAAAGTCTTCTTTTTACATTATTAGACTTAATGCAGATAAACAGCATATTGGTTTTTATTTTGTTATTATAAGATTATGAAATGAGCGATGATGAAGGTACGCTTGGTAGTTGTAGCAGCATGACGACACACACGCCACCGCGTAAAAAAGTGAAGCCATGGTATCAGCAGGCATTTTGTGCAGAATGGCTAACAGACAGCGAACTGAAGGATTGGATAAAGCCGGACTCTGGTAACCGCTATGCTGCGATTTGTACGGTCTGTTCCTGTACATTAACTAATGCCAACAAAACAGCTTTATTGACACATAAAAGCACACAGAAGCACATGAAAAACTTCGAAGCCAAAAGCAAAACTCTGAACATTAACAAGTTTTTCATCAAACCAAAAGAGCCCTGTCTCCAAGACAAAATTGCTAAAGCGGAGATAGTGTTGTCGGCTTTCATGGCAGAACATAATACTCCGTTTTCGCAAGCTGATCATTTGATTGAATGTTGCAAGCAGATATTTCCAGACAGCACAATTGCTCAAAATATGTCACTGAAGCGCACCAAGGCTGCCTATGTGATGCAGTACGGCATTGCTCATTTTGGGCGGCTTGAAGTTATAAACATTTGCAGAAATCAGAAATTTTCTATAATCGTTGATGAGAGTACTGATATTTCTACGAACCAGATTGTGGTAAAGTGGGATGTTATAAATATTTATAGGGGACTTAGTGTACTGACTGAGATCAGCTGTGAAGGTATCTGTATCTAATAGGTGTAGTGTTTTACAGATAACCTTACTTGCTACCACATTTATACCTCAGTCAGTATTATTCTGGAATATTGTGATGACTACGTTAAATGTCTAGGGTTATGTAAATGATGAAGTGTAAGTCACAACAACAACAGACAGATAAACAATTTAATTTATTCCACCACACTTGACAACACTGTGACACTCACACACATTTAACACTCTATAAGACTAACTTAATTGAGTCAATGGTAAAAGTTTCAAATATATATGTATTAATTACTTTCACTATTATATATCCTGATTCAACTACACAGTGAACCATGAATCACAATCAAATGTAATCACAATTTATATGTACATAATTTATAAATATGAACCTTGTAGTGACATATTTTATTAGTATTATCCTATGTGTGTCAGTTGTGTAGTGGTACTATAAGGTAATACTGGTTTTGTTTTTCAAGCTATGTTGGTATTTGTCATCATGACGTCAAGTGTTTGTTTATCTTGGAAATAGTATGGGGAATCTTCACCGTTCCTATCAATTTAAACAATGTATTGACCCTCAGTTTTACTATAATGTCAAGTTTTGAGGGGGACACATAATGTTGAGCTCCTCTGGTCACAGAGGCTTAACTTTCGTGATGGCGGCAGGAAAAGACTCCTCTGCTCGATTGCTCCCCTGTGTTCTGGAGACACCTCACTAGTCGCTATCTGGACCCAGGAGTATGCTGTCAGCCTCCAGATTCAGCAAAGCTCAGACCAGGTGCTGCTCAATAACTTTAGGACCACAGTCCCTGAAACAAGAGATATCAAATATTTCAAGCTTACCACAATTTATGGAAATAATACACAATTACGTTGACTGGCAATGAATATGGCACAAAATCCGACCTGCCGCTGTCTCAGGCTTTTATTTAGAAAAATATAAGCTGAATCTCAACGCACTGTTGCTTTAGAAAGTTTATTTGAAAATGTGGTGCTGAACTGACGCTTCTGATTGCCTATATTGGCGGGTCTAACCAATCGTGCCATGTTTATACAAGCGTTTGAAAAAAAGTACCCTTCCTTCCGTCTCCCCTAACAACAAAAGATAGTATTTGTAGCCCGACTAATCGTGTTTAGCCTTACATTTACTGCGCTCCAATCAAATAGGATTTAACATGGGGACCTATTCCCGTACAATGGTGGAGTCAAAATCTGCCACTGAGCGATTCTGATTTTGGTGTTGTCTGACACCCTCACTATTTCTTTTGGCTATAATTTGTTAATTCCTAGACTGTTTGCGTAACGTTTAACATATTCTTTGTCAGCAAGTCCTACGGAACCCAAATATATAAATTTAATGGGGCTAAGGGACTGCGTTCAAAATATGTATTTTCTTCTACCTCCCGTTCACTTCGATCGATGTGGTGTCTGGGTACTGTAATGTTTTCAAACGTAAACCAGTATAATGTCATATTTCCTAATAAGCATTTCTCAGGTTTTTAAAACCTAACTCTCGTATGGGTAGTGTTTTTTATCACTGTCGATTTGAAGAAAGTTAGTGCTTGTGGCCTTACACGCGTGATGGTAGTAATTGTATAGCGAGACGCGTGTTAGTGTTGCCTGCGTCCCGGCTTTCAGCCCTCCCTTTCTTTCTATCCTAAGTCCATCTGTCCGTTCGTTTATGGTAACGTAGTGTATAAAATGACATGAATGGAATATTAAATATAGGTCAGCTTGCGTATCTCAAGGTTTTTCTTAGAAAGGCAGTACACGTTTTATTGTGTTGTGGAAACGCATGTATGCTGCAGTAGGCTTTTACTATCAACGTGAAACGTTACAATTTGCAGACGAAGTAGAAAACAAGGGGGATTTCGAGTACCGTCATTGTGACAGCACTGTTCTTTACCATTCTTCTTTCCTTTTATTGAATTTATTTGTTAGGCTTTACATTTACCTTTTAATTTATATATGTGGATTTAGAATGTTTCACGACAAATTCTCCCCTCTTAAAACAGACGTTATATGTCAGTCTATAATTCTATATACACATAGAGAAATTTATTATCCTTCCTGGGGCTTAGGGTGATTCTCATCACACGGATGGCGGCTTAAAAAATCCGCTCCCAGATTTGTTTTTCCACTTATATACTCTATGCTAAACTCAAATGGCTGCATCAGTAATGACCAACGGAGTAATCTAGAATTTTCATGTCTAGCCTGCGCTAGAAACGACAAGGGTTTGTGATCCGTTTGCAACTTAAATGCCTTCCCATACAGATAAATATTGAATTTCTTTATCGCCCATATTACTGCATTACATTCTTTTTCGCTAGTTGAGTAGTTGGTTTCAGCTTTATTCAACTTTCTGCTAGCATATGCCACTGGGCTTAATTCCCCACCCAATGCATCTGATTTCTGTAGCAGAGTCACACCTAACCCAATATTACTGGCATCTGTTCTTACTATGAATTCTTGACTTAAGTCAGGTAATTTCAAAATAGGTTTACTTGTGAGCTTTTCCTTCAATTCTTGGTAAGCCATTTCACATTGTGGTGTCCATGTAATTCGATCTGGATTTCCCTTACGTGACCAATCAGTTAACGGTGCACATATGGAATTAAAGTTTTTGATATACTTTTGGTAGAAACCACATAATGAGACAAAGGATCTCACGTCTTTCTTGGTTTGTCGTCTTGGGGCTTTCTTTAGTTTCTCTAAATTCTTTGGGTCAGGGGTCATGTTTCCCTGATAAACTGTGTGTCCCAAGAATTCTAATTCTTTACATCCAACGCAACATTTGGTCGGTCGGGCTGTTAAATTCGCTTCCCTAAGTCGATTAAACAGCATGTTCAGAGAGTCAATGTGTTCCTCAAATGTTTCTGTGGCTATAAGGATATCATCCATGAAATTTGTGATGCATGGGTTATTCAGAGGGTCCAATAATTTTCTCATCATTCTAGAGAAGACACTAGGTGCATTCTTCAATCCAAATGGCAATCTGTTAAACTCATAGTGTCCTTCTGAGGTACTAAAAGCTAGGTATGGTCTAACCTCAGGCTTTACTGGAATCTGATAGTATCCTTTACTCAGATCCACGTTTGAGAAATATTTAGCTTTATTTAGCCTGGCAAACAACTGATTTGTATCCGGCAATGGATCCACCTGTCCTTCTGTAATAGCATTCAGTCTCCTGTAATCTATACAGAGTCTATGTTCTCCAGAGGGCTTCCTTAAGAGTACAACACTGGAACTATACGGAGATTCACTGTGTGAAATAATTCCTTCCTTCAACAAATAGTCTATCTCTTCCTTCAAAGCTTTCTCCTTAGCAAAAGGAATCGAATAGGGTTTCATACATACAGGTGTGGGGTCTATCAGCTTCATATCATATTCCAATAAGTTTGTATGCCCTGGTCGGTCTGTTAACACCTCTGTATGAGTATCTAGAACCTGTTGTACTCTCTTCTTTTGCTCTTTCGTTAAGTGTGTACTGATTTTCACCTGTGCCGCTGTCTCACAGGGATGTAATGGATATTCAAATGATGAAAGTGGTTCCTTTGTCATCTCCATGGCGATGGACAAGGTCAACAAGTGTGTTTCTTCCTGATTTTTTCTTTCCAAATATTTCTTCAGGAGATTCACATGATAGATTTTTTCTTTCCCCTTCTTATCTATCTTATAATTGGTTCTAGACACCTTCTCTAGAACTGTATATGGACCTTGCCATCCAATTTGTAACTTATTCTGACTACCGGCTAGAAGAAGCAGTACCTTCTCTCCCACAGCCAAATCTCTGTCTTTAGCTTTCCTGTTATAATAGGCAGCATGTTTCTTCCTGGCTTGTCTCAAATTTTTATTGGCAAGTTTCCAGCCAGTTTTTAACCGAGTGGTCAGCTCATTCACATATTGGTATGAGGATGTAATATTTTCCTCTCCCTTTTCATCAGTCCACGTTCTTAACAGCGCTATATATGGACCTTTAATTTTGTGGACCTATTTGTCCATGCACCGGTATGGTCTCTTCCACTCGAAGCGCTATAGTGATGATTTTTCTTCCCAGAATTATCATGCACAAAACGACCGCTACCAATTTTTCTCTTGGGGCTGTCTCCCCTCTTAGAATTCTTGATGAGAGATTTCCTCTCTACATCTTCTTCCTCCAGTTTACATAAGTCCGATTGAGGGATTTTCGGCTTATCCTGGGGTAAGACATCCTTTTGCACTCTCCGCATAGTGGCCATTGTAAAACAATTAATTGAAGCTTGTCCATGAAAAGGGGCTTCCCATTCCATTTGGTCCACTTTATCAAATTTATATTTCCTTTTATTTTCAGGCCTAATTTTGCCCCGTGGCGTGTCCAGGTCCTGATCAATATTCACACTTGTGGGTGTTCCCTCATGTGCTATGCTACACCTTTCTACAAAATTCTCAATGTCCCATCTTGCTTTGGGCCAATAATAATTGTGAGCCACCTTTTGGATGATGGTACCTATCTTCTCATGGTCCCCATCTGGTTTCACATGTAGGCTCCTTATTAAGTCTGCCCTATATCTCTTTGGAAGAACCAACTGTCCGTGACCATGGGATCTAGTTCCGGCCTTCCTGTAAATCAACTTGTTTTTCATGTAAAATTCTCCCTTGCCTGGAGTTGTATGACAAGTTGACAATTTCCTGAAACAAGGTTTGAGGGTCTTATCCCCAGCCTGTGCCTTCCTCATCTCTTCTGGAGTGGTATCTAACAGAATATCTTCCTCCTTTCTTGAGGTCGACCTGACCTGAAGGGTGGCAATAACTATACGGTTCCTTCTGCAACGGTCAGTGTCATGATTGTTCATCTTACAATTTTTACACCACCTTCTCCCTTGGTTTGTCGTAGATTTTGGATAGGAGAATTAAGACTTGGGTGGGTCCCTTCTGAATAGCTTGAAATGAGTGAGAGTCCCAGTGTGAATTAGTAAAGCAATAGAATTTCCACACAGGTGAGATGATAGACAGTGGTATAGAGGCTGTCGCTGAAAGCGAAAAAGAATTCTTCTCTCTCTCACCTATCCTCTACGACGGCTTTTACAGAGTCCGACAGTCTATTCCACATATATATTACATATAATTCTATCTACTCACGGGCACGCATATACACGTGACGACAGTTAAACACACAGACTTGGAAAATCTATAACAATGATTATATAGATAATTGGGATCGAGCTGACCAACGCACTGAATTTTTTGTTCCAGAGAGATATTTTAATTATCATATCAAAATTTCTCACAACACCAAAAAATACATAAAGGAAAAACATATACAAATAGTCATAGAATTCAAGGAAAATGCTACAAGGATGATAGCCCGTTAGAATCTTACTCTAGGTTTAGCCCACAGCCCCGTTAAGAGAACAGATGATGGCTCAAAGAGTTATAGATACATAGGGTTGAGTCTAAGAGGTTTCTTTCTTTCTCGTAAATGTATGAACAGAGTTGGATAATCTGATTTAGCCTAAGAAAAAAAAAGAAACTCTAGCATTTGTAACAAATTCTGCAGATTTAAACATTTAAGACAGCAAATGGGTGACAATAATACACCGGTAAAATAACACTCAGACCTGTGTACTCTCATTCATCCAGCCATGGCCTTTCTCTCACATATATACTCACAACTTTGCTCGTTGCCTCTGGGAACATAATAATTCTAGGACCTTCGCACAGACCCGAAAAATGCAGTCAGCGACCAAGAAACCCCCAGTTCCAAAAGACGTACTGAACTCTCTGTCTCAGGGAACCGATTCCTTGGGTGTTCTAATTTTTCTCGAATGTCTGATTAAGTCACATAAAAGTTGTCCAGGCACGAAAGTTAGCAGAGCACAATGTCATTAGCTTTGGATTCTAGGATTTAAGGAATGTCAGATCGGTGTCTTCTTTCAGGCAGGTACTATATTTGGTCACCACAATACTAGTCACAATCTCTGTCGGAATGTTAATGTTTTTATTGTAATATTTTCGCCGCCAGGCAGCATGTACATTTAAATTTGTGGAGCAATATGAACTGGCTCAAAAGCCCAATATATATTTCTACCCTTTAGAAACCGTTAGTGGGATTGCTATTACTGTCTCTCTCTCTGATGGCATATGCACTGTCAGATCCAGTGTTACTTGAAACAAAAAAATCCCCACGTGGTTAAAGATAGGAACTGTCTATGCTTCACACAAATCTGTCTCTTTACTAAACGCTGGCAAGTTGGGTACCACAGTTTCACTATATAAAAGAAAGAACACAAATCAAATAATTTACATATATGTACTCAATATAACTTACATTTTAATAGCAAGCCTACAGCTTGACTTATCTTTAAAACTTCCCGTAAAATAAGTTATATAAAATCAATCATCAGGAATTAGGAATATTTGCGCATTTCGTCAATATTCGCTGATGTCGCATCTAGCATTATAAGTTAGTTTTAGAAAAATATGATCTCGACTGATTATTTAGCAGTAAATTAACTTCATTATAGCTACATTATGGTTTAATGCTAGAAATATAATTTATTCTGCTTTCCACTGAAACGCGTCACTAGAAAATAATACAGACTATATAGATTAAGCACTCTGTTCAAAAGAACTAGTTTAGAATGAAATCGGCGATTTAACACTTAATCACTTCACAAAATTCTAGAGAACTACTATATCATATTTACCTCAAACACAGCACTACAGGATATCGCACAATTAAGAATTTTACGCTTATATTTATGGAAGTCTAGAAGTTCGACAAATTGTTGCAACAAACTAAGAAACTTCGCTTATACAGCTCTACTCTTCGCGAACCACCTGTCTACTGCGAATTATTGAGACAAGAATGAAAATAAAGTTTCAAACTAGGTTTAATATCTATGAAACGGACAAAGAATCCCACTGTTTCGAAACCACGAAACAGCGCCCGTCTCTCCCCTTCTCTAACACCCTACGTCAGCTTCCCTCATGTCGTAACAGCCATCAGTGCGATTACGCACCTGCGTTAACAAAATGACCGGGAAAAGCGCGTGTCAGTTGCAAATCTCAGACAACCGTCTGAAACTGCGACTATAAGGTGTAAATATTCGCTCCTACTTAAGCATTCGGCCCGGAAAACCCGCGCGTGACAGGTGCAAATGTAGACAAAAAGTCTGCTCTATGTCCAGCAAAACGAATTTTTCGCACATTCACGTCTTACCTGCGCGACTGACATCAGATGCAATAAGGTTACTAGTCAGTATGAGAAAGAAAAACGATGATGGGAAAGAAATATATTTTTCGCAACGAGTGATGCGATAAAATACAGAAAAACAAGTACGGAAAGATAATAAAATAAAAGGATGCGGATGAGAGAATAGGAAGAAGATGTAGGCAATTTAATGATCAAAACCCACGTGACAGGACGTCCCCCCTTAAGATATGGAAGCACTCCATGTCTACGTTATGGAATTAAATTTCCTATAACCGTAGCTTCGGGGTGTCTGTCTTCTTCCTTCTCATCTTCCCCCTCCATCTCTCTCCAATTCCTACTCAAGTCTACTCCCCAAAGTTTCCTTCCTCTGGAATGTCTCCCATGCGCGCTTGAAAGAGCGTCGCCGCTTCTGACATTTTTGAAAGATTTCCTGTGATAGCGGTGGAATATCCCAGCCACTATCGTCATCTTCGTCAGTTTTGGCGATCGTCAGGAGATGGTCGGAGGTTGGCACTGGTTTTTCCAAGTATCTCTTTAAGAGATTTAAATGGAAAACCTTCTCCTTTCCTTCAATAGAGATCTGGTAGTTAGCCTTAGAAATCTTTTTCAGGAGGGTAAACGGCCCTTGCCATCCGATCCTCAGTTGGTTGTTCTCGGTAGGGAGTAACACCAAAACTTTCTCTCCTGCTTCCAGTTCCCTCTCTTTCGCGACTTTCCTGTATCGGTTAGCGTGCTTTGTGCGTGCCCGCTTAAAGTTAGTCGTTGCTAGGTCCCATCCTAGTTTCAACCTTTCCTTTAAAACCGACACATATTTACTTGCTGAGACGACTGTCTCATCCGCCTTCTCGTCTGTCAGAGACTGAAGTAAGGCTTCAAGCGGCCCCTTTATAGGTCTGCCGAATAAGAGTGTAGCTGGCGGAAATCCTGTGGAAGTATGGGGAGATTCTCTGTAGCCAAATAATGCTGCAGGAATACAAAGATCCCAATCTTCAGGTTTCACTTGTGCCAGTTTACTTAGCATCATGTTGAGGTTTCCATTTGCACGTTCCACGAGCCCATTTCCGGCCGGAGTATATGGCTTAGTGTGGATGTGTTGGGTCCTCAAGATCTTAACGATCTCATCCATCAACAGGTTTCGGTATGGAGATCCGTTATCCGTCAACACTTGCTGCGGGAATCCCATCCGAGTGAAAATCTGCGCACGAGGGCTTCTGCGACATGCTTGGCATCTGCGCATGTTAGCGGGATAGCTTCTGCCCATAAAGTGCATGTATCGACTAAGGTCAGGATAAACCTGTTCCTTCTTTTAGTCCTTTCTAAGGGTCCTAAAATGTCGATCACAACCCGTTCGAATGGTGTTCCCACTATTGGCATTTCACCCATTGGACTGGGGGTGCCCGTTGCTTGGGTGGCACCCGTTGGCACTGGGCACAGGATTTGACATATCTGATAATATCAGTATTTACTCCTGGCCACCAATAATGAGTGGTTATACGTTGGTTTGTGGCGTTCTGTCCCATATGTCCGCTGAAGGGAAGAGAGTGCCCCATTTCTAAGACTTGGCTTCTGTACTGTTTCGGTACTAGGAGCTGGTTGTAACCTTGGTCAGGCTTGCCCGTTCTCCGATAAAGTACGCCATCCTTAGAAAAAATGTCCCTGTGCTGGTTCGGTTCCTTAGCCATGGGCAGTTTCCTAAAGCAGGGTGCCAAAGTAGGGTCCTTGTATTGCGCTTCTTTAAGTTCCATGGGTAACAAATTTGGCGCAGGCTCCCGTTCCTTCTTGGTTTGCCCTCTTGTAGTTACTGCTGCCACAATCGGCTCTTCCGGTTTCCCAATACACACGTATCTCCCGCCAAGTATGACTGGGTAGATGGGATCATCCATAACAGCCGCTTTGATCACGCCTCTGACAAAGTCAGAGTGTATCTCCACCAATGCGATGGGAAGCGCTGTAGGTGCATCACTCTTACGAACTCCACAAAGTTGGACGGTCTCTGCTGTCTCTTGACCGGGTTTGACCAGGTTTCTGGCAACAATGCAATCATAAGAAAGCCCCGTGTCAAATAAGCAAGAAGTTTGAGAACCGTTCAAAGTAACAGTACCTCGCGTTGAGGATCTATCCCCAACAGGTTGGGAATCACTGTCAATAATTCCGCCTTGCGAGACTGTTAATAAGCATCCGATGCGTTTCGGCTCGGTGTGCTCGGTCTGATCATATGTCCCGTGCTCAGGGGTTCTCCCTTTGCCACCTTGACCTTTCTGGCCACGCTGCCATGTAGGGCGGTCGGGTTGATCAGACTGTTTGGGGTGGTTGGGGTACTTGTTCTTGTAGAACTTGGATTTTTCAGGAGGGGGGTTTTGAGGTCCAGTTTCTCTGTGGTTATTTAGGTTAGAAGCCTGAGAAGATTGCTCTAGGTTATGTTTTCGAAAATGCTCCTCTGTCGGTTTCCGCTTTGTGGCCGGTAGTTCAGCCAGCGTATTGTGATAACGCTCAGACTTTTCCAAAATGTCTTCAAGTTTTTCTGCCCCTTGCTCAGCTAGAAATCTCCGGGTATCAGCAGACAGTGTGTTCTTTATTTGTTCTGTTAAAACAAATTCCTCCAGACCTTCATAGGTAGAGGGGAGCTGCGAGAGCTCTAGGCACTTTGTCAGATAACCCTTCAAACGAGATGAGAACTGCTGAAAAGTTTCAGAATTCTCTTTCCGGCTGTTGCGAAACAGTTGCAAAAATTTTCGAGCGTTCATTTCAAAGCGCTCCAATAACGCTTTCTTCAACAGATCATAGTTGTCTTGTTGGCTGCTTTCCAGTTTGGCGTAAACATCATACGCACTACTTTTCAAAGCCTGAGAAAGCTTCACATTCCAACGCGACCTCTCCAAACCGTACAGAGTTGCAATTTTCTCAAATTTTTCTAACCATGTGTCAATCTTCTCATTAGGACACGGGAAAGACTCTAGCGGAAAAGACATAGCAGTGAGATGAGTAGATTGAGTATTAGAAGGATTAGTTAAGGAAGAATGAGGAGAAGACTCTCCATTACTGGAGGTAGAGGCAGCAGCACGACTTTGGAATTCTAGAGTTTTAAGAGCCAGCTCGTGTTGTCTCTGTTTCTCTTTTTCCTCCAGCTGTCTCTCCTTCTCTCTTTCCTCATGCTGTCTCTCCTTCTCTCTTTCGTTCGCCCTGTGAATTTCCATTTCTTCCTCAATCTTCTTATGTTGTAATAAACGTTCTTCCGCTTCTTTCCTCTCCGCTGCTTTTTCCTTCTGCTCCGCATCATATCTCTCCAGTTCGTCCCTGACGAAAGCTTTCGCTTCGTCGCCGTCCAGTCCCTTTTCCATTGCTTCCTGTCTGAGCATTTGTCTCAGTTTCGCCCTTTCTGCCATAATAAGTCAGTGGCTGAGACTTAGACGAGAAAAAGATAAGGATAAGGGATACACTGGTTCCTACCACTAGCGAGAAAAAAAAATACCAAAAATCAAAAGATGATATATTTAACCCTGGGATACCTCCTCCAAAAATAAAAATCTAACTATCGCTGCTATTAATCGGCAATAAAGCACCTAATGCAAAACACGACTACGCCAACTAAATGGTAGTTAAGATTACTTCTGAAAAATAAGTTGCTACAGTGGAAAACACAATGATTATAGCAAAAATTACAGAGAAAAATAATCCCCTTAATTTTTAAGTCCACTATCAAGTTCACCCCTGAAGACAGCTAGGGTAAGGGAGGTGTTACGTGCAGTCTTTGATATCTTACAATATTATACATTGGTATACTTGTTATGTTCGCAAATATTTTGTAAACAAAATAGATACATTTTAGTGCTTAAGGAAAAGTCATTATTGAGTTACTTCCCTTGAAAGTTGTGTCGTCTCTTTCGATCGAACTCCGCGGATGAATCCAGTTTTACTGCGATTTATTCTTTGTTTGGGTAGTAATAGATTGTTCTTGCTTCAGAATATCTATGGCCTGAATTTATGTGTATTGTTTGTCGGAGTAGGACGAGTCTGTCTTATATCTGTATATCTTTACATATCTAAGTCGAACTATATGTTCTTTTTGTGCATAGAAAGGTCAAAGGGCTGTTCGGCGGATGTGTCGCTAGAGAGGTGTGTTTTGGCTTCGCCCTGATGATGGGGGCTGTGTTTTTTCTATGTCGGCTTGTCGCCGGAAAAAGTGATCTCTATATTTATGGGGAAAGTGATAGTCCTCTAGACCTATCATGTATGCTTTACCCCAGTGTTCATTCTTATTGCCAAGGAATGGCAGAATCATATTTCTGATACCCAGGTAATAAAAGATACTCTTTTGAACTCTCGTACGAAGCCACCGTTTTTCGATAGGTACGATTTTGTACATCTTAGAGGATGCATTTAACTAGATGGAAAACGACTCTGATTCCTAGCAGCACTATATCCTGTAGAATGCAGTCAATTGTATCATGATAGAATCTACAGAGCAATGAAACATTTAATGAATGACTAACTTTAAGACAGATTCATTATCTGTATCCAAACGTGAGTGACAGCTCACGAGAGAAGCCATCTTGTAACCAAACATTTAGTGACTTTCAAGAAGAGAAAAGGGATGCCCGTATTATCGCTTGATTAGTCCAGAGATCACTGCTACACATGAGAACCCATTGCTAGCGGTTCAATTTGATTATATGGAAAAATCTGTGCTGGACATTATGTTAAGGAATCTTCGCTAGACGAGGTTAGGTCTAGAAGCCATCTTGGACATTGTTTATAATCTGACGTGCTTTGTCAGTAAACTCAGATGATATATATATGGGCAACACTGAGTGCTTGGCTACTGACAGTCCATTATACTATTATTCTACATGAGTGCCCATGTAACATTGCAAGACCATTTATCCACTGTACCATGATGTATTATGCCAACCTGTGATTTGTCACTATCTGTGCTGTCGAGTGTGTACGTCCAATTAAACTGTGGTAAAGGTACACAGTCGTTGGTGTCGATGACTTCCAGCCATACATGAGTGTGAGAAAAGAACATTTGTCAACACCACGAACTCTTCTTATCATTCGCATATTATACACTCAATCTATGTCTACACACCACTGCGTAGGTCAAGTTGACATTCCATACTCAAACCACGAGCAACACAACAACACAGTATTTAACTCTGGTGATGTTCGAGTGAGCTTCAGATTTTTCAGCATGTCTCTTGCTCAGGGCAAGGGTCTTGAATTAAAAGAGTTTATCAACTGATGATGACGTCTGTCTTCCAAAAAAGAGACCTTATCAGGAGGCAATTAATCTGGACAAATAGTCCGAAACGCACTCCTTAGCTTTTGCTCAAACACCTACTTCTTCAAAACCCAGTGAATGTTATGCACTCACAAAACTTTACCAGCGTTTAGTATTTCAAAATCGTTAATTAACATGTATTCTGACAAAATCAACCTGTAAACCAAATGTATAATGCTTCTTAATGCTGTGGAAAAAAAACTTATCAGTTTGTGTGGTCAGCACGCCCGTAAACAGATCGTTAGTCTAGGGGATAAATTATTTTTAAAAGATACAAAACTCACTAGACATCACACTCTTACTCTATATCAGAATAAAGAATCTTAAGTTCAAAGTCCAGATAGACGAGTCCACATTTGTCGTACTCGTCTTCCTATTCTAAGTTCAAAAATCCGTCGGGCGAGAACATATTTGTCGTAGCGCGTTAGGATTTTGGGTTCAATTCCCGGTAACGAGCGACCATTTGTCGTAGATTTTGGATAGGAGAATTAAGACTTGGGTGGGTCCCTTCTGAATAGCTTGAAATGAGTGAGAGTCCCAGTGTGAATTAGTAAAGCAATAGAATTTCCACACAGGTGAGATGATAGACAGTGGTATAGAGGCTGTCGCTGAAAGCGAAAAAGAATTCTTCTCTCTCTCACCTATCCTCTACGACGGCTTTTACAGAGTCCGACAGTCTAAACCATATATATATTACATATAATTCTATCTACTCACGGGCACGCACATACACGTGACGACAGTTAAACACACAGACTTGGAAAATCTATAACAATGATTATACAGATAATTGGGATCGAGCTGACCAACGCACTGATTTTTTTGTTCCAGAGAGATATTTTAATTATCATATCAAAATTTCTCACAACACCAAAAAATACATAAAGGAAAAACATTACAAATAGTCATAGAATTCAAGGAAAATGCTACAAGGATGATAGCCCGTTAGAATCTTACTCTAGGTTTAGCCCACAGCCCCGTTAAGAGAACAGATGATGGCTCAAAGAGTTATAGATACATAGGGTTGAGTCTAAGAGGTTTCTTTCTTTCTCGTAAATGTATGAACAGAGTTGGATAATCTGATTTAGCCTAAGAAAAAAAGAAACTCTAGCATTTGTAACAAATTCTGCAGATTTAAACATTTAAGACAGCAAATGGGTGACAATAATACACCGGTAAAATAACACTCAGACCTGTGTACTCTCATTCATCCAGCCATGGCCTTTCTCTCACATATATACTCACAACTTTGCTCGTTGCCTCTGGGAACATAATAATTCTAGGACCTTCGCACAGACCCGAAAAATGCAGTCAGCGACCAAGAAACCCCCAGTTCCAAAAGACGTACTGAACTCTCTGTCTCAGGGAACCGATTCCTTGGGTGTTCTACTTTTTCTCGAATGTCTGATTAAGTCACATAAAATTTGTCCAGGCACGAAAGTTAGCAGAGCACAATGTCATTAGCTTTGGATTCTAGGATTTAAGGAATGTCAGATCGGTGTCTTCTTTCAGGCAGGTACTATTTTTGGTCACCACAATACTAGTCACAATCTCTGTCGGAATGTTAATGTTTTTCTTGTAATATTTTCGCCGCCAGGCAGCATGTACATTTAAATTTGTGGAGCAATATGAACTGGCTCAAAAGCCCAATATATATTTCTAGTCTTTAGAAACCGTTAGTGGGAATGCTATTACTGTCTCTCTCTGATGGCATATGCACTGTCAGATCCAGTGTTACTTGAAACAAAACAAAAAACCCACGTGGTTAAAGATAGGAACTGTCTATGCTTCACACAAATATGTCTCTTTACTAAACGCTGGCAAGTTGGGTACCACAGTTTCACTATATAAAAGAAAGAGCACATATCAAATAATTTACATATATGTACTCAATATAACTTACATTTTAATAGCAAGCCTACAGCTTGACTTATCTTTAAAACTTCCCGTAAAATAAGTTATATAAAATCAATCATCAGGAATTAGGAATATTTGCGCATTTCGTCAATATTCGCTGATGTCGCATCTAGCATAATAAGTTAGTTTTAGAAAAATATGATCTCGACTGATTATTTAGCAGTAAATTAACTTCATTATAGCTACATTATGGTTTAATGCTAGAAATATAATTTATTCTGCTTTCCACTGAAACGCGTCACTAGAAAATAATACAGACTATATAGATTAAGCACTCTGTTCAAAAGAACTAGTTTAGAATGAAATCGGCGATTTAACACTTAATCAATTCACAAAATTCTAGAGAACTACTATATAATATTTACCTCAAACACAGCACTACAGGATATCGCACAATTAAGAATTTTACGCTTATATATATGGAAGTCTAGAAGTTCGACAAATTGTCGCAACAAACTAAGAAACTTCGCTCATACAGCTCTACTCTTCGCGAACCACCTGTCTACTGCGAATTATTGAGACAAGAATGAAAATAAAGTTTCAAACTAGGTTTAATATCTATGAAACGGACAAAGAATCCCACTGTTTCGAAACCACGAAACAGCGCCCGTCTCTCCCCTTCTCTAACACCCTACGTCAGCTTCCCTCATGTCGTAACAGCCATCAGTGCGATTACGCACCTGCGTTAACAAACTGACCGGGAAAAGCGCGTGTCAGTTGCAAATCTCAGACAACCGTCTGAAACTGCGACTATAAGGTGTAAATATTCGCTCCTACTTAAGCGTTCGGCCCGGAAAACCCGCGCGTGACAGGTGCAAATGTAGACAAAAAGTCTGCTCTATGTCCAGCGAAACGAATTTTTCGCACATTCACGTCTTACCTGCGCGACTGACATCTGATGCAATAACGTTACTAGTCAGTATGAGAAAGAAAAACGATGATGGGAAAGAAATATATTTTTCGCAACGAGTGATGCGAAAAAATACAGGAAAAACAAGTACGGAAAGATAATAAAATAAAAGGATGCGGGTGAGAGAATAGGAAGAAGATGTAGGCAATTTAATGATCAAAACCCACGTGACATGGTTGAAAGACTTTCTTTCATATTTCCTTTCATCGAATTGTGGGATTTTATTTTTATTGTCATACCGTGGCCTATCAAATTGGTGCTTACCTTTGTTTTGATCTCTAGGATCAAATTTATTAAAGTTCTGTGTTGCCCTAAAATTTTCCACCTGTTTCTTTTTATTTCCTGATACCTCTGCCTGAGCTGCTTGATACCTTTCAGCAACATTTAGTAACTCACCCAGCCTCTCTGCACCTTGTTCCATGAGAAGCTTTCTCAGGTCTGGAGCCATGGACTCTCTTAATTGTTCTATAAGGACCATTTCCTTAAGATCTTGGGTTTTCCCCAGAGAAGTCCATTTCTCCAAGTATGTCTCTAACCGTGCAGAGAACTGGTGATAGGTTTCACCTGACAGTAAATTAGCATTCCTAAATTTTTTCCTATAAAATTCTGCGTTCTTTTCATATCTTAACAAAAGAGCCTGCTTTAGCATGTCATAATTTTCTTGATCACCTCTGTTCATTTTGGCAAAAACTTCATAAGCTGCCCCACGAAGCCCTTGAGATAACTTTAAGCTCCACCTTTCTCTTTCTAACCCATACGTGGTAGCTAATAGTTCATATCTATTTAGATAGCTCTTAATATCATCGTCTTTCTCAACAAAATGATCTAAATGAAAGTTCATAGCTGAGGTTGAGGCTCCCTGACTAGCAGTGGCATCAGAAGTAAAGGGACTGGCACCATTTTCAGGAGCATGGCCTTGAAACTCAAACTCCCTTAGTCGTAACTCATGTTCCCTTTGTAATCTCTTCTCCTCCTTTTCTGCTTCCCTCTCTGCAGCTAATCGCTTGTCTTCCCTTTCTGCAGCTAATCTTCTTTCTTCTGCTTCCCTTTCAGCCTTTTTCTCTTCCAACTGGAGCCTCTTTATTTCCGCCTCACGATCCGCCTCCAATGCTTTAGCCTCTTTGTCAGCCTCAATCTGCAGCCTCTTAGTCTCAGCCTCAGCCTCAAATTGTAACTTCTTAATTTCCCTTTCAGCCTCTAACTTTCTTTCGGCCTCTTTTTCTAATCTTCTTTCTTCCCTTTAAATATATTTGTCACATTCAGCAGTGACATAAGCAATCATAATTTGCCCGTCCATTCCTAACTCTTTTGCAGTCTGCACAGCAGCAGATCGAAATTTGGCCAGGTCCGCCATTTTCTAACAGGTAAATGGATAAAATGTCTAACTAAACAATACAATCTGTAATAACTTATCCAAGGACACCACAGGCACTGAGAGCTCAACGTTATTTATTTCCACCCAAGGATACCTTTTAATTCTTATTATTCCCAATATATATAATAGGAGAAAGTTCAATACCCCAGGAGCGAGACCCCAATATATGTGGTAAAGTGGGATGTTATAAATATTTATAGGGGACTTAGTGTACTGACTGAGATCAGCTGTGAAGGTATCTGTATCTAATAGGTGTAGTGTTTTACAGATAACCTTACTTGCTACCACATTATACCTCAGTCAGGATTATTCTGGAATATTGTGATGACTACGTTAAATGCCTAGGGTTATGTAAATGATGAAGTGTAAGTCACAACAACAACAGACAGATAAACAATTTAATTTATTCCACCACACTTGACAACACTGTGACACTCACACACATTTAACACTCTATAAGACTAACTTAATTGAGTCAATGGTAAAAGTTTCAAATATATATGTATTAATTACTTTCACTATTATATATCCTGATTCAACTACACAGTGAACCAGGAATCACAATCAAATGTAATCACAATTTATATGTACATAATTTATAAATATGAACCTTGTAGTGACATATTTTATTAGTATTATCCTATGTGTGTCAGTTGTGTAGTGGTACTATAAGGTAATACTGGTTTTGTTTTTCAAGCTATGTTGGTATTTGTCATCATGACGTCAAGTGTTTGTTTATCTTGGAAATAGTATGGGGAATCTTCACCGTTCCTATCAATTTAAACAATGTATTGACCCTCAGTTTTACTATAATGTCAAGTTTTGAGGGGGACACATAATGTTGAGCTCCTCTGGCCACAGAGGCTTAACTTTCGTGATGGCGGCAGGAAAAGACTCCTCTGCTCGATTGCTCCCCTATGTCCTGGAGACACCTCACTAGTCGCTATCTGGACCCAGGAGTATGCTGTCAGCCTCCAGATTCAGCAAAGCTCAGACCAGGTGCTGCTCAATAACTTTAGGACCACAGTCCCTGAAACAAGAAGGTTGTACCTCCTACTTCATAACTAATTTATAATCTATTTCCAGACTGAACACAATACATAACAAACACTGAGTTCAGAGCGATAGGCCAACTGCTATCTTCATCTGAAACAATTTTACACCAGTATACTCCTCCCTAATGGTTACTACGCCTCTGCAATTCCAGCATTAGTTCCTTCTAGTCAATAAGATAGGTGTCAGTGTACTGTTTGGCAATTCCATGCAGTTTTACTTTTCTCCGACACCTTCTGTTCAGGTTGGAGCAATATTTAGGCCTTGCCTCATGTTCGCTACTGAACCACACACATATACAGACATAAATTATCAATTTACATTCAATTTTCATTAAAAAGATATTGAATATTTCAAGCTTACCACAATTTATGGAAATAATACACAATTACGTTGACTGGCAATGAATATGGCACAAAATCCGACCTGCCGCTGTCTCAGGCTTTTATTTAGAAAAATATAAGCTGAATCTCAACGCACTGTTGCTTTAGAAAGTTTATTTGAAAATGTGGTGCTGAACTGACGCTTCTGATTGCCTATATTGGCGGGTCTAACCAATCGTGCCATGTTTACACAAGCGTTTGAAAAAAAGTACCCTTCCTTCCGTCTCCCCTAACAACAAAAGATAGTATTTGTAGCCCGACTAATCGTGTTTAGCCTTACATTTACTGCGCTCCAATCAAATAGGATTTAACATGGGGACCTATTTCCCGTACAATGGTGGTGTCAAAATCTGCCACTGAGCGATTCTGAATTTGGTGTTGTCTGACACCCTCACTATTTCTTTTGGCTATAATTTGTTAATTCCTAGACTGTTTGCGTAACGTTTAACATATTCTTTGTCAGCAAGTCCTACGGAACCCAAATATATAAATTTAATGGGGCTAAGGGACTGCGTTCAAAATATGTATTTTCTTCTACCTCCCGTTCACTTCGATCGATGTGGTGTCTGGGTACTGTAATGTTTTCAAACGTAAACCAGTATAATGTCATATTTCCTAATAAGCATTTCTCAGGTTTTTAAAACCTAACTCTCGTATGGGTAGTGTTTTTTATCACTGTCGATTTGAAAAAAGTTAGTGCTTGTGGCCTTGCACGCGTGATGGTAGTAATTGTATAGCGAGACGCGTGTTAGTGTTGCCTGCGTCCCGGCTTTCAGCCCTCCCTTTCTTTCTATCCTAAGTCCATCTGTCCGTTCGTTTATGGTAACGTAGTGTATAAAATGACATGAATGGAATATTAAATATAGGTCAGCTTGCGTATCTCAAGGTTTTTCTTAGAAAGGCAGTACACGTTTTATTGTGTTGTGGAAACGCATGTATGCTGCAGTAGGCTTTTACTATCAACGTGAAACGTTACAATTTGCAGACGAAGTAGAAAACAAGGGGGATTTCGAGTACCGTCATTGTGACAGCACTGTTCTTTACCATTCTTCTTTCCTTTTATTGAATTTATTTGTTAGGCTTTACATTTACCTTTTAATTTATATATGTGGATTTAGAATGTTTCACGACACAGATGTTGGCAGTCGTTGTGCGATTCTGTGACACAAAAACAAAAAAAGTAGTTGATTCTCTGTTAGACCTCATTGAGGTGGAGGATGGGACTGGTCTTGGCATGTTTACAGCTGTTAAGAAATTGTTGAGCACGCATGAAATCCCGCTTAGTAACGTCATTGGTTTTGCTGCAGACAACTCTGCCAGTATGATGGGGACTGCATGTGGTTTACAGGCACATCTGAAGAAAGAGATTCCACATGTCTTTGTTCTCGGCTGTGTTTGTCATTCATTTGCACTTTGTGCAAATGCTGCCAGCAACCACCTACCGTCTTGGCTTGAAATTTTCATAAAGAATGGCTGCTTCTATTTTTCGCGTAATAGTAAAAGAAATCTCCAGTTCCAGTTAATACAAGATGTAGTTCAGGCCCAGAAACATAGTGTTGAAGCTGTGTGAAACACGCTGACTGTCCCGTGAAGCATTCATTGGGAGGATCCTTGAGCAATGGGATGCTCTGCACTTGTATTTCCAATCCGAAGCTTCAGTGGACAACGTCGACGGTGCGGGGCAAATCCTGCAGACGATGAACACTGCTGGCACGAAGCACATGCTTCTATTTGTCGGCTACTTACTGGGTAAAGTTAACGTCATGAACATGGAATTCCAGTCCGAGAACTTCCTTCTTCACAAAGTGTACACGAGTGTAACAAGAGAGTATCGTTTTCTTCTCAGTATGTTTATTAGGCAGGAAGTATTGCAGCATGAGCATCGCACTCTTGCCGACATTGATCCTTCGGATGTACAGGTGCACAAGAAACTGAATTACATTGAGCTGGGTGGACGATGTGAAGCGCAGTTAATGCGACAACCGTTACGAGATAAAGAAGTCCAGTTTCGCAAGGATGCATTGGCATACCTGATTGAACTTTGTACTCAAATACGACGCAGGTTCCCACTTGAACAAAACAGTGTTCTGGCGCAAATGCAGCTGTTGGATCCAAAGCAAGCTCTCGATATCAACAAACCTTCTGTCATTCCATTAGCAGCGCAGTTCCCAACAGTTGTTTCAGAAGAGAGCCTTGATCGTCTGTCTGATCAATGGCGAGAACTGGCATCGTACCGAAAAGATCTTGGACATCTAGTGGATGAGGATCCGCCCGCATTCTGGCTGGGACTGCAACAAGTAACAGATGCTAATAACCAGAAGAAATTAGATGTTTTGGCTAACCTCATGTGCACGCTTATGGCACTACCTCACTCCTCAGCATGCGTCGAAAGAGTGTTTTCGAAGGTTAACTTAGTTAAAACTAAACAAACCAACAAGCTTTTGTGTTAAACAGTTTCCAATCGAATACTAGCCAAGCAAGCAGTTGCCAAAGACGGAGTTTGTCATACGTTTAATCCTAGTAAAAGCGTGGTCGAAGATGTGCGTGAAGGACGTTGTCGGCAGAAATATACAAAGATTCTGGAACTTCACAATCAAGATTCCACGTTGTCAATTCATGCATATGATCTTGACGAAGGAAAAGTTGTCGACATGGATGCCGAGTCTCTGACAAGTGACATTTTTCAACAGTAAGAAGTTACAACTAACATTTTATATTTAATTTGAGGAACATTTTGTTAATGTAACTAATGTAAGTATATTACTGTTAAAATATCTCATTTTCAAGAGTTCATATATTGGGGTGTTATTAAAATCATTTTTATTTAATTGTGAATTTTTGGTAATTAAAAAAAAAAAAAATGAAGAAATACATACAAATTGGTAGCACACAGATTATTTATGCTAAAGATGCACATAAAAGATTATGTACGCATCGTCTATCCCGTGTATTTGAGGCATAAAATATTCTGGGTATTTCTGGGTTTTTTTTTAGAAGAGCATCTGGGTTTATCTCTAGAACTTGAGTGGCAACACTGGTCATAAGGCATAACATTCGGAGTCTCAGTCCCGACATTTTATTTTTAACCGACTGCGACTCCACTATAAAAAAAAAAAGATGACTCTGACTCCCCAGCCCTGGAAGAACCATTTTAAAAACTAGTAAACAGCGTGTCATGTGATAGTCGGTATTTTGACATGAGGTTGTACACGAGGCTGGGAACCTCATCATGTAAAACAAATTGTTACAGAAATGACCAGATCACAAGTACATAAGTGTTTTAATGCAGGACGAAGGGAACCAGCTGTGACTCTATGCCCCATAGGGAGCACAAAAGGGGAAAAGTAGCATAAGAATATCGAAGCTGAAAGGACATTATTTTTTTTTAATATCCAGTGACATCTGATCTAACTATGTCGCTGAAATGATGTTACGTAGATTCCCATGTCTGAAACTGTCATGTGTGTTGAGAGCTAAGCACGATCGTTGAAGGTTTTGGGTTTCCCCGATTGAGCGTTCTTCAATTATCGTTGCGCGGTTTGATACCAGACGTTAAATGCGGTGCGAATGGTGACGTAAGAGAAGAAGTGTGACGTCAGAGAGAGGCTAATCGGACGGTGGAAAGACAAGGTGTCTTCTGTGTGTCCTCATAAGATATGGTCGTCGAATGTGAGATGTCGATGCAAGTGCAGCAAACTAAATATCAGATGTGTGGTGGGTTTTGATGTTATGAAATGTTGTTGATATTTTTCCTTAATGTACTGAATGAGGCCAGCTCTGAAGATCCCTGATTCTAACAAATTTAGGGTGAGTTATCACCCTTATGGCCTCAAGCAGACTTATTCTTGACTAGTATGAATGATAGCTACGTCTAATGTCTAGGGATATGCAAGTGTGGTGTGATGGTACTTTAACCATAATACACCTCTACACAAACAAGTATTAAGGTCTATGATTAAGGAAATAACACCTCGGATAACTTTGTACAATTAATAATTTTCTGTATGATTTATTTGGTCCTGAACCTAGTATTCTTCTGGTCAGGACTTTTAAAAATGAAAAGAATTCAAGATATATATACAAATGTAAATTTAGACCCACAGGGACAAGTGTCCAAACAAATACTGTTAAATTATACTAATGGTGTTACTAAAATCTGTCTATTACTGGTTTCTAGCACTGGATGGCTGTTTGGGATTCTTTAATCACTCCCAGTCTCTTTAAAATACACTGTCTCTGTTAATTTCACTAGGGAAATGTTTTATTTCTAGAATACAGGAGTATGCTGCTCTTATAGCTGATGTTCTGTTAGGGTACCAGATATTTCACTTATCTGGCCCACTGGAACTGTCTGAATTCTTTCTGCCTGTCACGGAGAGTTATGTTCATTGAATTTTCTATATTTTCCTCTTCTTTTCTTCCACCCGTGTTCTCTAATTATTGTCGCTCTTTACCTTTTTCCTGTGTTTTGTCGCATTCGTTCGTTGGCGACTATATACATTACTATTTTGCCATTCTCACTTTCGCCAGTTTCGTTCTCATTTAGAAACGCATTTCATTGCTGACGAAATGAGTAACTTGATTGCGTCAGATGTCATTCGCGCAGTTTGACGAGAGGTGCGATTATGTCTCAGTCTATCTCAGACATAGGGCCGACCTATCGTATAGCATTTTCACCTGTCACAGCGTTTTTCAGGCCGGTTTCTCGGAAAGTGTGAATATCGCCCTCTGCATTTGCACCTGACATGAGCGCTCACAGTCCGATAGTTAGACGGAGGCGTGAACCGCGCCAGACGCATTAGCTCAGAGCAGACATTTGTCTGGGAGATTCGCAACTGACACGCGCACTCTCGGTCAGTAGGTGGCAGTTACGACATGCCCCAGGTGTTAAACGGAGTGTCAGAGACGGGAAGGTAGACTATTTCGGTTTGGCGAAATAAAAGTTTACCTCTTTGTCTGGTAATAGATATAACCAGAGTTTGAAAACTTTATCTTCATTCTGACTCCTAAAATGTCGCAGTAGACAGATCGCTATGCTAGATTTAATATCTGTGTTTTGGCGAAGTCTGAGTTTCTTGGGCATTTGCCGAGTTCTAGACTACCATTAGATTGCAGTATTCTAGTTCATGGTTTAGTCTGCAGTTCTGTGTGACGGAGGTAAAAATATTAAATATATTATTATCTAGTATTTTGTGAAGTGTTTAAAGTGTTAAATCGCTTAATTTTATTTCTCTAGTTAGATTTGGTGCAGAGCGCTTAATTTATATAGTCTGTATTATTTTCTAGTGACGTGTTTCAGTGGAAAGCAGAACAAATTATAATTTCTAGCTTAAAACAACAATGTAGCTATAATGAATTCAAATTTAACTGCTAAAATAATCAGACGAGAATAAACTTTCTAAACTAACTTATAAATGCTAGAAGCCTCATGAGGGTTGACGGAATACGCACGTATTAATGAGGATTTATGATTTTTAAAAATATAACTTACTTCACCGGAAGTGTTAAACTATCAGACAAGCCATGCTTGCAGTTTAAATTATCAGTTTTATCCGAGTACATAGTATTATAATTATTTTATATGTGCTTTTTCCATTTTATATAGTGAAACTGTGGTACCCAAACTTTGCCAGCGTTTTAGTACAAGAGACATACCTGTGAGAAACATAAACAGTTTTTATCTTTTAACCACGTGGGTTTGCAAGTTAACACCTGTTTGACAGTGCTTGTGTCTTCATAAATAGACAGAGTAAAACTCTCACTAACGGGTTTTTTTTAATAAAGACTAAACTGTTTTTTTTTAAATAAGTACTGGGCCTTTGAGCCGGATCAGATTTCTGCACAAACTCTATGTACAAAATTTAGCCGGTGTGGCAATTAACATATTAACGTCAGTAACATTTGACGGAGTTTCGACTAGTGGTGTGGTGACCAAACATAGTCCTTTTCCTGAAAGTAGACACCGATCTGACATTCCTCAATTCTAGAAACCTAAGCTAGCGACACTGTGCTCGTTGTTAACGTTCGTGCCTGGACAAATTTTTTGTGACTTAAACAGACATCTAAAACAATAGTATTCCCAAGAGAACGGTCCCGGAAGTGGTGAATTCAATCCATCTTTTTGGACCTGGGGTTTTCTTGGCGCAAGATTACCATTGAAGATTCTGTATGAACAAGTCCTAAAAATATTGGTTTTGTTCCAGGAGTGGCTATCAAAGCTGTGAGTATGTGCACGTGTGCTCGTCTGAATGTATAGAGCGAACGCAGGTCTGAGTGTGATTTTACCTTTGGATTTTGGCACCCATTTGCTGTCTTAATTTTTTTCTGCAGAATTGTTTTCACATGCTAGTTTTTTTTTTTCTTTCTTAGGCTAAATCAGATTATCCAACTCTGTTCATACATTTACGAGAAGGAAAAAAACTCTTAGACTAAACCCTATGTATCTGTGACTCTTTGGGGGCTATCACTTTTGTTCCTTTTAACGGGACTGTGGGCTAAACATCGAGGGGAAGGATCTTACTGTGGGTCTATCATTTCTTGTAGCATTTTTTTATTGACTTTATGACTATTTGTATATGCTTTTTTTGATGTAATTTTTACATGTTGTGACGTAAGTTTAAAATGATAAATAAACTTAACACTAAATTAATCAGCATGTTGGTCAGCTCGTTCTAAATATCTATATAATCATTTGTTATAGTTTCCCACGTCTGTGTGCCTACCTGTCGTCACTTGAATGTGCGTGCACGTGAGTGGATATATATATATTTAATGTATATGTGTTAGACTGTCTGACTACTTTAGATCTGTCGTAGAAGATAGGTGAGAGAGAGAGAAGATTTCCCGCTCTCAGAGACAACCTCTATCACTATTCTACCACCTCACTCGTGGAAATCTATTTTGTACTTCTATCTCACACTGTGACTATCACTCATTCCAACCTATTCAGAAGGGACCAACCCAAGTCTTAATTCTCCTATCAAAAATCTACGACACTGCCGAATGACCACTGCTCCAAAAGTAATAGGGGGGATACTGGCGACCCCTATCACTACTGGCCTCCAAAACTCCTCAACAGCTTTCACATAGAACTCTGGCACCGGACTAGTGCCAGATAAGACCCTGTAATAATGAAACAATGTCTCCTGGGTGATATCTTATTTAGACTGTGTTTTATATACAAAAGAGCATACATAAGAAATAAAGAGCTGGGTCATATCCAATGGACCAATCCAGCACATCCATTCCATAGTGTACCAGTGTTGTTCACATGTCTCTCCTACAAAGGCGGCACTGCATCTGCAATAATATTATTAATCTTTCTTTTCTACCATACAATGGGATAGGTGAGCTGTGTCCCTCTGGTCACCTAAGAAAACATTTTATTTCACAAGACATGTGCATTTACAAAACTGACAATGTGTTTTATCTTAATTCTCTTTCAGGCCCTGCACAAATCAGCTTGGGACCTGATTACTTAGTCGTGATGGCAGCATCTCTCACTCACATTTTTAAACAAAATATATATGAATAATGTCGGTCTTACCAGAATTCAATTGAAAAAAACACAGGTACGTTGAATTGCAGATTCCAGATTTACTGCTGGCTGGACTGTGATGCCTATACTTTCATATATTTACTTTAATAAGGCTAATCACTTTTCACAAAATTCACAACGTCCTGCTCTCGGGACTATCTTCTACAAATGGCGTCAAGCCGTTGAATTTTCTTAATAATATGAAAGGATTTGGCCAATAAACGAACGACAATTTTGAAATTTTAAATTAAAAGCAAAAACAGACTTAATTTTTGGACACTACCAAGTTTTTTCCTCTCTCCTTCTTAGATTTCTACTGCTAAATATATTTTGTGTTAAGCCATCCCATAATTTTTCTCCCCCTTTTCTGCCCCTTTCTACAACAGACTGCATGTAACCTTTTCCTGCCTTTTTCAAGGACGCGTCAAAAAAGTCACCGTTAGTGCAAGTCCAAACGAGCATGTGTTGGTCTGTCTGTACGAACAAATACCGTCCTTTGTCTATAACTTTATTTCTATCTGTCGGATTTTTGATTCGAAAGCATATTACCCATCAGGACAAGACCAGCTCTTAGACTAGCCAACTTTTATGATCATAAACCTAGTAATAAAGAATTCAATATATTTTCCATTTTGGTGTTCGTTGTTTTTCTAAGCTTCAACTACTTGAATGTTATAAAATTCGCCACAGATCTTCCTTTTTCCCGATAGGAAGTAATTTTGCGTGTGTGTATATATATATATATTTTTCCACAGTGTCTGTGGTTAGAAATGTATTGGACTAGCGGGGTATTTTTAAATTTTCAAACTTGCGACATCGTTTTCGACACAAGCTAACGGCCTCGTCTTGCACTGTTGGCCTGAGTAGCTAATTCAAACCTCTAACACTTGACAAGCCGGCAGCAGGTGTCCGCTCTCTCAATCTTATGCGTTCGTGTGTTTTATTCTTTCTATCTTTCCTGGAACCCTACGCTAGTAGAATTTTCAAATTTTTATCGTTAACCCTTGACGGGCGCGTTATAAATGCTAATACTACCAACGCGGCGATAAGATTTCTCACTATGTTCTGTCCTGCTTAAATCAATGCGTTTTCTGGCGCAGGGAAGAAGACGCGTTACAACTTTATTAATTTTATTTCTACTGCTATTATTTTGACTTTAATATATATATTTTATGATTTTATCGCTGTATCACTGTACTTTACCACAAGATGAATGTAGGAAAGTGTATCACACATTGTCATAAACTGACTGAGCGATATATTCAGCCCGACAGTATTAAGATGTGTAATTTCATTGACGAGGACTATGATCTAACGGACAAAGCATGCGATGTCAATATATGATGCCTGAAGTGCATAGTGCATATTTATTGTGGAAGTGGAGCTGTCTAATAATATGTGGATCATCATGGACTGGTTCATTGCATTTAATTATGTTGTTACCTGTCGTATGACAGTAACACATCAGCTTGTACACGTCGGCCCATCTTGAGTAAACCAAATAGCTCAGGCTACCAGGGTTACACAACACCTTGTGGTTCCAGGGGGTCGCTGATTAAACAAAGAACACATTATTACTGCTTCCTTAGGCATGTCGTTCAAGTCGACTAATATGAAATTACCCGTGTAAAAGGCCGTCATAAGACGGGAATTAAATTCAAAAGCACCAATACCTAACTGCAATTTTAATTATTCCGATACTTTTGGAAAAACAATGTTCGTTTTGAACATTCGATTGTCCATCAAAAGAGCACCTTGATTTTCTGTTGTTTTAATTTGTACTTTTATACTGTTCAAAAAAAGAAACGCAACTTTTTTGGTGTTACTTTTATAAAAGATATTCGCTGATTGGACATCAGTCAACCCATCGACTGTGTCCACCTGGTCATTAACTTCTCGTGATTACCTGAATTGTACTCACCTCGTGATTCGTGAGGTCATGAAAGAGGTCAAGGCCAAAACAACATTTTTGACAATAACTCGTGACAGGTTCATGAGAATCCCGTGAAACTTACTGAACACAAAACTCTCTGACCATATTATTGAATGCTTATAAAAGATTGACGCTCCTCGAATAAATTCAGTTGAAAAATCAATGCGCAACTATGGCTCATCTCACTACAGAACAACGACTCATCATCATTGGACGTTTACAGACTGGACAGTCACAAAGTGTAGTGGCCAGACAATTTAATGTGATTAGAAGCACCATTAGTCGCCTTTGGAGGCGATTTCAAGAAACTGGCTCAGTGGCAGACCGGCCGCGCAGTGGAAGACCCAGAGTCACAACTCCTGCCGAAGACCGCTTCATACGGCTGCGTCACCTCAGGAATCGACTTGCATCTGCGTCCTCCACAGTCCAGTCAATGTCAGCAGCTCGTCGAATTTCAGATCAAACGGTCAGGAACCGGCTTATAGACTCTGGTTTTTGGGCTAGAAGACCCTACAGAGGTCCTGTTCTTACGGACCGGCATCGCCAGAACCGACTGCAGTGGGCGAACCAGCATCGTCAATGGACGGTTAGGAATGACTGGAGACGGGTTTGGTTTAGTGATGAATCCTTTTTTGTGCTCCAGCGACACGACAGACGGAGAAGAGTTTACCGCAGAGTCCATGAGCGCTACGCCCAGAACAGCGTTGATGAGGCTCCTCCACATGGTGGTGGAGGTGTACTGATGTGGGGGGCGATCAACTTCCTGGGAAAAGTGACGTGGTGCAAATTGAAGGACGCTTGAATGCCCAACGATACGTCGCTGAAATACTTCGTCCTCACGTCCTTCCACTTCTGGCTGCACGAGAATCGATTTTTCAGCAGGATAACGCTCGACCTCATGTGGCACAACTCACCACCCAGTTCCTTGCTGACAACAACGTCCAGACCATTCCGTGGCCAGCATGTCATCAGACACGAAACCCATAGAACACTTATGGAATGAACTCGACAGACGACTCCTACAGCGAAACGTGGCTCCAGCCAATCTCCGACAGTTGTCTCTTGCACTGCGGGAAGATTGGACAGCCATCCCACAACAACAGATCCAACGGCTAATCGGATCCATGTCAAGGAGATGTCGTTCTCTGATAGAGGCCATGTCGTGGAATATTCTAATCCACATATATAAATTATTAGGTAAATATGAAGCCTAACAAATAAAATTAATAAAGAAAAGAGCAATGGTAAAATAACAGTGCTGTCACAAAGAAGGTACTCGAAATCCCCCTTGTTTTCTGCTTCGTCTGCAAATTGTAACGCTTTCACGTTGATAGTAAAAGCTTACTGTATTATACCCACTTTCTTCAATGAAACGTGTGCTGTATTTCTTGGAAAAACATTGAGAGGCAGACTGCGTAATGACCTAAATTAATCCTAACATTAATTATACTGCGTTACCAAAACGAACGAACAGATGGACTCAAATAGAAAGAGAGAGGGGCGAATAAAATCAGGAACGCATGCAAAATTAAACACGCGTCTCGCTATTAATGCCACCCCCAACAAGCGTAACGCGATACACAATTACTACTATCACGCGTGTTAGGCTACATGCACTAACTTTTTCGGACGAACAGTGATAAAATACACTACCCTTCCCAGAGTTAGGTTTTAAAATCATAAAAAAACGCTTATTAGGAAAGATAACAATAGATGGGTTTACGTTTGAAAACATTACAGTACCCAGACAGCACATCTTCGAAACAGGAGGTAGAAGAAATTGCATATTTTGAACGCAGCCACGTAGCTCTTTTAAATTTGGATATTTGGGTTCCTTAGGGCTTGCTGACAAAGAATATGTAAAACGTTACGCAAATAGTCCAGGAATTAATAAATTATAACCAAAATAAAATAGTGGGGATGCCTGACAACATGGAATCATTTCTGCTCATAAAATTTTTTTTATAACGTGTTTGAAAAAACCTTACGTTACAGAAATAGCCTACCATGTAAACTCCAAATTGATTGGAGCGCAACAAATGAAAGACTAACCACGATTGGTCGGGCTATAAATACTATCTATCGTTGTTAGGGGAGACGTGGAAAGGTAACATTTTTTCAAACACTTGTCGAAACGTGGCTCCATTGGCTAGACTCGCTGATATACTCACTTAGGAGCGTTAGTTCGAGACCACTAGTGCAAATAAGCTTGATAAAGCAACAGTGCGTTGAAGCCAGCTCATATTTTGCTAAATAAAAGCCTGGAACATAAGCAGATGGGAATTTGTGCCAGAATTCATTGCTAATCAACGTATCTGTGTTTGTTTCCATGAATTGTGGTAAGCTTGAAACATTCAGTATCTTTTAATGAAAATTGAATGTGAATTGTTAATTTATGCCTGTATATATGTGTAGTTCAGTAGCAAACATGATGTAAAGCCTATAATGCTCCCGCCTGAACAGAAGGTGTCGGAGGAAAGTAAAACTGCATGGAATGGCCAAACAGTACACTGACACCTAGATTATTGATTAGACAGAAATAATGCTGGAAGTGCAGAGGCGTGGTAACCATTAAGGAGGTTAATGCTGGAATAAAGTATTTCACATGAAGCTGATAGTTGGCCTAACGCTCTGAACTCAATGTTTGTGATGTGTTGTGATCAGTGTAAAAAGAGAGTATAAGTTAGTTATGAAGTAGAAGGTACATCCTTCTTGATTTCAGGGACCGTGGTCTTGATGGTATTGAGCAGCACCTGGTCAGAGCTTTGCTGAATCCAGAGTCGGACAGCATACTCCTTGGTCTTTTTAGCTATCAGTGAGGTGTCTCCAGAGCCCAGGGGAGAATTCGAGCAGAGGAGTCCTTTCCTGCCGCCATCACGCAAGATAAGCTGATTTGGCCAGCTGAGCTCAACATTATGTCCCCTCATCTTGAAATGACTTTGTAAAAATAACATTCAGAGGGGAATTTAATTGTCTTAATATCAGGAACTGAGAACATCTCCAATACTAGTCCCAAAAGACAAACTATTGAAGTCATGATGACAAATACCAACAGAGCTTGAACAAAACAAAACCAGTATTACCTCATATTACTACTACACAACTGACACACATAGGATATTTTAAAAAATATATGTCACTACAATATTCATATTGATAAAGTCTGTACATATACTTGTAATTAAAATTGATTGTGATTCCTGGTTCCTTTGTATTTGAATCAGGACACATATACCTTTATAACAACAATGAATACATATTGTTATTTGAAAAGTTATCAGTGACTCCTTAAGATATTCTCATAGAGTGTTATATGTATGTGAGTGTCACAGTGTTGTCAAGAGTAGTGGATTAAATTAAATTGTTTATCTGTCTGTTGTTGTGACTTACACTTCATCATACACATACCCTAGACACATAACGTAGTCATCACACTATTCCAGAATAATTCTGACTGAGATATATATATATATGTGGCAGCAAGTAAGGTTATCTATAATACACTACTCTTAATAGATATAGATACCTTCACAGCTGATCTCAGTCAGTACACTAAGTCCCCTATAAATATTTATAACATCCCACTTCACCACATATATTGGGGTCTCGCTCTTGGGATTTTGAATCTTTCCCTATTAAAAATATTGGGGGTAATTCACTTCAGGGAATATAAGAATTAAAAGGTATCCTTGGGTGGAATTAAATAAGGTTGAGCTCACGGTGCCTGTGTTGTCCATTAGATATATTTAGAGATTAAATTGTTGGTTAGACATTGTAGAAATTTACCTGATAGACAATGGCGGACCTGGCCAAGTTTCGATCTGCTGCTGTACAGACTGCAAAAGAGTTAGGATTAGATGGGCAAGTTATGGTTGCCTATGTCACTACGGAATGTGACAAATTTATTGAACGCGAAGAAAGAAGATTAGAAAAAGAGGCCGAAAGAAAGTTAGAGGCTGAGACTAAGAGGTTGCAAGCTGAGGCTGAGACTAAGAGGTTGCAGATTGAGGCTGACAAAGAGGCTAAGAAATTGGAAGCAGAAAGAGAAGACAAGAAATTAGCTGCAGAAGAGAAGAGATTAGCTGCAGAGAGGGAAGCAGAAAAGGAGGAGAAAAGATTACAAAGGGAACATGAATTACGACTAAGGGAGTTTGAGTTTCAGGGCCATGCTCCTGAAAATGGTGCCAGTCCCTTTGCCTCTGATGCCACTGCTAGCCAAGGAGCCTCAACCTCAGCTATGAATTTTCATTTAGATCATTTTGTTGAGAAAGACGATGATATAGAGAGCTACCTAAATAGGTATGAACTATTAGCTACCACGTATGGGTTAGAGAGAGAAAGGTGGAGCTTAAAGTTATCTCAGGGACTTCGTGGGGCAGCTTATGAAGTTTTTGCAAAAATGAGCAGAGGTGATCAGGAAAATTATGACATGCTAAAGCAGGCTCTTTTGTTAAGGTATGAAAAGAATGCAGAATTTTATAGGAAAAAATTTAGGAATGCTAAACTACTGTCAGGTGAAACCTATCACCAGTTCTCTGCACGAATAGAGACATACTTGGAGAAATGGACTTCTCTGGGGAAAACCCAAGATCTTAAGGAAATGGTCCTTATAGAGCAATTAAGAGAGTCCATGGCTCCAGACCTGAGAAAGTTTCTCATGGAACAAGGTGCAGAGAGGCTGGGTGAGTTGCTAAATGTTGCTGAAAGGTATCAAGCAGCTCAAGCAGAGGTAACAGGTAATAAAAAGAAACAAGTGGATAACTTTAGGGCACCACAGAACTTTAATAAATTTGATCCTTAGGATCAAAATAAAGGTAAGCACCAATTTGATAGGCCACGGTATGAAAATAAAAATAAATTCCCACAATTCGATGAAAGGAAATATGATGAAAGAAAATCTTTCAACCAAGGAAAAAGGTGGTGTAAGAATTGTCAGATGGACAATCATGACACTGACCGTTGCAGAAGGAAACCTGTGTATATGGCAACCCTTCAGGTCAGGTCGACCTCAAGACAGGAGGAGGATATTATGTTGGATACCACTCCAGAAGAGATGAGGAAGGCACAGGCTGGGGATAAAACACTCAAGCCTTGTTTCAGAAAATTGTCAACTTGTCATACAACTCCAGGCAAGGGAGATTTTTACATGAAAAACAAGTTGATGTATAGGAAGACTGGAGCTAGATCCAAAGGTCACGGACAGCTGGTTCTTCCAAAAAGATATAGGGCAGACTTAATAAGGAGCCTACATGTGAAACCAGATGGGGACCATGAGAAGATAGGTACCATCATTCAAAAGGTGGCTCACAATTATTATTGGCCCAAAGCAAGATGGGACATTGAGAATTTTGTAGAAAGGTGTAGCATAGCACATGAGGGAACACCCACAAGTGGGAACATGGATCAGGACCTGGACACGCCACGGGGCAAAATTAGGCCTGATAATAAAAAGAAAAATAGATTTGATAAAGTGGACCAAATGGAATGGGAAGCCCCTTTTCACGGACAAGCTTCACTTAACTGTTTTACAATGGCCACTATGCGGAGAGTGCAAACAGATGTCTTACCCCAGGATAAGCCGACAATCCCTCAATCGGACTTAAACAAACTGGAGGAAGAGGATGTAGAGAGGAAATCTCTCATCAAGAATTTTAAGTGGGGAGAAAGCCCCAAGAAAGAAAAATTGGTAGCGGTCGTTTTGTGAATGATAATTCTGGGAGGAAAAATCATCACTATAAAGCTTCGAGTGGAAGAGACCATACCGGTGCATGGACAAATAGGTCCACAACAATTAAAGGTCCATATGTAGCTATGTTAAGAACGTGGACTGATGAAAAGGCAGAGGAAAACATTACATCTTCATACCAATATGTGAATGAGCTGACCACTCGGTTAAAAACTGGCTGGAAACTTGCCAATGAAAATTTGAAACAAGCCAGGAAGAAACATGCTGCCTATTATAACAGGAAGGCGAAAGACAGAAATTTGGCTGTGGGAGAGAAAGTACTGCTTCTTTTGCCTGGGAGTCAGAATAAGTTACAAATTGGATGGCAGGGTCCATATACAGTTTTAGAGAAGGTGTCTAGAACAAATTATAAGATAGATAAGAAGGGGAAAGAAAAAATCTATCATGTGAATCTCCTGAAGAAATATTTGGAAAGAGAACATCAGGAAGAGACACACTTGTTGACCTTGTCCATCGCCATGGAGATGAAAAAGGAACCACTTTCATCATTTGAATATCCATTACACCCCTGTGAGACAGCAGCACAGGTGAAAATCAGTACACATTTAACGAAAAACTCAGAAAGAGAGAGTGCAACAGGTTCTAAATAATCATGCAGAGGTGTTAACAGACCGACCAGGGCATACAAACCTATTGGAATATGATATGAAACTAATAGACTCCACACCTGTCTGTATGAAACCATATTCGATTCCGTTTGCTAAGGAGAAAGCTTTGAAGGAAGAGATAGACTATCTATTGAAGGAAGGAATTATTTCGCACAGTGAGTCTTCGTATAGTTCCGGTGTTGTACTCTTAAGGAAGCCCTCTGGAGAACATAGACTCTGTATAGATTACAGGAGACTGAATGCTATTACAGAAGGACAGGTGGATCCATTGCCGGATACAAATCAGCTGTTTGCCAGGCTAAATAAAGCTAAATATTTCTCAAAAGTGGATCTGAGTAAAGGATACTATCAGATTCCAGTAAAGCCTGAGGTTAGACCATACCTAGCTTTTAGTACCTCAGAAGGACACTATGAGTTTAATAGATTGCCATTTGGATTGAAGAATGCGCCTAGTGTCTTCTCTAGAATGATGAGAAAATTATTGGATCCTCTGAATAATCCCTGTATAACAAATTTTATGGATGATATCCTTATAGCAACAGAAACATTTGAGGAACACATTGACTCTCTGAACATGCTGTTTGATCGACTTAGGGAGGCAAATTTAACAGCCCGACCAACCAAATGTTGCGTTGGATGTAAAGAATTGGAATTTTTGGGACACACAGTTTATCAGGGAAACATGACCCCTGACCCAAAGAATTTAGAGAAACTACAGAAAGCCCCGAGACCACAAACCAAGAAGGACGTGAGATCCTTTGTCTCATTATGTGGTTTCTACCAGAAGTATATCAAAAACTTTAATTCCATATGTGCACCGTTAACTGAATTGACACGTAAAGGACATCCAGATCGCATTACATGGACACCACAATGTGAAATGACTTACCAAGAATTGAAGGAAAAGCTCACAAGTAAACCCATTTTGAAATTACCTGACTTAAGTCAAGAATTCATAGTAAGGACGGATGCAAGTAATATTGGGTTAGGTGCAACTCTACTACAGAAATCAGATGCATTGGATGGGGAATTAAGCCCAGTGGCATATGCTAGCAGAAAGTTGAATAAAGCTGAAATCAACTACTCAACTAGCGAAAAAGAATGTCTTGCAGTAATATGGGCGATAAAGAAATTCAATATTTATCTATATGGGAAGGCATTTAAGTTGCAAACAGACCACAAACCTTTATCGTTTCTAGCACAGGCTAGGCATGAGAACTCCAGGTTACTCCGATGGTCTTTACTTTTGGCTCCATATAATTTTAGCATTGAGTATATATCTGGAAAAACCAATTTGGGAGCGGATTTTTTAAGCCGCCATCCGTGTGATGAGAATCACCGTAAACCCCAGAAATAATAATAAATTTCTCTATGTGTATATAGAATAAAGGACTGACATATAATGTCTGTTTTAAGAGGGGAGGTGTCGTGGAATATTCTAATCCACATATATAAATTATTAGGTAAATATGAAGCCTAACAAATAAAATTAATAAAGAAAAGAGCAATGGTAAAATAACAGTGCTGTCACAAAGAAGGTACTCGAAATCCCCCTTGTTTTCTGCTTCGTCTGCAAATTGTAACGCTTTCACGTTGATAGTAAAAGCTTACTGTATTATACCCGCTTTCTTCAATGAAACGTGTGCTGTATTTCTTGGAAAAACATTGAGAGGCAGACTGCGTAATGACCTAAATTAATCCTAACATTAATTATACTGCGTTACCAAAACGAACGAACAGATGGACTCAAATAGAAAGAGAGAGGGGCGAATAAAATCAGGAACGCATGCAAAATTAAACACGCGTCTCGCTATTAATGCCACCCCCAACAAGCGTAACGCGATACACAATTACTACTATCACGCGTGTTAGGCTACATGCACTAACTTTTTCGGACGAACAGTGATAAAATACACTACCCTTCCCAGAGTTAGGTTTTAAAATCATAAAAAACGCTTATTAGGAAAGATAACAATAGATGGGTTTACGTTTGAAAACATTACAGTACCCAGACAGCACATCTTCGAAACAGGAGGTAGAAGAAATTGCATATTTTGAACGCAGCCACGTAGCTCTTTTAAATTTGGATATTTGGGTTCCTTAGGGCTTGCTGACAAAGAATATGTAAAACGTTACGCAAATAGTCCAGGAATTAATAAATTATAACCAAAATAAAATAGTGGGGATGCCTGACAACATGGAATCATTTCTGCTCATAAAATTTTTTTTATAACGTGTTTGAAAAAACCTTACGTTACAGAAATAGCCTACCATGTAAACTCCAAATTGATTGGAGCGCAACAAATGAAAGACTAACCACGATTGGTCGGGCTATAAATACTATCTATCGTTGTTAGGGGAGACGTGGAAAGGTAACATTTTTTCAAACACTTGTCGAAACGTGGCTCCATTGGCTAGACTCGCTGATATACTCACTTAGGAGCGTTAGTTCGAGACCACTAGTGCAAATAAGCTTGATAAAGCAACAGTGCGTTGAAGCCAGCTCATATTTTGCTAAATAAAAGCCTGGAACATAAGCAGATGGGAATTTGTGCCAGAATTCATTGCTAATCAACGTATCTGTGTTTGTTTCCATGAATTGTGGTAAGCTTGAAACATTCAGTATCTTTTAATGAAAATTGAATGTGAATTGTTAATTTATGCCTGTATATATGTGTAGTTCAGTAGCAAACATGATGTAAAGCCTATAATGCTCCCGCCTGAACAGAAGGTGTCGGAGGAAAGTAAAACTGCATGGAATGGCCAAACAGTACACTGACACCTAGATTATTGATTAGACAGAAATAATGCTGGAAGTGCAGAGGCGTGGTAACCATTAAGGAGGTTAATGCTGGAATAAAGTATTTCACATGAAGCTGATAGTTGGCCTAACGCTCTGAACTCAATGTTTGTGATGTGTTGTGATCAGTGTAAAAAGAGAGTATAAGTTAGTTATGAAGTAGAAGGTACATCCTTCTTGATTTCAGGGACCGTGGTCTTGATGGTATTGAGCAGCACCTGGTCAGAGCTTTGCTGAATCCAGAGTCGGACAGCATACTCCTTGGTCTTTTTAGCTATCAGTGAGGTGTCTCCAGAGCCCAGGGGAGAATTCGAGCAGAGGAGTCCTTTCCTGCCGCCATCACGCAAGATAAGCTGATTTGGCCAGCTGAGCTCAACATTATGTCCCCTCATCTTGAAATGACTTTGTAAAAAATAACATTCAGAGGGGAATTTAATTGTCTTAATATCAGGAACTGAGAACATCTCCAATACTAGTCCCAAAAGACAAACTATTGAAGTCATGATGACAAATACCAACAGAGCTTGAACAAAACAAAACCAGTATTACCTCATATTACTACTACACAACTGACACACATAGGATATTTTTAATAATATATGTCACTACAATATTCATATTGATAAAGTCTGTACATATACTTGTAATTAAAATTGATTGTGATCCCTGGTTCCTTTGTATTTGAATCAGGACACATATACCTTTATAACAACAATGAATACATATTGTTATTTGAAAAGTTATCAGTGACTCCTTAAGATATTCTCATAGAGTGTTATATGTATGTGAGTGTCACAGTGTTGTCAAGAGTAGTGGATTAAATTAAATTGTTTATCTGTCTGTTGTTGTGACTTACACTTCATCATACACATACCCTAGACATACAACGTAGTCATCACACTATTCCAGAATAATTCTGACTGAGATATATATATATGTGGCAGCAAGTAAGGTTATCTATAATACACTACACTTATTAGATATAGATACCTTCACAGCTGATCTCAGTCAGTACACTAAGTCCCCTATAAATATTTATAACATCCCACTTCACCACAGGCCAGAGGAGGCCATACACCTTACTGAAACGGAAGCCTCAGTCGCAAAGAATAAAAGTCCAAACCAAATTTAATGAACATCATTTCATTGTTAAAGTCTAAAAGTTTCTTCATGCCAAGATTGAAACATAAATTCCGTAAAATACAATTTTGGTACAAGTTTGAAATTTGGTATCCATTACCACTGCAGTAATGTTGCGTTTCTTTTTTTGAACAGTATACATTGTTGGGATTTCTCGATCGAGACAGTGCGACGTACAGCTGTCCACGAGAGAAGACTGGCTCGTTCAAAAATATTCCAACATGTTCAAATGTTTGTCCCTGAGATTTGTTGATGGTTATCGCAAATGATGGAATGATTGGAAATTGGCGACGCTTGCTCCACTTTGCTGACGTTTACGATTCAAGCGCATACGACGCTCTTGGGGTGTTTCGTTGTCCATTTTCTTTACTTACACTCAACTTGTTGGAGGAAACACGTGTGGTAATTTTACAACAATATTTGTTTTAAATCCGGTGTTAAAGTCTGAACATGCACGCCGTTCACAGTTAGATTTTATTACGCATGCACACCAACACTTGCGCACTTTTCTTTGACGAGTGTTACTATTTTCAGGAGAGTAGGCCTACATATAAGGGAAACAATGCAATTAATGTCTAACTTTCAACCAAAGTTGCATCCCTTAGCGTTACGCACTGACAGAAAAGATGGGGTTTTATATAAAGGATGCATGATACTGGCAACCTGATCATGTAAAACATGTTGCTACAGAAACCACTGCTGCAAGAGCATGTGAATGTTTTAGGCAGACTACTTACAAGGGGGACCATATGCAAGGGTAGTTCCATGATTCATAAGGAGCCAAGAGGAAAATGATCATGTTGATGATATCTGGAACTCTCTTATCAATGTCACCTTCATCCCCTTCATGTCTCTCTGCAGTTTTTTCCTCCATGTATTTTTCAGCCTTCCTCTACCTCTCTTGCTCTGCGGATTCAAGAACAAAGACTGCCTAGTAATACTATCAACATATTGCCTCAATGTGTGTCCTATCCATCTCCCGTGTCTTCTCATTTCATGTTCCGTTGGCACTCGCCTGATTCTCGACATCAGTTCCGCGCTGGTGACCAGGTCAATGTAAAAATTTCAGTAAGTTTATAAATATGACTTTCCGAATAGCAAGAATTTTCCTGTGTAGTTTCCGGGGATTTCCGAGGTGTCAAAGAAAGAATAGAATCGTTGCTCATCAGGCATGTCTTATGAGTTCAACTAACCTTAAGTTGTATTTGGGGCTGGTAACCTCGACATGTAATGTAAAACAAACTGCTACATAATTCACTTACGGTAGAGCACATGAATGCCAGCTTCAGTCGTGGCTCCATGCTCCTTCATGATTGAAAATGGAATTGGTGATGATTACTAAATAGCAAGAACCCGAAACCATTCGGCCAGCAAGTCAACAACGCACGAAGCAACTGATCTGGATTCCGGTATTTCGAGAGCAGATCAAAATTAAACGCGTGTAAAATTAATATTTAGAAGTCATTGCGATTGGTCATGCACAAAAGATTATGTTTGTAACTTTCACTCATCCTAACAAAAATGACATCAACAACCTGCTACGTGAGCAGCAGAGTACAATTTACCAACTAAGAACTGAACACACCATACTGGACAAGCACTTTAACAAATTAAACCCCTTACAGGAGCCTGATTGCCGCAACCGTACCCATTAATATAAGACAGTCGAGCATGTGCTGCTCCGTTGCCTAGGACTCTCCACAGAAAGATGAAATCTATTGCCGGGCTCCCCAACAATCATAAGCACTTTTTACAGCACCACTAAACAGCTACAGATCACGTTCACATTCCTTAACTTGGCATTGGCTGCGAAATGGACGAGCTCTGCAGTCCTAAAAAGCAACAACTCTCTCTAGAAGCATTGACAATTAACAACACTGGTCTGGTATGTTGAATTGTCAGACAGACCGCTTCAAAAGGTCATTTATGTAAAGTAGCCCAGGCGCCTGCTATTTTGTAGGCACAAAAAAGGTACCCATACCAGATCCTGTTCAAGGGGAGTGACGTATTAGAGATTTCACTTTTGCTAGCTCTCAGCTTTAAGAGGAGGGGGTTGACAGGCTCCCTGCCTCTCCGCCCTTGCCCTCCCTAACTCAAGTGGTCAGAGTTGCTAAGAGGTATGGCGTCCGCCTCGAATTCTAGAGTTACCGGGTTCGATTCCCAGTAATGGAAATATAATTTATGCACATTTTTGTCAGGACCAGTGGTGATAATGATATCATACTCCCCCTGATCTCCTGGGTAGTGAGATCGGATGCCTAGCCTTCTCGGATAAGAGCGAAAAAATATGAGGTACCGTGAACAAGTTGCGCACGTTAAAAGTTCCACGGCAGTTGGAAATCGTAAAGAGTAAGCCATAAGGCCGCGGCCTTGGCAAAATAAAAAAAACTAGAAAGCTAAACACCACGAACATATTTATAGAATGTGTGATTCCTATATACACACATTGGGATTCTCGTCAGTGCTACGGAGTTCGTGCACTGTGCTGAGGTCCTCTTTGTGTGATCTAAGGGAGCACTGATGGAGTTGTCCGTGTGCAATGAAGATGGTCCTTAAAACCAAACCAAAAACTCAAGAGCAGAGCCAGGTACCCATTTATTGCAGACTGGAGCGTGATGCTGCCAGGTTTAGAACCTTGCAACTTGGCCTTGAGAAGCACTAGCTCTAACCACTCTGCCACTCGACGCTCACTCTAAAATGTAATTAACATAAAAGAAAAAACAGTATCAGAGAAACAGAATGGTTCTCCAGCATGGGCAAATTAGTTGAGTCACGTGATAATATCAGAAGAATGGGGAAAGTCGGAAGAGCTGGAGCATTAGTTTAAATGGAACACCAAAATCGTGACTTCAAGTAATAATCCTTAATGACTTAACCATTCTATCTGCTTTCCTCTCTCTCTCTCTCTCTCTCTCTCTCTCTCTCTCTCTCTCTCTCTCTCTCTCTCTCTCTCTCTCTCTCTCTCTCTCTCTCTCTCGCTCTCTCTCTCGCTCTCTATCTCTCTCTCTCTCTCTCGTTATATATCTATCTATTATATGCCGCCCTAAGGGATTATGTTTCGAATTATTAATATACTGTATGGAGGGTCTGATGATCTAGTTTTTCATTTTAATATACCTTACATCTTAATTGTACCAACGGGCTGATCACCCGTTTGCCAGTCACTTCGATTATGGAAACAACAGCAAATGGATTGATTTGCCCTTGCCCTAAAGACGCCAATAGGCGTGATGGGAAACAATGGCACAGAAAACCTATCTGCTGTTGCCCTAAGACGCCACTAGGCGTAATGGCCACTGACTGCTTTGACGGTCGGTGGCTAAGGACGGAAGAAGAAGAAGAAGAAGACATCTTAATTGTAATCAGATACTGTAAATGTATGCTTTATACTACTTATAATGCTGCATAGCCATTAAATTAATACTTAAAGTACGTTGAAGAATGTCTGGATAACTAGCAATAAAAGATGAGTAAGAGGAAGGGCAAAATGCAAGACGGGCCTATATGCACGATTCTCATCTGTTAGTCAACACCCTTTACCTCCCTAAGGAGCATAGGTCATAAAGCTGGATCTCGTAAAGTGGAGGTGTCCACAATTCACACCTTGTGGCAGTATCTGCTTGGGACTCAAAGCCGCTCACCTGTGGGAACATTTTCCGCATGCGCTGACAACACACGAAGTCCCTGGTCATTCAACAGCAGATTTCCAATATTTCACGAGTTCTTATTATATGCCACTATAATCTGATTATTGTGTTTCAAATGATGTCTAATTTACTGTATGAATGGTTTAGATTATGTTTTTTGTATGTTTTTGTTGTTGTTGTTTTTTTTTTTTTAATTTTTTAAAATTTATTTATTATTATTTTTTATTTTATTTTATTTTTTTAAATTTTATTTATTTTTTTATTTTTTTATTTTTTTTTATTTACTTATTTATTTTTTAAAATTTTATTTATTTATTTAACATACTTAAATTTGATTATGACTGGATATTACAAATGTATGTTATTATTTTACCTTGATAATGCCGTCTGCTTAAATAATGCTCAAAATACATGTGCGATTGAAAGGATACAGTATGCAAGATGACAGAGAGAGGAAGGTCAGAATGTAAGACGGGTCTGCGTGCCCCATTCTTAACCCTTTGAAAATAAAATTCGTTCTATCTATCTATCTATCTATCTATCTATCTATCTATCTATCTATCTATCTATCTATCTATCTATCTATCTATCTATCTATCTATCTATCTATCTATCTATCTATCTATCTATCTGTCTGTCTGTCTGTCTGTCTATCTATCTATCTGTCTGTCTGTCTGTCTGTCTGTCTATCTTTCTATCTATTTCTCCATATTCTAACCTGAGTGTCAAATATATCTAAGTGTCAGACAAAGAATGTCTGCGTTATGTAAACACGATAACAGAACATTCAATGTTAAGAAATAGAACTTCTTCCTCTGGACACAACAAGCATTAAAAACAAAGAAAAACGAGATAATAAATAATACAATGTGGAGAACAAAATAGAACAACAAATATAATCATCTGGCTTTGTTCGTTGAGTACTTAGCGTTTCTTTCTTGACAACAGCCCTCTAAGTGTAGGTAGTGACTAGTGAGGCGCATCATCGTCTGCGCTTAATGGAGATGGAAAAACAATCGAGAGTACTAAGAATAAACAAGATCATCAGAATGAGGCAGGAAAATAAGGACACAAGTTAATGAGGGTAAGAGACAACACAGTCTATATATTTTACATATTCACCTACTCCTGTGGATTTATATACACATTTATTCTAGTACCCATTGGATGGGTGTGTAGTATTGATTGCAGGCTGTTTTATATCTCTATATTTAGTTTACGACATATACGAGTAAGACACGCGCCAAAATATGGCGGGAACGAATCATGTTGTGTTCTTTCTGCTGCATGCCCTGATGACGTCACTAAATTCTCCTGTGGTGAAATCACTCATTTTCATTTTGCTTCAGAAGTACGGAGACATAGGAATATTGGCACGAAAGGATAGAAGCTTCATCTATGATGAGCAATGAAGCTTCATTGACTGAATATAAAAAAGAAGGGAAAAGAAGGTTAGTAGATCTTATACATATTATTAATAGTTTTTTCTTATTCTTTATTCATTTTAACCTCAAAGCTCAATGTGCGAAAGATAGTTTGTCAATTAATTCTTTTCATAAATGATAAATAAAATCAGACGATTTTCCTCTAAGATGATTGACTGATAGGAAGTAATTAATAGTACATACTTCACCTTCATCTAGCTTGTTAAATCATCATCACAGTCTTCCATGCGCACACACTCTCATTTAACATCATTAGAATCGAACTCATAGAGATCAATAGTGAGAAGTAGAACAAATGAAAGTCAACAAGTGATATTAAGTATGAAAACTTACGAAGACTGTTGTGTGTCTTCAGTCCATCAGAAGTCTGAGTCTGCACGCTTCGTGTCTGACGCTTAACCAGAAAAAAGTTATCAAAACGGACATTTGGCTAGCAGAATTCGCTATAGGACATCATTCCTTCCTCAGTTAAAAAGTAATATTTCTCGCCCACGATTAAGTCGGTGGACGCAGCATTTTTCGTCACCTTATATCACGTGCGCATACGTTAAAAACATATTTAAAGCAAGTTCAAATCACTCGAAAGCTTACTACATGAGTCAATCTAAAGCTCACAGTTGATTACTTGTCCAAATATCAAGTTCAGCTCCACCGGAAGCTTACCATCTGGTCACGCTAAAAAGCTCAAAAGTTGAGTCTCATATTTATATCAAGTGCAACACACTCATAAGCGCACTGTATGAAGCAGAATCCAAAGTATATTTCATGAATCATGATTACATACTCAAGTTTATGAGTCTACCTATCAAGAACATTTCGTGAAGATATCCAGTCTATCCAGTACCCTACGGAGATTAGACAACCGACAATTTTCATACGACAACTGATGATCAACGCCACAGAGATATTATCAAAGAGTGAAGGACTGTATATCGTCAACGTTCTCAGTACAACAAAAGTTTTCACCAGAACGTCCTCAACTTAGAGATACCCCACGCGACATACCTTATAACAACTTGGGACATTCTATGCATTCATGTGAATCATCCTATCTGGGAGAAGCATTTAGAGACACATGGACTGTGTAGATTACTCACCATTTTGATAACACGTATTATCTCACACCATCATCATCTCGCTTTACACAAGCTCATTCTTCTATTTAATCACCTACAATATTAATATCTCCTCTTTGTGTTTATGTGTGAATCGTCTTGTACTATCATCACGCTCTAACCTCCACTAACCCTATATGTGTAGAGATTTAATTAATAAACCAACTATATAAAAAATAGTGCGTTTCAAAAAGGTCGGTCGACGATTGACTTCATATATCTCCATATTTATTGCACTGATAAACATGATTTTTTTGCACGTGGTATTATATTTTCAATGTCCCAAAGTTTTTATAAAATTCAATGTTGCAGGTAGTGTTCTTTTCTTGCAACGGCTAATTCCTTTGATCTTTTTTTAACGAAGTAATTATTTTGTCTTGAAAGAAAATAATTTACCGTAAATGAAGGAAGTTGCATATTATCGGCATAGGCGTCTATACAATTCGAATGTCAGAGGGGTTTGTTAACTGATCACTACGTGAGGTCCTTTTTTATTTCTTCGAAATATTTGAGAGAAAAATAACGCTTATTCGTTGTAAATGTTACTTTTTATACTAAAACGTGAATGGATGCATGAAGAGGTGAAAGTACTGTGTATGTTAAAAATAGTAGTGAAATCGCGGAGATAAAAAGGAAATGAATTGGTTTACATATTGTTACGCACAAATAATTACTTTTTCCAAAGTCTTTGTATGATCATTTTTTGTATGTATGATCATTTTTTGACTGAAATGTGTATTGTTTTTTTTACAGTCAAAGGGACATAACCCGAGTTATTGAGACTACAATTTTTTAGGAGTTTGCCTTCTCTTGTATAGAGACACGTTCGGTCTATAATTTCTTGAACGAAGCGTGACCATATCTCCTTATTTGGTAGTATCAGTCAACTGTTGTAGATGTCTGAAACCTGTCTTAACGCTTCTGTTCATGACCATAAAAGGCGCGACTGTGTAAGACTTTTATCTCGAATGTTCTTAAAATCGCTTTGTGTGAATTGATACTCACGTAGATGAGTTCTGCGCATGTCAAAAACTGGGAGTTCGTTCTGTGTGTTCCGCCCAGCTGGGGAGTTTAGAAATGGTCTGAGTAGCGAGCGGACGCAACCTGCGTCTTGTGATTTTCTGAGGGAAATACATTGTCTTTGTGAGTTAGTTAACTAACTAGACTATTTCCCAGTATTATTCAAGCCTGCCTGGAGGCATATGTTCGTGGTTGATTTCCGAAGAAAGGTAATTCCTCTTGTATCGAACTTTTTGCTATCATCTAGAAGTTCGTCATTTTTGTCGCTCCTTGCTCGCCTGTGTGATTTAATATGGAGAGGTACTTTGACTAGGATTTTCGCCACCGGTATCTTTATACCTGAACTAGTTATATATATATGGGTCGCTCTAGACCAACAAGACTATTGTCTGTGTTCCAGGATTCGTTATATCAGAGATCACGTCCAAGTCAGATGGTTAGACTTAGAAACGTTATAAAGGTCGGTATGACCTGTATGCCCAGTATGCTATTCACGTGCAGACAGTAAACGGACTTATTGTATACATCTGATCTGCTAGCATCAGAAAGGGAGCATTTATTGTTGTCTATGAACATTGAAGATCTGCAGCTGACACTGTTGCAGAAGTTATATATATTATTTATACAGCTTCACGAACCAGAACTTTATGATATCTGTTTACAATACAACTATTGAGTATTGAATCCTACATGACTATCAGTTAATATGATTTTGAATGCTGCATTCGTTATACTATGCTGGTGATGACATAAATATCATGACTGTTTTGTGGCGTGCAATAAATGGTATAAAACTAAAGCGAAGTTACCATTTCTATGACTCTACACGTCATGTTGCCTGTGGTGTACCCTGTGAACTGTTCTACTGCAACACACACAGCAACATTCTAAATCAGAGAAGACACCTACATCTTGCACTTTAATACCAGGTGTCGATAGGGGTGGCAATTGGTCGTCAATCTTATAACGGAGCTAACGTACCTGGCATTTTTTCTGGCGCACCATTATCATTTCAGCTCAAATCCACCCTTATCATTTTTGGTGGCCATAGGTTGGTTTACTCTGATACCAGCTATCAAGGGGGTCAACAAACCCAGACATCATCATCAAGCTTTCAAAATTACAGTTCAACTCACTTCCTTCAAGAAAAGCTACTTTTGATGAAAGATTTTGAAAGTACCCGGCGTTGCTGAAAGTTGGAAATTGTTTCAAAATACCCGGCGTTGCTCGTCAAGTTGGCAGTTTTCCTGATCTGTTAAGAAGGACAAGTGCCGTAACAACTGTTCCGGTCTCAGACGTACTGTTGCGGGTTCAGAAGGTCAAGTGCCGGTTTGAGCAATTTATAACATTCAGAAGGTCAAGTGCTCAAGTCAATTTGTAGAATTCAGAAGGTCAAGTTCAGAAGCTGTTTCCTGTCAGAAGCTCATTTCCTTCGTCATGGCAGTTTACGAGAGCAGATATGGATCAACGTTGGATCATTGTCCTAAGAATGCTGATCACATCCTGTTCTGAACTGTGCTGACGTTGTGGATACATAGAAGTTAAGTGGCCTGTTTTGTTTGTGAACTGTGCCCTTATGTTCTAGCTGAGCCTTCTAAATTCTTTCACACTTTTTGCTGTTTGTTACATGTTATATGTTATTTGTATTTGTATATTTATATGTTTATATTTCTGCGGGTTTTCTCGGTTGGGCGGTGTCTTTCAGTAGAAGATACCACGTCACAGAGGTTCTACTGTTAGCGTTTTCGTTAGGGACTGTGCGAATTTCCTACTGTGAAATTTGCTAGCGACAATCGTTGCTATATCTGTTTAGTTGTGACGAGTTGTGCTTTATTTTCGTTTTTTGTATATTTTTTTTTTTCTCCTCTCTTTCTTTCTGTTTTTTAGTTTCGATTTCATTGTTTGTATTTGTAGGTCTCATCTTTTCTATTATTCAGTTCTTTACGTAAATTTTTGTGTATACACTGTAGCGTCATTTGTTTGTCATATCTTCGCATTTTGTCATCACATTTCTTTTTAGTTTCGCTGTTTATTTATTTGACTTATGCGAATGTTTTCGTATTGTTTGATCTTTGTTATTGTTTACATTGACTCTGATCTTTGTTATTGTTTACATTGACTTTGATCTTTGTTGTTGTTTACATTGACTCTGATCTTTGTTGTTGTTTACATTGACTTTGATCTTTGTTATTGTTTACATTGTTGGTGACCTTTGTTATTGTTTACATTGTCTTGTTATTGTTTGCATAGTTCTTGCATAGTTAGCTTTCACTATTGTTACATATATGCTCATGCACTATTGGTCTATAGTGCACTTATCATAACTAACTGGTGGTTTTTTGCTTATGCACTATTGTAGTGCAGTTATGATAAATAACTGATGGTTATGCACTGATTTGGGTAGTGCACTGATAATTAAGAGGTGACTTGTGATATTATTATACATTTGATAATACAAGTTGGTGTCAAGTCTTGTTTCCCACAGAGATTGGAGTAAACATAGTGATTATACAAGCACTTTATTAAGTCTTGTTGCTATTAAGATTGAAATAAGATAATTAATTATTTCAGGTTCTGTACTCACATTTTAGACATCATGTCTACATTTGAGTACTTTATTGAGCAGGGTAAAGCCCTTGGGAAGACAGGTGATAAATTAGAAGAATTTGCGACTGTTCAATATGCCAAGGCATTGAAGTCGGAAGAAAAGAAAATGAAAGAACAAACTGAACAAAAGAGAATAGATGCTGAAAATTTAAAACTGCAGATGCAGGTAGATGAAAAAGGATTACAAATAGAAATAAAAAAACAAAAAAGAGAAGCAGAATCTCAGGAGAAGAGACTTCAGGCTGAGGCTGAAAATAAGAGACTTGAAAAAGAGGCTGAAAATAAGAGACTTGAAAAAGAGGCTGAAAATAAGAGACTTGAAAAAGAGGCTGAAAATAAGAGACTTGAAAAGAGGCTGAAAATAAGAGACTTGAAAATAGAGCTGAAATAGAGGCTGAAAATAAAAGATTAGAAAAACAAGCTCAGGCTGAAGAAAGAAAGTTACAGGCTGAGGCTGAAGAAAGAAGGTTACAAAGAGAAGCTGATGAGAGAAAAGCAAAAATGGAGCATGAAGAAAAACTCATAGCTTTAGAGTTAGAGAAGTTAAAGTTATTGAACGCTGGTAATGCTAATGATGCAAATAAGGTGTCAGATAAGACTAATGCTAAGGATTTCAAGCTTAATCTACCAGCATTTAATCCCTCAATCGATGATATAACATTTTATCTAGATAGATTTGAAAGTGCATGTAATGTGCATAATATAGATAAAACATTATATGTTTATCATCTGTCCAAGATACTTAGAGGTGATGCTTTGACTTTGTTGAGTATGGTAGATGTGCCTGACAAAAACAACTATGAGGTTGTCAGGGCGGCATTGTTAAAGAAGTACCAACTTAACGAGGACGGATATCGTCTTAAATTTAAAAACATGTTACCAGAAACTGGAGTTGAATTCTCTGAATTCATCTCAAGCATACGTCTTACTTTTTTACGATGGATTGAGTTGTCTAAGACAGAAAGTACATTTGAAGCCCTCATGGACTTACTACTTAGAGACAAGGTCATGTCTTCTGTTAATGAAGCTTTTCTTTCTTTTCTTCATGAGCGTAAGCCTAAAAACATAAAAGAAATGGAAGAATACTGTAGCCAGTATGTTACTGCGCATCCGCACATAACCATTAGCAACTCTAAGGTGAAAGAAGGTCTGCCAGTTGCTTCGGCAGCACCTTATGGCCAAAATTTTATGCGTAAATTTCAGGGTAGCCAGCAAAATTTCAATAAAAAGAGTAACCGTAATTATGCCCAGAATCATAGTAATCAATTCCAGGGTGATTCTTCTTCCCAGAACTGGAGACAACCTAATACTACACGGTATTCTACTCCGGTTAACTTTAGAAATTTTCACAAAGGTAATCAGCATAGAGGGAAATATTTTTTGCAGAGACCTCAATACCAAGATAATAGAGGTTCTCAACAGCATAGAGATGGTAATGACAGTTATGGAAACTGGAACTCAAACCAGGATAAAAATTACAGTAGGGACTTTAATGATAATTGCAGAGGCAATAATGGTCGCGGTAGATCGCAACATAAGAGAAAAAAATATCAACAGACAAACGCTGTTCAACAAGAATCTCAGGGAGCAGATAAGCAGGTTAATAATGATAAAGACCATAATGCTATCGGATGCTCATCTTTTGATTTTGGTAGGGCAAATAAATGTATCCAATGCAGTACTTTATTTGATCCGAAGACCGTTAGTACTCTAAGCTGTGGTCATCCTTTGCCTGCTCTTCCTGCTAATGTTGCTCATGATGGGAGAGGTTCTCTTATATTACATAAGGGGCTTGTAAATAGTAATCCAGTCTCGGTGTTGTTTGATTCTGGATGTACTACTGTCGGCGTTAGGCAATCTCTTGTAGATCCATCCTGTGCTACAGGAAAGGTCATCAAATGTGTCACATTTGGTGGCACGTTGGAAAAATATCCTACTGCCATAATACATATTGCTACTCCTTTCTTCACGGGAGAGGTCCACGCGTGTCTACTTCCAAACCCTATTGCGGACCTTATTATTGGTCGTATTCACGGAGTTAGGGAATGTACCCCACAGCAGATTGCTGTTTGGGAAGAGCAAAACATTGAAGCTACCAATGCGGTGGTCACAAGAGCACATGCTCTGGATCCACCTCAAACTTCATTAACTAATAATGATGAAGTAAATGACCAAGATAGTCACTTGACTATTACACGTGACTCATTTATCAAATTGCAAGAAGAAGATCCTTCTTTACAAAAATTCTTCATTCTAGCAAAAAAAGGTGATCCTAATCAAAATACTAATAGAAAGTCTTGGATTTCTATGAAGAACGGCGTACTTGTACGTATAGTACAAGACTCGACTACGTCCACTCATTCACAAATTCTTGTGCCTAAGAGCATGAGATTGCAAATATTGCAACATGCTCATGACTCGCAATGTGCTGGACATATGGGTTTTTCCCGTACAAAGTCGAGAGTTCTTGCGGCTTTCTTTTGGCCATTTGTGAGCAAGGACATACGAATTTACTGTCGCTCTTGCAAAGTATGTCAGGAGGTCAAATCTAAAGGACCACGACATGCTGCGCCTATCCAGGCTGCTGACATCCCTATTCGCCCTTTTCAAAAAATGGCAATAGATATTATCGGTCCTTTTAGAATTAAGTCGGCTAGGGAACATCAATTTATTCTTACATGTGTCGATATGTGCACACGTTGGCCAGAGGCAATACCTCTCAAGAGCATCTCAACTGCTGATATCGCAGACGCTCTTTGGCTGATATTTTCTCGCTTGGGTTTTCCCGGAGAAATATTGTCAGACCATGGCACTCAACTTATATCAGACACTATGTCACAGGTAATGTCTATGCTACACATTAAAAGGTCTCTCAGCAGTATCTATCACCCAATGTCTAATGGGTTGGTCGAACGTTTAAATAGGACTCTGAAAACTTTACTTGGTAAAATAACTGAGGATCATCCTCAGGATTGGGACAGGGTCTTACCCGCGGCTCTCTTTGCGTATAGAGAGGTCCCCAATGAACATACAGGGTTTTCCCCTTTTGAACTTGTCTTTGGCGCGCAACCGCGCGGCCCTATGTCTTTACTTCACGATCTAATCACTGCCGATAATATTAGCGATGAGACTCAATCTTCTTATGAGTACGTCATTGCTCTTAGGCAAAAGATCATCGAGGCATGCAAACTAGCAACTTCGTCTTCCGAATTTGCTAAAGAAAAGGCAAGGCAGTTTGCAAATAAGAATAGATGTCTACGACAACTTTGTCCAGGTGACAAAGCTCTCGTTCTACTTCCTTCAAGGGAGAACAGACTTCTAATTGCATGGAAAGGTCCATATGCAATAGTCTCCAAAATTTCTGATGTCGACTATGTTGTCGATATTGATGGAAAGCATAAAACTTTCCACATAAATATGCTCACGGAATTTTATGAAAGACCTGACTATTTGCAGCCTATTTTCCAGGCAACGGACAATTCTCAAGTACCTCATGGTCAGTACTCATCTCTGTCAGTTATACAGGATGAGGAAACTACTTTTTCTGATGTCAATCTTCCTCTTTCTATGGTCCCAATTTATTCTACGGAATCTTGGAAAAACGTGACCGTTTCTCCAAATCTTTCCGCTGAGGAACATCGACAAGTTTCTTCGATGTTGCAAACATTTCAGGATGTTCTTACAGACATCCCGGGACACACACATGTCATTGAACATGACATTGTGCTAACTGATCATAATCCTATCAGAGTCAGACCCTATCCAATACCTATCCATTTCCAGTCTCAAGTCGAAAAAGAATTGGATGAAATGATACGTTTGGAAATCATTGAACCATCCACTTCAGCATACTCTTCGTCTATGGTTATTGTTCGAAAGAAGGATAATAACATTCGCATTTGCGTAGATTATCGCAAATTGAACCAAGTTACGAAGTTCGATGCTGAACCTATGCCTTCATTAGAAGAGCTACTCAATAAACTTTCTAATTCTAGATTCTTTACCAAACTAGATTTGTCTAAAGGTTATTGGCAAGTCCCGCTAACTGAACGTGCCAAACCTTTTACAGCTTTTTCTACACCTAGGGGTTTATTCCAATGGAATTTCATGCCTTTTGGTCTTATGAACGCCCCTGCTACATTCGTACGCATGATGCGGCGAATTCTCGCATATCGTACAGATGTCATAGCATACCTAGATGATATCTGTCTATTCAGTGATTCCTGGGAAGATCACTATTTGGGTTTATACGAATTACTGTCTACTCTTCGCGAGTATAACTTGACTGCAAAACCCTCTAAAGCCTTTATAGGATTTAGTGAGATTTCTTTCCTAGGTCATCGTGTTGGTCGTGGTCTTTTAAAGACAGAGGACCACAATGTTTCAAAAATACTTAACATTTCGGTCCCTAAGACGAAGAAACAAGTAAGGAGTCTATTAGGTTTGATCCAATTCTACGGACGATTCATTTCGAATCTGTCCTCCATTATGGCACCGCTTTCTACTTTATTGAAGAAAGGGTCGCCTAATCTGATCCGCTGGTCTAAAGAATGTCAATCCTCATTGGACCAGGTTAAAGCCCTATTTTCATCTCCACCTATTCTTAGGTTACCCACTATTGAGAAGACTTTTGTTCTTCGAAGTGACGCCTCGTCAACTGGGATTGGGGCGGCACTAATGCAGGAGTATTCTGATACTCTGCATCCGGTGATGTATATCTCTAGGAAATTAAATGCTGCAGAAAAGAATTACTCGGTTTTAGACCGTGAGTTATTGGCTATGGTATGGTCTATTCTGAAGTTACAAAGATTTCTTCTAGGCGCACATTTCATTGTGGAAACCGACCAGAAAGCGCTTACTGCTATTCAGAGCAAAAACTTGAAGAGCTCGAGGTCCACTCGTTATGCCATAGCTCTTCAACCATTTCATTTCTCGGTTCGAGCTATCCGTGGTTCGGATAATGTGATGGCAGACATTCTGTCCAGATGCCCACACGATTCCACATGATTCTTCTGTCATATATATATATTTCCTGGTATACAGTCCAATATTATAATGACATGTTAGTAGATTTTTTCTCACTTTTTTGAGGGAAATTTATAACATTGTACCATGTAATTATCTAAGAAGGCTTAGTTAGTGATATACGGGCCAAAAGATCACTCGGCCACATTTAAATAATATATTTGCATAATTGTATTAAGAGATTTACCAGTTGTCTTTAAGATTTGTGTTATTGATATTTTCGCAGCACATCATTGAAGTCTGCGAGATTATGTCCATTGTGGAACTTTGAGGATATCAAGTCCTGTCCTAGATTGGGAGCGGATGATGTCCACATCTTCTATTGCTTGTTTATGTCAACAAAGAACAACATTGTATTACTTATTAATTATATAATGGGTTCTTGTGCGTTTATTCACCGGTTAAATCAAATTGTGGATATTTATTACCCAAACCGATCACCGTACTCTTTCTTGACTGAAAAAGTGTCATTGTCCTCTCCCCCGTTGCTTAGAATTTTTTTTAAAACACGCCTGCCGTTCGTAAGGTTGTAGTCACGTAGCACATTCTGCCGTAGGGGAGTGAAGTGTTATAGACTTCGATGTACTGGGTCCCAGCTTTATGAGGTGGGGTGGCCTGTTCCCTTCCTCGTTGCCGTTGCCTTCTCTAACTCAAGAACAGAGGCAGGTACCCTTTTACAGCTGGTTTGACTGATGCGTGACACCTGTTGCCTTCCTCGCTGCCGTTGCCTTCTCTAACTCAGGATCAGAAAAAGGTACCCATTTACAGCTGTTATGGAGTGTTAGAGACTTCACCATACTAGGTCCAGCATCGAGAGATGGGGTCTACCTAGCTATAAATGGGTACTTAACTTTGAGTTAGGGAAGGAAAAGACAGCGAGGAAGGAAACTGGTCTCCCCACCTCTCGATGCTGGACCTAGTATGGTGAAGTCTCTAACACTCCATAACCAGCTGTAAATGGGTACCTGACTCTGATCCTGAGTTAGAGAAGGCAACGGCAGCGAGGAAGGGAACATGTGTCACGCATCAGTCAAACCAGCTGTAAAAGGGTGCCTGACTCTGATCTTGAGTTAGAGAAGGCAACGGCAGCGAGAAAGGGAACAGGTGTCACGCATCAGTCAAACCAGCTGTAAAAGGGTACCTGCCTCTGATCTTGAGTTAGAGAAGGCAACGGCAGCGAGGAAGGGAACAGGTGTCACGCATCAGTCAAACCAGCTGTAAAAGGGTGCCTGATTCTGATCTTGAGTTAGAGAAGGCAACGGCAGCGATTTCCCTTGTTTCCTTTGTACCGTTAACTTGTAGAACTGATTCAATTCCGTTCTATTGGTTTATAAACTTTTTTTTTTTAAATACGGGGGGGAGGGGGGGGGTTGAGGGCGGGTCTGTCGTAAGCGTGTCAACTATGAATGCAAGAGAAACGCTTTTTTTTAATCTTGCCTCCCAAATCACAATGTGAAATCAACATTTTCCAGTCAAGAAAAAGTACGGTTCTCAGTTTTGGTAATAAATTTCCAGAATTTGATTTAACCGGTGAATAAACGCACAAGAACCATATAATGTAATAAAATAGTGCGGTATATTAATATATTACACCGCTGTTTGCACAACACATTATATGATATCATAATAATATATTTAATTTCATATATTGGTATGAGAGTAATTTGACTTTTATTATGATGTTGCCATCATGGTGGCTTGTGTTGGTGGCACCTTCCTGGAATATATACGCGAATACTTAGATAAATTTTTTTTTTCTCTAAGGACCTGGGATATGATCTCAGTTTCGCTCCAAGTGTTGAGCTATTTTGTTAGGTATATATCCGCGCATCATACGTGCGTTAGGAGCCTAGATTTTTCCGGCTCCAGGATTTAAAAAAAAATGTTTCATTTTTTTCCCCGGGAGGGTGCGGTAATGTTACGCACAAATAATTACTTTTTCCAAAGTCTTTGTATGATCATTTTTTGTATGTATGATCATTTTTTGACTGAAATGTGTATTATGTTTTTTTTACAGTCAAAGGGACATAACCCGAGTTATTGAGACTACAATTTTTTAGGAGTTTGCCTTCTCTTGTATAGAGACACGTTCGGTCTATAATTTCTTGAACGAAGCGTGACCATATCTCCTTATTTGGTAGTATCAGTCAACTGTTGTAGATGTCTGAAACCTGTCTTAACGCTTCTGTTCATGACCATAAAAGGCGCGACTGTGTAAGACTTTTATCTCGAATGTTCTTAAAATCGCTTTGTGTGAATTGATACTCACGTAGATGAGTTCTGCGCATGTCAAAAACTGGGAGTTCGTTCTGTGTGTTCCGCCCAGCTGGGGAGTTTAGAAATGGTCTGAGTAGCGAGCGGACGCAACCTGCGTCTTGTGATTTTCTGAGGGAAATACATTGTCTTTGTGAGTTAGTTAACTAACTAGACTATTTCCCAGTATTATTCAAGCCTGCCTGGAGGCATATGTTCGTGGTTGATTTCCGAAGAAAGGTAATTCCTCTTGTATCGAACTTTTTGCTATCATCTAGAAGTTCGTCATTTTTGTCGCTCCTTGCTCGCCTGTGTGATTTAATATGGAGAGGTACTTTGACTAGGATTTTTCGCCACCGGTATCTTTATACCTGAACTAGTTATATATATATATGGGTCGCTCTAGACCAACAAGACTATTGTCTGTGTTCCAGGATTCGTTATATCAGAGATCACGTCCAAGTCAGATGGTTAGACTTAGAAACGTTATAAAGGTCGGTATGACCTGTATGCCCAGTATGCTATTCACGTGCAGACAGTAAACGGACTTATTGTATACATCTGATCTGCTAGCATCAGAAAGGGAGCATTTATTGTTGTCTATGAACATTGAAGATCTGCAGCTGACACTGTTGCAGATGTTATATATATTATTTATACAGCTTCACGAACCAGAACTTTATGATATCTGTTTACAATACAACTATTGAGTATTGAATCCTACATGACTATCAGTTAATATGATTTTGAATGCTGCATTCGTTATACTATGCTGGTGATGACATAAATATCATGACTGTTTTGTGGCGTGCAATAAATGGTATAAAACTAAAGCGAAGTTACCATTTCTATGACTCTACACGTCATGTTGCCTGTGGTGTACCCTGTGAACTGTTCTACTGCAACACACACAGCAACATTCTAAATCAGAGAAGACACCTACATCTTGCACTTTAATACCAGGTGTCGATAGGGGTGGCAAGTGGTCGTCAATCTTATAACGGAGCTAACGTACCTGGCATTTTTTCTGGCGCACCATTATCATTTCAGCTCAAATCCACCCTTATCACATATACACATAGATGGAGGAGAAAACATATAAGGTATTTACACACTTATTCTGAGTCAGACGAGTCTAACATATTGATGACTATTCTTGGCTGAACGAACGACAGTCCATCTTTTTTCCAATAGTCATTTTCCTCTTTTAAGACATGGTCTTCACATTTACACCAATAATCTTTGTCTATCTGCGAGAGGGCGGCATATGTTAGTTCTTTCATTTGGCATAGTTTGAAAGTTTTATTTTCAGCTGCCACCTGTCCTTTAACTTTTGCCCAAACGAGTTCAATTGGGTTTAAATGTGAATGATAAGGTGGCAGTCTCAAACACATATGACCATGCTGTTGAATCAACTTGTCTATATGGAATATCTTGGTCTTTTGTGATTTCTTAACAAGGGACAGTAATTCAGGTTTCAGAAACCCCTCGTTAAATGGAATGTCTTCTTTTTGAGCCAAATCTTTATAGCATCTTTTGTACTCGAAGATGTCGAGATTGTGTCTTCTTTTGCCACAGCGTTGTGGTATGATGCGTTGTCCATTATCAGACAGGATGTTCTGTCTAGGGACGAAAGAAGAGTATTTTCAATCCACTCTCTAAATATGTTACCGTTCATCTCGGTATGATAGTCCCGGTTGTCCGTATAATTGGAAGTGAAAATAAGTTCAGCATTTTTCACTAGCCCATTATGTCTGCTGCCTGCATGTGCCATTATCAGACGTTGTCTTTTTCCATTGGGTACACATCTTTTAATCGTTCAATCTGATAAATGCCATTCCTTTTCACTCGTGTGGTGAGCATTGATCCAAGTTTCATCCACATACACAATATCATAATCTTGATTACGCATTTCCCGTACTTCACGTAAATATTTACTTCTCATAGATACTAAGTGCGGCTTCTCGCAGATGACGTTTCTTCCACTAGCGTACTTCCTAAACGTAAAGCCAATGCTTCTAACAGTTCTCCATAATGTTGATTTCGACACATCAATGTCATTGTGTTCTCAGCCGAGTTTTCAGTTTTCTTAGTGTCACAGTTTCTTTGGAATTGAACATTCTACAAATCTCTCTTCTAATCACATCCCTGTCAAAACTATCTACTACTTCCTTTCTTCCTTGCGTCCTGGTATTGATTGAACTGAAAATTCCATTAGCTTTGAGTAATTGGTGAAATGAGAGTTTACTTAAACCCAAAGCGTGAATAGTTCTCTTTTCAGGATTTGAGAGACTCCGATACAGTTTACCACGCTTAGCGTCTCTGCAAAAATATTTGTACATCTTCACTGCCATTGTATGCAGTGTAAGGAACTTGACTTTCATACCCATTGTATTACAGACCTAGAATACCGCAAGATACGCCTATGCACTGAAATACACAATCAGTAGAACGGTAACTGAACACAACGTAATGTTCAAAACAGTGCGGTAGTGAGCTGAAACACGGGGAAAATCACGTGAAATACGTTCAAGATGTTAAATCGAAATAGCTCACAAATATGAAGGGGTAAGCCCTGTCAATACACGGTTGGACTAGGAGGTGGTCAATTTTGTATACTTTAAATAAAGAAAATTTAAGACTATACGTTTGTTAACGAGGAAAAAAATGTCCCCCTCGGGACATAGCGATCATTAGGTCATATGCAAAGTTGCAACAATTACGATCAAGTGGTTGCAGAGATATTGAATATTAAACAGCGGCAAACATTGTGAACATCAGTTGGAAAGAATTCAAGACTAATCGACAAATAAGAGAAGACTCTAGGCAGAAATATGTCTCCGACTATATAAGGAAAAGACGATGGTCATATATCGGTCATGTCCTACGAATGCAAAACAACAGAATACCACTACAGGCGCTCACTTGGGTTCCTGAGGGTAAGCGGAAAAAAGGAAGACCAAAAGAAACACTCAGAAGAACAATAATAAGAGAAGGAAGAACGTTGGGCCTAAATAATGTGCAAGAGCTAAGAGGAGTGGCGTCACAACGAACAACCTGGAGAGCACTGGTTTCTGCCTTATGCGCCGTGTTTGGCGCTTAAAGAATTTATTATTATTATTAAACATTGTGAAACGCACATTATCTCGTTTGTTAATGTATCACTCGTGCTGTCGGTGTTAAATATTTACATATGGGAATTTCTACACTCAGATGAGGTTGGGGGCTTTTTCTGTTATGGGATCTAAGGGCAGAAGCTAAGGTCGTTGGAAAACAGAACTATTTCCCTAATTAACTAGAAAACACTGTCCAGTGGATAGCGTTCGCATTCCCTTCTTCTTGTCACTATCTCGAATAGGTCTTTATTCTTTCTTAACGAGCCAATTTCTAGAGACCTTCTACCTAATATCTCATAGGCTATTCCTGGCGAAAACTACTTTCGTAGTTGCCCCAAAACTCACCACATGACAGATGTCCTGAAATTAATTCTACAAGGAAGCAACCCACTTTCTTTTGCTAAAATAATGAGAGACAGAAGAAAGCTGAGATACATCGAGACCATAGTAAAGCTGTAAGGAAAGAGAGATAGAGGACGGCAAAGGAAATACTCGACAGTTTTACATCATGTCATCGAAAAAAGTGAACATAATTGATAAACAGTACTAGAGACAGGTGGTGGTGAAGAAACATGATTCCATACGCCAACCAGCATTACCCCTGAAGAAGAAGAAGAAGAAGAAGAAGAAGAAGAATGCAGTAATATAAAGAAATGGGAAAAAAAGTATAAAGATAAAACTAAGAAAAATTTATAAACGTGATATTTGCTGAGGGAGATTAAGCACTTTTAGGTTTACCGGAATGCCTCGATATCGATTCTGATCAACAATAACAATTACAATAAAAGTGAAAGTCATTATCGATCCTCAAAAAAAAAAAAAAAAAAAAAAAAAACTTAAGCACTGATATTGTTGCAACGAACTTAATGTGATCGTAAAATATAACCAATTAAGATACTGCATCTTGAATCATCTGGTAATCTTTATATATAAAAGTGAAAATCCCTGAGTCTGTATGTGTCGTCCACAATTCTGCATGCATTATTATTACTTAAAACGAATTTTAGCAGAGGTGCTCTTTAGGTTCTGGGATGTAACGCCATAAAGTTATTGCGGACCAGGTCGTTTTTGGTTATATTCCCCCCCCCCCCTTTTCCCCCCAAATTAATGTATTTTCATTCTTTCTTTTTTTTTATATAATATACGCTCATGGGCTGAATCAAGTGAAGTAACTTCATGTTAAAAACCAAGGGAAATAATCAAAATGATGAAATAAAAATAAAAATGCCGGGCACTATAACGAAAATAACAGGACGCAATTTTTCAAGCACCTAACAGATGTTTATCGTAGCGGAAATAGATGAGGGAGATTATGTGACTATAACTGGAGATGTCAGCGGAAGTATAGACTGAAGAGAAAGTTTACTCGCACCTAACCGTATTTTGATGACTGGCAGAGCTGGCTCTCTGACAGTGCGATCGTCTTCAGATAGGCTGAAATATAAAACAAAAATTGCGGAAAATGTAGTGTGATCCAACTCAATAATATGAGGTTGAGGCCAAAACGAGACCTGGTACAACGTTTAAAATTCCCCAGGTCTGGCTCTGACAACAGAGATCAGTGAACAGGGACTGATTAAATTTAATAGGTTGTTCGGATGCTTTTTTTTAAATACAATGGCAGTCATTTCAAAACCTGGTAGAAACAAGCATAAATCACTTATAGTCCCTGTAGTAAAAGGAGAACAGAGTCACCACTGTAGAATGTAACAGAACAAAGAAAAAAAAACTGAAGAATGCAAGCGAACAATGACACCATTGTAACATAGAATAGACAATGACACCATCGTGGAATAGAATAGAACAAAGAAATCATAATCCAGAATATAACTGCACAAAGACACCATTGTAGAATAGAATAGGACTAAAACATCATTGTAGAATAGAATACAACAAAGACACAATTGCATAATATAATAGCGCAAACACAATATTATAGAATGGGCGAAAGACACCATTGTAAAATAGAACAGAACAAAGACACTATTGTAGAATAGAAAAGGACAAAGACACCATTATAGAATAGAACAAAGACAGCATTGTAGAATAGAATAAAACAAAGACACCATTATAGAATACAATATAACAAGGACACCATTGTAGAATACAATATAATAAAAACACCATTGCAGTTTAGGATATAACAAAGACAGCATTATAGAATATAAAATAACAAAGACACCATTGTAGAATGCAAGAATATAAAGACTGCCAGAGCAGGAGATCATATTCCACTCTGAATGAACAGTGTCTGATTAAAAATAAGAGTTTCTTCAAATACCACAGCAATTACAACAGAACCTGGTACAAACAAGCAAACATCACAGATACAGTAGTTTATATAACAAGAAAGACGCCACTGAGCGGACTAAGAATCTTTTGTACCAACACTCAACATCAATGTTGTGAATAACGAAAAAGTAATGTGAAGCGAAGTATCTTACACATTTTACGGTTAGGTATAGCGAGGAGATGTATTAGACTAATTAACTTTTGCAGTGTTGTGTACACATTCGACATGCCAGGTCGGTCGCAGATTCCTAGCGAAAGGGGAATGCAGATCTCTTGGATGAAAAGCGAGTTTATTGTACATTTCTGTCCTCATTTACAGCACTAAGAAAATTTTTAGGTAATTTTTTTTTTTTTTTTTTTTTTGGCGAAAGTTAGACAGAAAACAGATATTGAAATATGGGAAAAAAGAACGAAAGTTAGACAGAAAACAGATATTGAAATATGGGAAAAAAGAACGAAAGTTAGACAGAAAACAGATATTGAAATATGGGAAACAAGAACGAAAGTTAGAGAGAAAACAGATATTGAAATATGGGAAACAAGAACGAAAGAAACAAGGAAGATAGAATAGTCTGGACCGTTCTAGGGGAACACGAAGCCACACAAAAACATAAAAACAATTATCTATTACAAAAAAAAAAAATAAAGGAAGAAAAAGAAGCCAGCGCAAAATATAAATCGTTGCCGAGCAGCCTTATGTTTTAAATGGAATGAAAATGATATTTAATGATGATGATGATGCTGAGGAGGAGGATGATGATGACAAAGACGATGCTGATGATAATGATGATGACGATGGTAATAATGATGATTCAAGACGGCAGAGATAAAGAATCATAGAAACACGAGTAGTATACGTGAAAGAAAATGGACCTTCTGGCAGAATAAAGACCAGAAAAAAATCTTAACAAAGTACAGATAACACGAAAGACGGAGACACGGTTGTGTCAGACAGAGCTCAACAGGAATAAAAATACTGAAAGGCGAAGAATCTGGAAAGCAATTCTCGGCACGACTAATAGCCTTCGATGAAAGATACTCAAGAAACTTGTCAAGTGTTAAAGCAATTAGGTTGAGAGAGTTGAGGGTTCAGTCTAACTACCGTAACTAATATCTGAAAATGGAAATCCATTACTCACTAACACAAGACATAAAAATTAAATGAGAGGAATATTTTCAGGAACTCCTTAATCCAGCCAGAAAACAAGAGAACGCCATTTCCACTAAGACAAATTTCGAAAAGCAAGAACCTGGTAAACCGCTGCAAGAAATCAGAGTAAAGAACCAGCTCACAAAATATGTCAACAAGACCAGACAGCCCACAATATATGGCAGTAAGAACAGACAGCCCACAATATATGGCAGTAAGAACAGACAGCCCACTGTAATGCTGTACTGTAATTCTGTCTTTTCAACAGGCCCAGTCTTCTTCTCTTTCTAAATTATTATGTGTTTGGTCTTTTTCGGTAGGTATTTTATTGCGTTTTATGACGGTAGGTTTAGTTTATACTTGCACCAGTTTTTTTTTCTTTAAAGTTAATTTGCGATCACGAGGGTTTTCTTTGGTAAATTAATCGCGATCTCGTAGTCCCAGTTTCTTTGTTAAAGAATGTTCGCGGTCAAGTCTTTGTTTAACAGCGAGTGAGATATTGACGGGGTGGAAAGTTTCCGTTGTGTGGCTTTAGCAAAATGACGTAAGTGGGAAACGCGCGCGGTCGGGATAAACAGGTCACGACGTGCTTTCAAATCTATTGGTGTAGATCCCGTTATAAATTTGTTAAGCGATTTCATTGGGTTAGTAAGACGCTATAGCTATGACGTAGGCCGAAAGTCCGCGGGGATTTTCTGGTATATGAACCCGAACGGTCTTTTAACGGATCCCCTTAGACATAAGTATTATAACACCAAATCTAGCCTCTGCTAAATGGGAAGTACTGAATGACTCCAGGTTAGACCACTTACCCATAGAAATAAACCTAAACGACAAATATAGAACTAGTCCAAGAAGCTCGAAACCTACATTCAACCTAAAAAAGGCAAACTGGGAGTCCTTCCAATTGGAGCTAAGTAAACTAAGCAGCAGGCATGGATAACATAAAAATTGAAATGATAGAAGCTCTGGAGAGCTTTGGTATAGATACAATCACAGAAATATGCAACGATATATACAATACAGGATATATACCACACGACATGAAGACATCAGTTTTCATAACATTGCCCAAAAAACCAAATGCAACAGAATGTTCAGACTTCAGAACAATCAGCCTGATGAGTCATGCAATTAAGATACTGCTCAAAATCATACAGGAAAGAATAAAAAGTAAAGTAGACAGCGAAATCCAAGAAGAACGGTTTGGTTTTAGACGGAACAGTGGAACAAGAGAGGCAATATTTTGCCTAAGAATATTAGCAGAAAAATATACAGAGGTCCAAAAAAGTATGTCTATGTGCTTCATTGACTATAAAAAGGCTTTTGACAGAGTCCATCATGAGAAAATAATTAAATGCCTCGAAGACATAGGTATTGATGGAAAGGATATAAGAATACTCAGTAACCTTTATTGGGAGCAAACTGCCACAGTAAGATCGGGAAGGAATTATTCATCATACATAGACATAAAAAGAGGTGTCAGACAAGGTTGTGTGCTGTCCCCCTGCCTATTTAATTTACAGTATACACCGAAAAAATTTTCAAATAGATACAGGAAATACCAGGACTGAACATCAGTGGAAGGTCAATAAACAACCTAAGATATGCAGATGATACCGTGTTGTTAGCTGAAAGCGAACAGGAGTTACAAGAACTAGTGAAGCAAGTGAACAGTATAAGTCATGAATATGGACTCGACATTAATATTGAGAAAACAAAAACTATGATAATTAGCAAAACAGACGATAAACCCACATTAAAGATAAGCGTAAATGGGAAAATCCTGGAACAAGTCAAGAGCTACGTATATCTTGGTCATATAATAACAGAAGATGGCAGATGTGAAACAGAAATCAAGAAGAGAGTAGGAATGGCCAAAGCTACATTCAACAACATGAAACATATACTGACATCCAAACAGTTATCTCACAAATTAAAACTGAGAATCATAAAGTGTTATATATATTCTGCATTTCTGTATGGTGCAGAAACATGGACGATGAATAAGCATTTGGAAGAAAGAATTGAGGCTCTTGAAATGTGGATATATAGAAGAATGGGGCGTATGTCATAGAAAGAGATGAAAACAAATAAGGAGGTCCTAGAAAATCTAGGTATGAAAAGAGAACTAATGAGGGAGGTCAAAGTTTGGCAGCTAAAATACTTTGGCCACATAAAAAGGCATAACACCTTTCAGAAGACCATAACAGAAGGGAGAGTTGAAGGCAAACGTGCAAGGGGAAGACAGCGCTATAAGTGGGAAGATAACATCAAAAGATGGACAGGAAAGAGTCTATCAGAGTGCACCACCAAGACAAGAGACAGAAGACGTTGGAGATCCATTACAGCCAACCTTCGTTGTGGAGATGGCAACTGATGATGATGATGAAACTAAGCATAGAACAAATTGAATCTAACAGTATAGATATATTTGCAGAAAAACTAACAAATGAGATTTTTAAAATAGCAGTAAAATATATACCAAACAGGAATATGCCTGAACACTTAAAACCAACACAAAAAGGTAAAAATAGGAAAAGAAACAAAGATAAAAATCCAGTACCATGGTGGACAGACAGATGTTCAGAACAACTGAAATTGAGGGAGAGGGCCCTGACAAAGTATAGAAAAGCCAAAACTGAAGAGAATTACACAAACTATAAAAAATTAAGAAATGAAACAAATAAAATAATAATCAGAGCTAAAGAAAAGAGTTGGAGAACATTTTGCCAAACATTAAACCATAGGTCACAAGTAACTACAGTTTGGAGAAAACTAAAAGCAATTAAAGGAGGAAACAACAAGAAATTTAAAATCTCAACAATTAAAATACCAGAGAGAGCTGAAACAGATAGAGAAAAAGCCAACATACTAGCTAAATACTTCTATCAGGTTAATTCAATAGACAGTCTAGATAAGGCAGAAATAAATAGGCGGAAAACACTGCTAGAAAAATTAAAAGAAGAAAATATGGACACCACACAGGATGCTAATTATTTAAATGCAGATATTACAGTAGATGAAATAGAAAGAGCTTTAGCAGGAAAAACCAATACCACCTCTGGGGAAGACATTCTGAGCTATGAAATCCTCAAAAAGGTACCAAATACAAATCTAAGAGTGATTGCATCCCTCTACAACAAGATCTGGCTCACGGGAAAAATACCATGTTCATGGAAGACAGCAGTAGTCATCCCCATACTAAAGCCAGATAAGGAAACACATGATGTCAGCTCATACAGGCCAATATCGTTAACATCGCATCTAGGAAAAATTCTAGAAACAATAGTCAACAGCAAACTAAAATTTCATCTAGAAAAGCATAATTTGTACAGTCCAATCCAGGCTGGCTTTAGAAGCCAACATAGTACAATAGAGCAACTGTTGAGGCTGGAACATGATGTTAAAACAGGCTTCAAAAGGAATGAAAAGACAGTAGCAATATTCCTTGATGTAGCAAGAGCATATGATGAGTGTTGGAGGGAGGGTGCACTACATAAAATCAGGAAATTAGGTATAGTAGGCAGAACCTACAATTATCTAGAAAACTTCCTGCAGGATAGATACTTCACGGTACAAATAAACAATGATAGATCTGAGGTGTATGAGCAACAGAATGGAATTCCCCAGGGATCAGTAATATCACCATCTATTTTTACGATTATGGTCAATGACCTAGGCGACGAGTTTAAAGACTTAAAAAACAACTTATCCCAGTTTGCAGATGACGCTGCAATATGGAGAACGGGAAGAAATCTCCAATTCCTCTATAAAACAGTACAAAAGCAAATGGATAAAGTATCTGACTGGATGAACAAGTGGGGATTTAATCTAAACGTTAAAAAAACCACAGGAATGATCTTCAGTAGAGGGCGTGTAATTAAAAACAATATAATTGACATAAACTATGATAATTAGCAAAACAGACGATAAACCCACATTAAAGATAAGCGTAAATGGGAAAATCCTGGAACAAGTCAAGAGCTACGTATATCTTGGTCATATAATAACGGAAGATGGCAGATGTGAAACAGAAATCAAGAAGAGAATAGGAATGGCCAAAGCTACATTCAACAACATGAAACATATACTGACATCCAAACAGTTATCTCACTAATTTAATGAGCAAAAAGTATGCACAGCAAAATCAACTAGATTTTTTGGTATGGTATTAGACCAGCAACTAAACTGGAACAAACACATAGACCTATTAGTGCAAAGCAGTAGGGGACTTATTAACATGCTAAGATATATGAAAGGGAGTGGTTGGGGAGCCTGCAATAAGACAATGATAACCTTCTATAAATCATTTATTAGGGGCAAACTTGACTATGCCAGTGTTGTCTATGCATCAGACGCCCCGAGCAATAAGAAAAAACTAGACACAGTCCAAAACCAGGCACTGTCAATAATAGCAGGTGCCTCAAAGGGAACATCAGCACAGGCACTAGAAGTAGCGCTAGGCATTATACCCCTGGAGCTAAGGAGAAAAGAACTGAGATTCAGCTACTGGGCAAAAGTGGCAAAAGATCCAACTCACCCAGCACACAAAACCTTTGACAGGGGTAACCAGTACATAGGCCACATTCCATTAAACCATAATAGATACCCGTCAGGGTGGAAAACAATGGATGAAGTGGATCAATACCCAGACCTGTTTAATACGATAAACAGTAGTGCTCAGTACAAAGCAAAGATCCCACCATGGGAACTGAGAGTGCCAGAAACTGACTCTCACTTATCAAAGTTCATAAGCAAATCTAACGACATAATCTCAGCAAAAAGTAAAGCACTAGAGTACATAGAACGGTATATAAATAATAGCCTAACTATATACAGATGGGTCAAAAGATGAAGAAGTACAATTAGGAGCAGGAATAGCAATACCAAAATTAAAAATTTACAAAAGATACAAAGTAACAGGTAATACATCCATCTTTACAGCAGAATTAGTGGCAATCCTAAAAGCTTTAGAAATAGCTGCAGAAAACCCACCCAAAAAGGTAACCATTCTCACAGATTCCCTTTCAGCAGTATTAGCTATCAGAAATGGTTGTAGTAGGCCAGATATTATAGAGGAAATACTACAGGTTAATACATATCTGCATACTACAGGATGCAGAGCAACACTAACATGGATACCGTCACATGTGGGGATAGCAGGAAATGAGCTTGCAGACAAAGAAGCCAAAGGCGGGAGAACTAGCTATAACAAAATTGAAGTAGGCCTAGGGAAGTTCGAAATAAAGAGTTTAATTGCTCAAGCAATAACTAAAAAGTGGATAACAGCATGGGACCAAAGTAAAAAAGGAAGACACGCATATAAAATCCTAAAAAAACCAAGCAAAAAATGTCAAATAAAAGATGAACTAAAAATACCAATTAATAAAAAATTGCTGAGGCTCAAGCTTGGAACTGGATATTTCATGATTGAGGAACCCACATGTGAAGAGTGTCAAGAGCCAAACACAATTAGACACTTTCTGGTGGACTGCAAGAAATATGACCAACAGAGGCAAAACATTAAGACATACTGTAGTAAACACAAGGTAGAAACGAGTGTAGAAAATCTCATAGGCACAAAGACCCCTTCAGAAATGCAAAAGTTAATAAAACACTATATTACCAAAACAAAAGCTAACATATAAATAATAAATAAGGATCCGAGCCAGTAGTCCAAACTGGAGAAAGATTCACCCCAGATACATACAGATTAACCAAATAAAACATCCAGTGAAAATTAAAAACATACCAGATTAGACAATAGCATATTTTAGATTTAAAAAAAAAAAACCATTATGAAATATAACTACAAAAGGAAAATACCTACTAGAGATAATATAGTATAAAATAAATACAAACAAAAACATATTACAACAAAGGAAACACGTCCTGATATAACCAACAACTCCATGTACATGGTAGATGGTTGAAAGGGGCGTGCTACAAAGTAAAGTAGCAAACGCATTAAAAAAAAAAAAAAAAAAAAACGGATCCCCTTTGTCTGATGAAAGTCACTACCGTGAACCTAGCAATTATTGTCTGCTCCACGCGGAAGAAAACGCGATAAACTGTTATGTTCATATTTTATTAGTCTTTATATTAGTGGGTTCTTTAATAGAGTCGTAGCCTGATTTATGAATGGTTCTTCGGGAAGTTAAATAATATTTTATAAACGTAGTGCCATCCATTACTATCTTTGTAGCATGATGTAAGGGTTAAGTGTGCCTAATTCTTTCTAGGATAATTGGCAGTGTATAGGAGTGTGTGAAGTTTTGAGATATTCAATGTGTGAGGGTTAGCTATTAATACATGGGAGCTCTGTAGTATGTAGAGGTTGGGTAAACCACCATTAATTTCTATATATTTACAAGTGTAATTTTATTGGGCATCTAATGGTGCGTATGTTATTTTATTGTGCCTTATATGTTAGGTAATGCTGTAAGAGGAGTAATTTAATTTTGGGTTAAGCAGGGAAACCTCGTGTGAAATGTTAAAAAGGAGACCAAGGAATTTCGGAACGGAAATTTCCCTAGTTTGAATGTTTTGACACGAGGTTAGATTCACGTAACAAAAGATTAAGGTCAGACAGTGTCGGGAGTTTGTTTACGTACCAGTAAGATTATCGTTGAAGCGGGGAAGGGAAGGAGTGTGAGATTGAGTGACAGGTGGTTAGAAATATTTATGTATCGTTGTGCATAGCGGGTGAAGGGGAGCTGTATTGAGTTGAGGGTAGCGTAGGATTTATGGGAGTTATAAGTTAGAGATGCGGTTAATTTGGTAACTGTTGTACATTAAATTCATTTCTTTTGTCTACAACGGTTCACGGTACAGTAGGAAAGTGTAGTTTGTCACATACAAATTACTAAAACCAAAGTTGGCATTGCAGTAGCCGAGAGCTCGATATCGCTAGAGGCGAAAGAAAATAACCTAATATCTCAGGGCAGCGAAGGCAGTCTTCATCTGGGAACGGGATTTTCTTCTTAAAAATCCAGAGCACTTAGCTCATTAAACCACTCCAACAACGGCAACGTGGCCGGGAGATGGGTCTAGTTATACAGCCATAAATAAATGATGTGTTCCTCTAAACCCTGAACGGGTTATCGGGGAAACGTCAAGGAAGTGTTCAGCAGCAAAGAAGCTTCTATATTGTAGTCAAGTACCTCGTGCTTGATAATCAAGTCATCAGAGCAGTCGTCAGAACACAGGAGAAAGGGTGAACATTCCTGGTTCTGAAAAAGTCAACGAGAGAAGGCGTAAACGGAGGCGCCATTTCAGCAGATGTTAAGAGTGTCAGAGAGACACTGAAGAAAAGAGAGAGAGAGAGAAAGAGAGAGAGAAAGGGAGGGAGAGGAGATAGCCGGGACCAGTAGGGTCTGATGATATCCTTAGAGGATTGTTTTTCTGAGAAATAGATGTTACAAAAGTCTACCAGGTAGCAGTCCAGTGCTTTAGTTAGCGGCGCATATCGCCTAACGATTTGGAAGCGGTGTAGACATTCGTTTAGGCAGAGTCAGCAGGACAGAGACAGTAGATAATATTGTAGTAGTAGGAAGTGGTGGCTTAAGTTGAGGCCCCACCAGTCAGATTGTGGTTTCAATCATTTAATCATTCTATTTTTTCTCCAGCAGGGTGACTGGCATAGTGAATGTGGTTGTGGGGGGTTTTTTTGTGTGGCTATCTATTTAATTGGTTCTTTGCTTTTTCAGGCCTGTGCAACAGTGTACGATATTTATTTCTTTGCTGTGTGATGAATTTTGTTTTCTGATTGTGTAAATAAACTATACATATATTGCAAACTGGATCAGGCTCTGTATTGTACTGTACGTATATATATATATATATATATATATATATATATATATATATATATATATATATATATATATATATATATATATATATATATATATCGTCTATATAGTGTGTCTGTGGTCCTAGATAATCCTTATTTCCTTTTGTTTAAATGTAGTCGGGGGGAGGTGAGGCTATAGCAATTCTGAAGCCACGAAGCGGCAAGGGAGAGTCAATCCAGGTTCTCACCCTTGAGCCAATAGTCTCATCTTTCCACAGTCACGTCATTTTCATCAAAATTATATCTTCTCGGATTTTCTTACCACTAGGGTCTTGTCTCTATCTTAAGACAACCTCTAGACTTAAATCCACTTCGTGAAACCAACAAAATATGTCAACAAGACCAGACAGCCCACGATAGTTGGCAGTAAAAACAGACAGCCCACACAATATGTAAGCAAGAGCAGAACGTCCATAAAATATGTTAACAAGAACAGTCACACAGCCGATAGAATAGTCTGGCGCTCTCTCTTCCAAACCTCTACACCTCACGGTAGAAGGGGAACGACTTAGTAAGTAAGTAAGTAAGAACAGTCAGCCCATAAAATATCTCAACAAGAGTAGACATCTCACAAAATATATCAATATGACGTATAATGGAAATATAGCCTACAGTATCTGACAGCCCTGTAATCCCGTTAGTGTTCTATGATTTGCTAGTAAAAGTCAAGCATTTTTCTGTCTGCATGACTCACTTTTAATCCACGCCTCTTTTCCCTGAAACTTAAACAAACGAAATTGTTTGCCAACTTTGCGACCTGCCAGTCATAACAGGGAGCAAAACTGGTTTGTTTACCTGAGTTTCTCACGCGAGCTGATTTGTCAATCATCGGATATCAGACAGATGCACGTGGGATAACACCGGACCTTTGAAGTGAGACGATCGGGCAAAATATTTTCCCTGAGTACCCTTTGATGTTCGTACATACAGGGAGAGATAACTCTGTGATCTCCAAAAGCGGGCTAAATCTAAAGAAACCGTTACACGGTTTAAGCTTCTGTTGTCGATTAGCAACGTCCGACAGAGCGACCGGGGAAAACCTTTTATCTGGGGACCGTAGTTTTCTTACTTCTCTACTGTGCACGGTGGTGTGAAAATTGGCATCCTCTAGAGAGCAGATAACAATAATGCATATAAACTGTGGCTTCCCAAACCAGTTATCAGTGTCGCTCAGAATTTTTCGGATAGTCTAAACACGTAGTCTAGAACCATTGTGGAAGGTGTGTTAATAGCCTTCGTGGGCAATTTATACGGATTTTCTGGTAATAGAAATGGGTGCTTAAGTGTTAAAATGTGTTAAGTTTCACCATTATAATTCACTGTGATTTCATAGCGTTAAAACTAGGGAAATAAAATAACGCGTAGATATTTCTTGCCAGTTGTTCAGTTTAATGTAATTTCCATCACTAGCTTTCTCACATAAGAAGATACGGTTTAGCTGACTGAATTAAAATGCTAGGCGCGACTGATAGTGGACCATAGAATTAACGTTGTATTTCATTTTGTGTAATTATATAAGTGACTAGTGTTTAATATCATACGACTAAACAAACAGACGCCGACAATCTAAAAGCTATTAATGACAGGCGATATTTGTTAAGTGCGCGTATGGATAATTAAATAATAATCGACATTGTGCGCTGATCGTTGACCGGAGCAGGAGGGGAAAGGCTGCATCCCTTAACCAAACCTGCACTCGCTAAGCGACGCGCGATAGGATAGGCTAGAGACACCGTGTGCCTTTTAAATTTAATCAGGACTGGCGGAGAGGATAAGAGATCGTCTTGTCCCCTTCCGTGTATATATATATATATATATATATATATATATATATATATAGATATATATATATATATATATATATATATATATATATATATATATATATATATATATATATAATAGTTGCATTTTTTTCATAATTTTTCTCTATTCTTAAGCAGACCTGATCAAGGGCGACCAGCGGTCTATTTTGGTCTTTTTTTCTTCATTTACTGATTGGATTAGTGTTGTCTTTTTCTTGGCTTACACGTCCCCAAGTTCATTTGTGAACAGGATTGGCCAAAGAGACTAATTGACATTTTAAATGGTAAATTTAACTGGATTTTTTATAACGCAGAATTCATTTGAGCAAGAGCAGAACGTACACAAAATATGTTACCAAGAACACACTGCATATAAAATATGTCAACAAGAGTAGACATCCCACAAATATGTCAACAAGAACAGACAGTCAACAAAAACAGACAAACTGTCAGCATATGCTTCATAGTGGAGCTAATTGTTTAGGGTGGATTTTTAGTGGATCATAGAGAGGGAGAGAGAGAGCGAGAGAGAGAGAGAGAGAGAGAGAGAGAGAGAGAGCCGCGTGTAATTTTCATTTATCTCTGAAGAGACAAAGAAAGAACAGGTTTACTGCACCCTCAGGCATGTCGTACTAGCCGACTTATGTGAGATTGTGGATGGAACTGGCAACCTCATCATGTAAAACAAATTGACACAGAAACCAGGAGCACGTGAATGCTTGGTACAGGTTTCCTGTAAGAGGATCAGCTATATTGGTAGCTACATGCCCCATAAGGAGCGCAAAGGATAGAGATGATGATGGTGATGATGATGATGTAAAAAAGTGAGAGAAAATCAATCTTTCACATATTCATTTCCTCGCACTTGATCTATGGTTTCGGCGTCAGCGAGAATGGAAATTTAATTTTATCCTAAATGAAATGAAGCCTTAGAAATTTGCATTTCCTTTAGCAGCTCGGCCGACAAAATCATAAGAGTTGATTACAGGGAAAGCGGGTAGGTTTCATTTATTACACCCTGTTGTGCGCTCCAGCCCCGGGGAGCTGTTAGCACCATAATAAAGCAATGAATAAAAGTTGTGATCGAATCACCAGCCACGAACACAGCCCAGCCCGACCCGACCTCTGGTCGTAAGCTACGCAAGTCACAAGGGACAGATCAAAACTCCTTAAACATCAATCCATTACCTAGTCGCATTGCGATCACGCCCAAAACCCTCAAATACTTTCAGAACCCGTGCGAGAGCAATTTGGGCGCCTAGTTAATGCGGCCGTCGTCAGCTCACGGTTCAATTTAGCCGTTTCTCATTGCCTTCCGGACTTTCTTCCACCATTTATCAACCTCTTCTTCTGTATCCCGACCTCTGAACGAAGAAGTGTATTCTAACCAATTGTACTAGACTGGCGACAGTGAGGCAGCATATAAATGGGTTGGTTTTGGAGGCTGGGAATTAAGACGTCAACATATATGATAACAGCTTTGAGTTAACAAGAATTTCCGTTTGAGATAAATCAACAGTGTATTTCATTCTTCTCTTGCATTCTTCCCTTGACGGGGGGGGGGGGGTCGGGGGGGGGGGGGGGGGTGGGGGGGGGGGGGGGGGGGGGGTCTGGGGGGGGGGGGGGGGGGGGGGGGGGGGGGGGGGGGGGGGGGGGGGGGGGGGGCGTAAACATATAACGTAACGCAGTTAGGGGGGGGGGGGTCTAAAATTATGTGACGAAGTGTGACAAGAGGGGTTGCAAAAATGTGACGTCACACAAAAATACGACTGAGATTTTGTAACTTAAATCCTCAAAGTCTCCTTTATCTGTAATAATTAACATCTCTCTCTCGTGGACGACTTCTACTAATATTATAATGTCAGATGACATAACCGGTAATTGTTATAACCTTAAACTGGTATAAACATTTTTTTTAATTGTACGTTTCTTTTCTTTTTTGTAATATAATGTAATGTATACCTTTCCAATAGACGATGTTAATTTGGAAGATAGTGGATTTCTAGTACGGTACGTTCAATGGAGGAGCATCTTACTTTGCCGTGGGATAATGAAAAGGAAGATAAATCATTCACTGATTAACAAATTCAGTTTTTAAGCCATTGAATTTGTTTTGATTTTCTCTCAAGTTTAACATTATTTTCTCTCAACATTATTTTCTCTCAAGTTTAACATTATTTTATGAAACTTTAACATAAGTAAGAACTGCTGTTACTGATGTGTTGCCTTTTCATTTAATATATTTTTCATTGCTTGAAATTAAATGAAGCCAAAATGAGCGATATTTTAAATAAATTCAGCAACATGTGACCAGCTAAGCAGTTATTCTAACATTACTTTACGTGACTGATTGCTAATATGTCTGCACTTGTTAACTAATTTACATTCGACTACATTCTTTCTTTTCAATAGTTAAAAGAAAAGGAGAAATAAAGGAAGGGTTGGGGGGAGGAAGGGCGGTAAGATATTTGTGACGTCACACAAGAAGAGGGTCTGGGTTTTTGTGGCGAAGTGTGCCAATCTGTGGGGAGGGGTTAAAAAATTACATGACGTCATATGTGGACGACCCCTTCAAGTGTTGTTATTATTTGAGAATTGTACATTAATCCCAAACTTGCTGCTATCTGCTTTCTTTTTTTTTTCTGCTTTTTTTCCCCCTCAAGTTGCTACCATATTCCCGAACGTCCGATTGGTAGTCATTAGAGCGCTGGTCACTCGCGGGCAAAGGTACCGGGTTCGAAGCACGGTGGCGTCACACTCTTGTCTTTTCAGCTATAAATGGATCCTGACTCTGATCTTGAGTTAGCGAAGGCAAAAGCAGCGAGAAATACAACTGGGCCCCCCCCCCCCCCCCTCGAAGCTGGACCTAGTATAGTGTAGTCTCTAACACTTCACTCTTCTACGGCAGTATCTGCTATGGGACAACCTTTACTTTTTTTTCTTCTTTTTTTTTAACCATGTCCCCATTATAGAATTCTAAGGAAATTGTCTGTCTTTTACCGTGCACAGGGAGCAGTAAAAATCAGTTGTCATATTTGCGATGACGTCTAACATTTCTTAATTGACCTGCGGTGTGTCGAGAAACAAATGCCTAGAAACACGAGACGGTTTGAACTGTAAACTGACATAACATTTAAGTTTAGTGCGTCCTTTCTCTTGTACAGGGCGTTCCAAAAGACAGCATTCCATTTGAAGATTCTGTAACTCAGGGATCGGCAACCAGTCAATCGTGACCTACTGGTAGATTTCAAAAAGTGATTTGGTAGAGCTTTAGGTGACGAAGGGAGGAAATTAAAGAATTTTTAAGATATGGACCTTTCGGACTAGCTATCTCCTGCCAGCATTTAAAAGCGAGGTATCAACGGATTTTAGGTGCGATGCATTCATCACTTCTGTCAAGAAAGGTAATGCTAAGAGACATTTTAAAACTGCTCATTTTACAATTGAAATAGATTTTCCTCCTACATGATTTTTATCAAAGTAGATCTATCTCGGGAGCTAAGTGTTTCTAAAGTGAATCCCCACATTTCATGGTTTGCCTACTGCTACTGTAACTCGTTAGATTTAAGTTGTATTGTTTACCTTGCAGTAACCGGATATAATCGTCGAACAGATGTTTATTAAATGTCATGAAATTATTTTGTCCTTCCCCTCTCTCTACCTTTTTTGGGGCTCAGACGTTATAAGCAAAACAAATCAGGTAATAACTTTAGGAACACCCTGTATAAGCATCAAAAAAAAAAAAACGTGCCGGAGAACTACATTAATGACCTATGACCTGAAATAAATTATGAGAAGAAAAGAGTATATAGATATAACTTTACCATTCTCGTGCGCTCTTTAATGTTGATTTGGTATCTCCACAGTGTTCCAAGTGATGTCTTTATGCAATCTCTCTAGGCGTCCAAGGTTTTGTTGGTCAGAAGTCGCAAGAATCCCATTAAATTAATCTACACACCGCCCTTGATCTCTTACATTTAATCTCGTCAGGCGTGCTCCATTCACAGATTGACAAGTTATGTTACAGGTTAGTTTTAGAAACTGACAAGTTATGTTGGAGTTTGGTTTTAGATTTTGAGCAATCATGTTAGAGTTTAGTTTTAGAGATTGGCAAGCTATGTTAGGGGCTGGTTTTAAAGATGACAAGTTATGACATAGGTTTATTTTAGTGATTTACTAGTTATCCAAGTAGAACAGTCCCAACTAAGATGGTTTGGCCATGTCAGCAGAATGGGAGAAGATCGGCTACCACGACAAGCATGGGAAACAAAGAGCCAGTGATCCAGACCCCCAGGACGACCCAGAGTCCGCTGGGAGGACAACATTAGACAATCTTTGAAGGACCGAGGACTAGAATGGAACCAGGCTAGGAGGAAGACAGCCGATAGGATAGTCTGGCGCTCTCTCTTCCAAACCTCTACACCTCACGGTAGCAGGGGAACGACTAAGTAAGTAAGATTTACTAGTTATGATAGAGGATAGGTTTACAGATTGACGATGTATGATTGAGGTTAGTATTAGCGATTGACGAGTCTTGTTAGAAGTTGTTCTTAGAGACAGACAAGTTATGTTAAAGGTTAACATTAGTGAATGACAAGTTATGCTAGTTGTTGATTTTAATGATTCGCAAGGTATGTTAAAGGTTGATTTTAGAGATTGACAAGTTATGTTAATGGTTGATTTTAGATATTCACAAATTATTGTAAGGTTAGTTTTAGTTATTAACAAGTCATGCTAGTGGTTGATTTGACAGATTAGCAAGCTGTGTTAAAGGTTGATTTTATTGATTCACAAGTTATGTTAAAGGTTGTATTTAGAGATTGACAAGTTATACAAGAGTTTGGTTGCCTCTGTCCGAAAACTATGTCGTCGTCTATGTATCTACTATGTCCCTCTGCAGCCTGTGGCAGTAACATACTGTATTTATTCCTGCCATATGTGAGCCATCTCCCTTTTATCAAGGCCTTTTCAGCGTCTATCAAAATTTTAAAAATTATTATAGATAATTATATTATTTTATATTAAACAAATTGCCACAGAAACCACTGCAGCAAGAGCAAATGCATGCTGGGTGAAGGCGTCTTGCAAGGGGACCGGCTACAATGATGACAACATGCACTGTAAAGAGCGTAGAAGACAGTGATGTCGATAAACTCTTAATAAACTAGCAATAACCCGTCAAACTTGACGGGTTTTTAATTATAGTGTGCTGTTTCCGTTCCCGGATGAGCAGATAGAAGTGCTGTCTTAGAGTGTTTTTGGTTTCTTTCCATTATTCAGTGTAATCAAACTGTTCATGAACACCGTCATATGAACGCTTTTCTTTGTTGATTGTAACTATTTTCGGGAGAGTATATGTAATGGAAACAATACAATTTTTCAAAATGGTTGCATTCCTCAGCTGTGACCAACGTACACACGGCGAGAATTATGTTATTTTAGATTAGATTCAATTTAAAAGGTCTTTGATGACAACATTTCGTGTGAAAGTGCGTGGATTGTTTTCAAAGAGTGTTCCCTGATAATAATTGGTTTTAAAAAAAACTTTTAAGTTTTCATGATTTGTACATCGGGTGAGGGCTCATGCACACCAATTTTTACGCACTTTTTCTTTGTGGAGCGCTACTAATTTCGTGAAAGAATAATTTTTTTAAAAATTTAAAAAACCAAAGTACTTGTTTTATATAACACCCACGCCGCGCAAGTTGCACACCGTGCGTTCAGCACTGTTTTCTCTGGCGCGAGTTACTATTTTGAGTGAGACCGACCGACGTAACATACATTAGTAATTAAGTTAGTTGGGATAGGGACCCAAAGACGCAGCAATAGAGAACGCAGTCAGCGACTCATAGCTTGACTGCCTGCGTCAGGACCAGCGAATCAGAGCTGGTCAAGACCGCACTCCACCTCCACGTGGTGGTCCTGGAAACAGTCTGCAGCAGTGCAGTCTGGCTGAGCGAGTGTGGATCGCAATGGGAAGGCAAACCCGGTCCTAAAAAATGCCGTGCAGAAGTCGGATGTGTCGACCGAAAGGTGCAGATATCACAGCTTAGGCGTAAACAGACACAACGCAACCACCGTCCTTTTCAGGACGAACGAGGAAGAAGAAGAAGAAGAAGTTGGGATACGTCAAGGCCTAAAATCCACCCCCTGCAGACCCAAGTAAAACAGTCCCAACTAAGATGGTTTGGCCTAGTGCCCTGTATTTCTATATAGAGTGACGTCAATTAATATAAAACAAATATAAAGGTATGTTATCAGGAACTCGCAGGAAATAAAGAAGTAGAACACCAGACAACTGAAAAACAACAGACATGAGTGGCTTACCCAGGATTTGAACACTGGACCTTCCGTGCGACAACCCCGCCTAGCCATGCAAGTGAATCACACTATCCTCCCTGCCATCTACGCATCATCAAAAAATGATGTTTCAATGGCAGGTCATCAGTGCGAACCACAATACACGACACCGGAAGTCCACCATGGGCAGTTCAGCCTATTAATGACGCAATCACTTCTGTTGTTTCTCTATCCTGCAGTATAGGCCAATCCAACTAGACAAGGACCTTAATACTGTGTCCAGTAAATGATAGTAGACTAGAACAGTGAGAACAGGACAGTGGGTAGGTTTGGTATAGTATAAACATTTATTACAAATAAGGAAGGGAAACCCGAGGCCTGTAAACAGTAAATTAATATGAAACAAATATAAAGGTATGTTATCAGGCACTCGCAGGAAATAAAGAAGTAGAACACCAGACAACAGAAAAACAACAGACATGAGTGGCTTACCCAGGATTTGAACACTGGACCTTCCGTGCGACAACCCCGCCTAGCCATGCAAGTGAATCACACTATCCTCCCTGCCATCTACGCATCATCAAAAAATGATGTTTCAATGGCAGGTCATCAGTGCGAACCACAATACACGACACCGGAAGTCCACCATGGGCAGTTCAGCCTATTAATGACGCAATCACTTCTGTTGTTTCTCTATCCTGCAGTATAGGCCAATCCAACAAGACAAGGACTGTAACTGTATTTTTTTTCTTGTTGAGGTGATCACTGGCCCAAGACAGTTTACATGTTGTTAGATGTGTAGTGCGAGCGTATGATGAGTTGAGTGTGGGTGCGAATGAAGACGCGAATGTGTTTAGGCTCGTATAGATGTAGATCCTGCAACCCATACTCTCACATGCAGTAATCAAGGATGCTTTGACACTGCAGGCATGTTTCAAGACATTTATTGACGGGAACACACATAATATCAACAGGAACAGTCAGTGTAACAAGGTCATGCTGACCTGACATCGATAGGTATACATTTGGCATTCAAAAAGGTAAACATCAGAATAGACGTGCATGGTCAATAGCAAAGTTCTTCAATAATGACAGTTCGTAGCGTCGCCCTTGGCGTCTCTGACTAAACGCGTCAGATGCCTTAGTTACCTTGACACACAGGTGCAACTTGGCACTCCCTGCCAATTGCACATATCAGGCTGTAGTATAATAGCCGGAAGCACAGGCCTCGTCCTAACGTCGGCCGTGTACTTCTGTTAAATAGGTTATCATCAACCCTGCAGTAATACTTATTGTAGATAGAAGTTCCGCCAATCTGCGGCTCCCACAATATATCCTCGTCACTGGATTTCTGGACAATATAAGACTAACAGTCTTGGATGGCTACCTCGAGCACAAATATATAAGTTCTGAAATGGCGGATCCGTGAACTGCTGTTCACCCTAGGTAATCCTTTACATGTTCTGCCACCGAAAAGCGTAATAATGCATAAAGGTCGGTATTACCTGGTAAATGAATCCTCAGAACTACACAAGGAATTCTGTCGTCATCCCGACGCACAGAGATTCACTGGGGAAAACTGCCATAGCAGTTACTTCGAAGATTCTCCCCGAAAAACAATGGACTCTTGGTCCCTTCAGAAAAAACAGGACCTCCCGGCTTCCCGGAAGTATATCTCACTCCCGCTTAAAAAACCTTCCCATAGGCCCACGCCGAACTGTCAACCTCTGACCCTAAAGGTCAAACACAATGAATGAATAAACAAGGGAAGACAACCCCTAATCAACCTGACATCGCAGGTAAAGACACAATTATACTTATGATACAAACATAAGCAAATAACTTGACAGATGACTCCGTCGAAAATGACAGCAACATTACTACCACCCCCCTGTAAAAAAAAAATGCAATTTTTTTTTTTAATATGTTCATGAGCAAGATAGCACCAGTATCACTTCTGTGCTCATGCAAACAATGAACCTAATATCAGGTACAATAGAAGAGGGTACAAATCATCTCCCAACATAGGAGAAAATATTTCCTTTAAGCCAAACAAACTAAGGGATACCATTCAAGAAACCTAAGTTGCTGGCAATACCAATCATATATCAAACATTACTAAATAATATAATCATAGCAATATACAAATGTCAATGCTATTTTAGCAACATATCACTGATGGATGGACAAAATGAAATTTGTTAAATTATCTAAACATCATCCAAATACATTTGTATTACAACATATTATGATATTAAGGACAGACCTAAGTCTGAAAATATATCAGGAAAAACTAGGACACAAGATTTAACTGGAATCATGTGGGCATCTAGACAATATGTCCGCCATCACATTATCCGAACCACGGATAGCTCGCACCGTGAAATGGAAAGGCTGAAGAGCAATAGCATAACGAGTAGATCTCGAGCTCTTCAAATCCTTACTTTGCATAGCCGTAAGAGCTTTTTGGTCGGTTTCCATAAAGAAATGCGCGCCCAGAAGGAACCTTTGTAGCTTAAGAATGGACCAAACCATAGCTAACAATTCACGGTCCAAAACCGAGTAATTCCTTTCTGCCGCATTCAGCTTCCTAGAAATATACATTACAGGATGCAGAGTTCCTGAATATTCCTGCATTAGTGCCGCTCCAATGCCAGTGGAAGAGGCATCACTACGAAGGACAAAAGTCTTATCAATCGTCGGTAGTCTTAAGATAGGATGAGATGAGAACAAATTCTTAACCTGATCCAATGAAGATTGGCATTCTTGGGACCAACGCACCATATTAGGAGAACCTTTTTTCAATAACGTTGAAAGTGGTGCCATAATGGAGGACAGATTCTCAATGAATCTTCCATAGAATTGTATCAATCCCAAGAGACTACGCACTTGCTTTTTTGTCTTCGGAACCGAGATATTTAATATCTTTGAAATGTTTTGGTCCTCTGTCTTCAACAGACCATGACCAACTCGATGACCTAGGAAGGAAATTTCACTAAACCCAACAAAAGCTTTAGAGGGTTTAGCAGTCAAACTATGCTCACGTAGAGTAGATAGCAATTCCTTCAGACCCACATAGTGTTCTTCCCAAGTATCGCTGAAAAGACAGATGTCGTCTAAATATGCAATGACATCTGCACGATCTGATAGAATTCGTCGCATCATGCGCACGAAAGTCGCTGGGCGTTCATAAGCCCGAAAGGCATAAAATTCCATTGAAACAGACCCCTAGGTGTCGAAAAAGCAGTGAGAGGTTTGGCGTGTTCCGTCAATGGGACTTGCCAATAACCTTTCGACAAGTCTAGTTTAGTAAAGAATTTAGCTTTAGAAAGTCTAATAAGTAGATCATCTAATAACGGCATAGGTTCAGCATCGAACTTCGTAACTTGATTTAATTTGCGATAATCAACGCAAAGACGTATGTTATTGTCTTTCTTTCGAACAATAACTATCGACGAAGAATAAGCTGAAGTGGATGGTTCAATTATTTGTAGTTGAATCATTTCATCCAATTCTTTCTCGACTTGTGCTTGAAAATGAATAGGTATTGGGTATGGTCTTACTCTGATCGGATTACGATCAGTAAGTATGATGTCATGTTCTATGACATCTGTGTGTCCAGGAATGTCGGTAAGGACATCCTGATATGATTGTAACGTAGAGGATACTTGACGTTGTTCCTCAAAAGACAAGTTAGAAGAGACTGTAACGTCTCTCCACGATTCCGTTGAAATAAGTGGAATCGTAGGAAGAGGTAAGTTCACGTCAGAAAAAATAGTTTCCTCATCCTGTATAACGGACAGGGATGAGATGTGACCATGTTGAACTGGAGAGTCGTCCGTCGCCTGGAAAATAGGCTGTAAATAGTCTGGACGTTCAATAAACTCTGTTAACATATTTATATGGAAGGTTTTATGCCTTCCATCCACATCGACAATATAGTCGACATCAGAAATTTTCGAGACTATAGTGTATGGACCCTTCCAAGAAATGAGAAGTCTATTCTCTCTTGAGGGCAGTAAGACATATGCTTTGTCTCCAGGACAAAGTTGACGTAGGCGTCTTTTCTTATTAGCAAATCGCCTAGCTTTTTCTTTCGCAAATTCGGAAGATGAAGTTGCTAACCTGCACGATTCGATAATCTTTTCTCTAAGAGCTATAACATATTCATATGACGATTGTGTATCATCGTCAATATTATCGGAAGTTATCAAATCGTGTAACAAGGACATTGGCCCGCGCGGTTGCGCGCCAAAGACAAGTTCGAAAGGAGAAAACCCTGTATGCTCGTTGGGAACCTCTCTATAGGCAAAGAGGACTGCAGGTAAAACCCTGTCCCAATCTTCAGGATGATCCTCCGTTATCTTGCCAAGTAAGTTCTTTAGTGTCCTGTTAAGACGTTCTACCAATCCATTGGACATTGGATGATAAATACTACTGAGAGACCTTTTAATGTCTAGCGTAGCCATTACCTGAGACATAACGTCCGAAATTAACTGAGTGCCGTGATCCGACAGTATTTCTCCGGGGAATCCCAGACGAGAAAATACGAGCCAAAGAGCATCAGCGATATCGACAGTTGATATGCTCTTCAGAGGAATAGCCTCTGGCCAACGCGTGCACATGTCCACGCAAGTGAGGATAAATTGGTGTCCTCTGGCTGACTTAATTTTGAACGGACCAATGATGTCTATAGCCATTTTCTGAAACGGCCGAATCGGAATATCTGCAGCCTGAATAGGAGCAGCATGTCTCGGACCCCTAGACTTGACCTCTTGACAAATTTTGCAAGATCGGCAATAAATTCGGATGTCTTTATTCACGAATGGCCAAAAGAATGACGCAAGGACTCTAGTTTTAGTTCTGGAAAAACCCATGTGTCCCGCACACTGAGAATCGTGTGCATGCCGAAGAATTAAGGCTCTCATACACTTAGGCACAAGAATTTGCGAGTGCATAGACTTGTCCGAGTGTTGTACCATTCGTACCAATATACCATTCTTCATAGTGATATACGATTTGTGATTCGTATTTTGATTGGGATCCCCTTTCTTTGCAAGAAGGAAGTATTTCTTCAAAGAAGGATCCTCTTCTTGACGTTTAACAAACGAGTCATGGGAAATCACCAAGTGCTCGTCTTGGCTATCAACTTCATTACTATTATAAGATGAAGTTGGGGGATTAAGAGCTTGAGCTCTTGTCACCACTGCATTGACCGTTTGAATGTTTTTTTCTTCCCAACTAGAAATTTGTTGCGGGGTGCATTCCTTAACCCCATGAATACGACCGATTATAAGATCCGCAATAGGATTAGGAAGAAGACATGCATGGACATCTCCTGTGAAGAAAGGAGTGTCAATCCTAATAATAGCAGTAGGATAGCTTTCCATAGTACCACCAAATGTAACACATTTGATTGTTTTTCCCGTGGCACAGCAAGGATCTATCAGAGACTCCTTAACCCCGACGGTAGTACATCCCGAATCGAAAAGTACTGAGACTAGCCTATCATTTATTAGACCTTTATGTAAGATGAGAGATCCTCTCCCATCATGCGCAACTGTAGCAGGTAGAGCAGGAAGAGGGTGACCACAACTTAGCGTAGATACAGTTGATGAGTCAAACAATGTTAAGCATTGGGGGCATTCAGTTGCTCTCCCAAAATCGAAAGCACAACCAGTGATAGCCCTAGAGTTACCACTATCATTTACTGTATTACAGACTCCATCAAACTCTTGTTGCGCAGAGTTTGCCTGTTGGTAAGGTCTTTTTTTTTGTTAAACCTAGGTCTACCTCGATTATCATTTCCCCTGTAATTATTTCGACTATCATTTCCCCTGTAATTGTTATCATATTGCCTATTGTAATCATCATTCCGGTTTGAATCCCGGTTTCTAAATTCACCATCGTCATAATCTTGACGTCGAGAATGATTACCTCGAAAATTTGAATAGTTATTATTTGGATAGCCTTTACGAAAGTGTCTCAAATTATTACCACTAAAATTACGAGAACTACCATCTTGTCTCCACTGCATAGACGAAGAACCATCATGTGTTGGATTACTCCGCTTCTGAGTGTAATTTTGATTACTTCCCCTATTCCAATTTTGTTGAGCACCCTGAAATTTTTTTCTGAAATTAGGGCCATATGGTGTTGCCGAAGCAGCTGGCAACCCTTCTTTCACTTTAGAATTGCTAACTGTAGCATGGGGATGTGCTGTGGCATACTGACAACAGTATTCCTCCATTTCTTTTAAGTTTTTAGGCTTACGCTCATGAAGGAATGCAAGAAAAGAATCATTAACAGATGACAAAACCTTATCTCGCAATAATAAGTCCATTAGACCTTCATATGTTTTCTCAATCTGAGACAACTCAACCCATCGTGTAAATGTACGACGTATCTTTGTAACAAAATCAGAGAAATCTACTCCATTTTCTGGCAACATTGTCCTAAAACGAAGACGATAGTCTTCTTGTTTTAATTGGTATTTCTTTAGTAATGCTGCCCTGACAACATCATAATTAGTCCTCTCATGTTCGTCTATTGTCATAAGAGTAGTCACTGTGTCACCTGTAAAAAATGGCATCAGTTGTTCAACATATTTTTCCTTTTTTATGTTATGCGTATCGCACAAAAATTGGAATCTATCTAGATAATCTGCTACGTCATCCTTTAAAGGATTGAAATGAGGCAATTTAATCCTACTAACAAACTCCTTTGTCGTACTCGAAGTTGTTTGCTGAGCACCCGTACTCGCCAATTTCAATTTCTCTAACTCCAAAATTGCTAGTTTTTCATCAAGTTCCATCTTCTGTTTTCTTTCCTCATGTTCCTTTTTCCTAATTTCAGCCTCAGCAGCAGCTTGAAGTTTTTTTTCCTCTGCAGCAGCTTGAAGTTTTTTTTCCTTTTTTTCCTCTGCAGCAGCTTGAAGTTTTTTGTCTTCCATTTCCATCTGGAATTTTCTTTCATCAGCTGCAGCTTGAGCTTTCCTCTCCTCAGCAGCAGCTTGAGCTTTTCTCTCCTCAGCCTCTCTTTGATACCTTCTTTCTTCAAGTTCTAATCTTCTATTCTCAGCTTCTAGCTTCTTTAGTTCAGCTTCTGCTTTCAATTTAATTTCCTCTTTTTGTTTCTTTTCTTCTGACTTTAATGCAATGGCGAATTGAGCAGATGAATATTCTTCCAATTCTTTACCAGACTTACCAAGGGTCAACCCTTGCTGGATGAAGAAATCCAATGTAGACATTCTGTCTAATGAGATCAGAAACCTGAAAAAAAATTAAATAAATTACCTTATCCCACTTCAATGGGAGACAAGTCTGAAATGCTAGACTTGTATACTCACTTCACTTTATTTTACTGTCTTAATCTTTGTAGATAACAAGTCTTTTATCAAAGAACTTGTATAAATATCTTATATAATATTATTTAACAAACTCTATATGAAGAGTCTACCTTATCAATAATATCAAAACATGACCAAGTATGTGTATGTAGACTGTGCATGACAGTAATGTAGTACAACCAAAAAAAAAAAATACAAAGACAAAAATACAAAACAATACAAATGGCAACACTGTTTTAACCAAAAATGTGTAGAGAAATACACAAGAAAGGAGAGACCTACAGAATACAAACAAAACAAATCGACAATCAAAACTGAAAAACAGACAAAATATTACAAAAACAACGTTAAGTACAATTACATCACAGCTAACATCAATAGCGACCAATTGTCACTAGCAAATTTCCAAATTAAGAAAATTTGCACCTACAGACCGCTTACAGTAAGCCTCGATCAAGTGGCATATTTACCGTAAGACCCACCAACCGAAAAACCCGCAGAAAAATACACAAAACAGTAGAAGTGACATAAACATATAGCAATCAATTTCAATGTGTTGCAGAACAAGTTCAGTCACAGCTGAAACTAAAATAAATTTCTTGCTCCTTGCGAACACAGAAACGAAATGTCAAACGCGCACTGAACGTCAAATCCACTGTAACATAAAGTGGTATTCACGAACCAAAGTTACTATGACCTTCTCAAATTAGGGCTTGCACATTGAATGTTTACAATTTCACGTACTGTTTACAGACACTTGACCTCCAACAATGTAGCTTGAATACTCTGACCTAGAAAAGTCTGTTGTTGAATGAAACGTGTAACAACCCGCAGTACTGTTTACAATAGGAACCCGCCTTCTATGCAGTTATGGTCCACGTAGCAAATGCCTAGTAGTTCACTTCAGTACTTGTCTTGTTATGCTTTATGTAGCATTATAATATAAATGCTCGTACTGTTTATTTGTGTCAACCGTTGATGACCTATATCTGTCCTGTTGTAGCCAAAACTTGCAAATGTAGAATTAGCACTGTGTGTTACGGCTGTCCCGTGTGTAGCTTAGACCCACAGATCAGAAGTGTAATGTGTACTTGTCCTTCTTGTAACTTTCTCGACAAAACTGGAGACATCATACATGTAACAGCCAACCAGGAATGTAAATTTCTGGATCCATAAATGTCAACAATAATGTCAAATGCTCGCTCTGTTCTTTTTAAACCCACAGATCTGGTCCATCAGAAATGTAAGTTTCTAGGCCACATTGGCGACAAGAAATGTATCATAAGAGCCCACGTAACTGGTCCACCAGAAATGTAACTGTATTTTTTTTCTTGTTGAGGTGATCACTGGCCCAAGACAGTTTACATGTTGTTAGATGTTTAGTGCGAGCGTATGATGAGTTGAGTGTGGGTGCGAATGAAGACGCGAATGTGTTTAGGCTCGTATAGATGTAGATCCTGCAACCCATACTCTCACATGCAGTAATCAAGGATGCTTTGACACTGCAGGCATGTTTCAAGACATTTATTGACGGGAACACACATAATATCAACAGGAACAGTCAGTGTAACAAGGTCATGCTGACCTGACATCGATAGGTATACATTTGGCATTCAAAAAGGTAAACATCAGAATAGACGTGCATGGTCAATAGCAAAGTTCTTCAATAATGACAGTTCGTAGCGTCGCCCTTGGCGTCTCTGACTAAACGCGTCAGATGCCTTAGTTACCTTGACACACAGGTGCAACTTGGCACTCCCTGCCAATTGCACATATCAGGCTGTAGTATAATAGCCGGAAGCACAGGCCTCGTCCTAACGTCGGCCGTGTACTTCTGTTAAATAGGTTATCATCAACCCTGCAGTAATACTTATTGTAGATAGAAGTTCCGCCAATCTGCGGCTCCCACAATATATCCTCGTCACTGGATTTCTGGACAATATAAGACTAACAGTCTTGGATGGCTACCTCGAGCACAAATATATAAGTTCTGAAATGGCGGATCCGTGAACTGCTGTTCACCCTAGGTAATCCTTTACATGTTCTGCCACCGAAAAAGCGTAATAATGCATAAAGGTCGGTATTACCTGGTAAATGAATCCTCAGAACTACACAAGGAATTCTGTCGTCATCCCGACGCACAGAGATTCACTGGGGAAAACTGCCATAGCAGTTACTTCGAAGATTCTCCCCGAAAAACAATGGACTCTTGGTCCCTTCAGAAAAAACAGGACCTCCCGGCTTCCCGGAAGTATATCTCACTCCCGCTTAAAAAACCTTCCCATAGGCCCACGCCGAACTGTCAACCTCTGACCCTAAAGGTCAAACACAATGAATGAATAAACAAGGGAAGACAACCCCTAATCAACCTGACATCGCAGGTAAAGACACAATTATACTTATGATACAAACATAAGCAAATAACTTGACAGATGACTCCGTCGAAAATGACAGCAACAAGGACCTTAATACTGTGTCCAGTAAATGATAGTAGACTAGAACAGTGAGAACAGGACAGTGGGTAGGTTTGGTATAGTATAAACATTTATTACACATAAGGAAGGGAAACCCGAGGCCTGTAAACAGTAAAATAATATATATATATTTACCAACGGGCTGATCACCCGTTTGCCAGTCACTTCGATTACGGAAACAACAGCAGATGGATTGATTTGCCGTTGCCCTAAAGACGCCAATAGGCGTGATGGGAAACAATGGCGAAGAAAACCTATCTAGGCGTAATGGCCACTGACTGCTTTGACAGTCTGTGGCTAAGGACGGAAGAAGAAGAAGATATATATATATATATATATATATATATATATAGATATATATATATATATATATATATATATATATATATATATATATATATATAACATATAATTGTAAATTTATATATATATATATATATATATATATATATATATATATATATATATATATATATATATATATATATATATATATATATATATATATATATTATACAATTTATATAATTTTAAATTATATAATATAAATTATATAATTGTATAATTATAATATATCAAATATCAAAATTATATAATAAAAATTATATAATATAATAAAATTTTATATTTGTTATATTTTATTAATATTTATTAATTATAATAACATGATAACTTACTTACTTACTTACTTAGTCGTTTCCCTTCTACCGTGAGGTGAAGAGGTTTGGAAGAGAGAGCGCCGACTATCCTATCGGCTGTCTTCCTCCTGGCCTGGTTCCATTCTAGTCCTCGGTCCTTCAAAGATTGTCTAATGTTGTCCTCCCAGCGGACTCTGGGTCGTCCTGGGGGTCTGGATCCTTGGCTCTTTGTTTCCCATGCTTGTCGTGGTAGCCGGTCTTCTCCCATTCTGCAGACATGGCCAAACCATCTTAGTTGGTACTGTTCTACTTGGGTCTGCAGGGGGTTGGATTTAAGGCCTTGACGTATCGTCTGGTTGCGTACCATGTCTCTTCTGGTTACTTCAACCACCTTCCTCAGATATCTCATTTCTGAAGTTTGGATCTGGCTTTTGTGGGTTGTAGTCATTGCCCATGACTCGCATCCATATGTCAAGACTGGGACATAGGTGGAGCGGTATACAGCCATCTTCGTTTTTTTACCAACCTCTCTCTTGCTGAGGAATCCTCGATTTATGGCCTGAAAAAGTCTCCCAGCTGCTGCTTTTCGAGTTAACATGATAACAAAATTATATAATAAATAATAAAAATTTTATATATATATATATATATATATATATATATATATATATATATATATATATATATATATATATATATATATATATATATATATATATATATATATATATATATATATAATAATTAATATAATTATATAATAAAACTATAATAAAATCTTTGTTGCTAAATAGTGGAATTCTAACGGAATATAAAATTCAACGGAGTATGTGTTAAAAATCCACGCTACTGATTCTTTTCAATAAACCGGTAAGTAAACTAGTTTTCTTCTTTTTGTTTTGTTACTTGAAATACAAATAATAGTACAAATATGTGCTACTGTATTTCCATCTAATTGTATTTCAAATTATTAGCTAACCTAAACGAAAATGCAAATTGGGTCCGAAACTCATGATCGGGTCCATTTTCCTGCAATACGGGTACGACCGAAAATGGCGGCTAAATTTTAGTTGTCGTCACTCTATATATCAAGGGCACTAGTTTGGCCATGTCTGCAGAATGGGAGAAGATCGGCTACCATGAAAAGCATGGAAAACAAAGAGCCAGGGATCCAGACCCCCCAGGACGACCCAGAGTCCGCTGGGAGGACAACATTAGACTATCTTTGAAGGACCGAGGACTAGAATGGAACCAGGCTAGGAGGAAGACAGCCGATAGGATAGTTTGGCGCTCTCTCTTCCAAACCCCTACACCTCACGGTAGAAGGGGAACGACTAAGTAAGTAAGTAAGGGATCGTCTTTGACTTCCCGTTTTAGTTTTTTTGTTTTTCTCGTCAGCAGTTGTCTTTTTCAGTAAACATCTAGAAAATTATGCGCATTTTTACAAAATTCGCATTAAATAGGAATAAGGTATTCTGGACAACATCCCTAGAATTCTCTCAAACGCCAGCTACAGTTTTCGTGCATGATCTCCAATCCATGTGAAATACTTGTGCAAAAATTCATGCATATTTATTCTTAAGATAATGTACTCTACGTAAAATAAATGGGGCGGAGTGGGGTAGGGGCGCTGAAGTTCACAGGGGTCTCTGAAGAGAGAACGAAAGATTAGAACTATTGCACCCTCAGGAATGTCGCACACGGCTACTAATATGAGGTTGTGTTTGGATTTGACAACCTGTAGCAAGTCAAATCTTCGATCGTTACAATTTTCTGTGACTTCCTTTAACTTTCATATACCCCCTTCCTTCTCTTTTTTCTCACCCGCTCCGTATCGCATATTTTTGCTCCCATCGACAAAGGTTGTGTTATCACATCTTGTCACACCTCTCACCCACCCCTCTCTCCTGGTTATTTTTCCTTTGTTATAGGCTACGCGTAGCGAAGGAGTGTACTTGCCACACTGATTTTTCGCTTATCGCTAGTTCCAGACGGAGCAAGAGTCTACAGTGAGCGACACTCCCATTGTTAACTCCAACTTCTTGTCTGGGAATATACGTGCTACCAGTTCGCCGCATGATAAGGTGCGAGCTCGCAAACATGACATGATAAATAACACGGCATGGTCATGAAAGACATTCAGATGAATTTGTAAATGACATGTGAAGAAAATATCTTGTGTCATGTAGAATGTTCTACAGATGAGTAGTGTGCAGGGGAGGGGGGGAGAGACCTCTACCGATATCAGATACTAATTCGTGGTTGGATTGGCATGGAAGTGCTAAGACAAACCATTTTTAATTTGAGATTTTTGCAACGAAACACATGGGTGTGTGGACGAAAATTCCGCTTATAATCTGCGACATTTTAAGATTACTTAACTGCTTTTCCATCTCGTCAAGAAGACATTTCAGACATCCAGGATAACAAATAGAATTAAGATTCAAAATAAGGACAACACAAAGAATTAACGGATCTTCTGATGTTAGATTAAAAGAAAACTAGACTATAGTACTGGAAACCACGAGTCTAAGGAACCTGCACACAGAATAACATTGGGATTGTAATTAAAGTAATACACCGACCACCTGTAAGGCTTCCTAAGACCAATGACCCCACACTATTCGGACGTAGTTCATGTGCAAGAAGTCTATAAATTCATTCCCAATAATTGAGGTAAGTTGTAATATGTGAAAAAGATAAATGATTCCGTTACACTCCCATTGAGACATATTGGGAATATGGTGATAAGCCCATATTTTCTTGACCATCGGCACACTTAGCGTGTTATGGTCAGCATCACGCCGGCCGCCTTAACCCTCCCAGAGTTGTAATATGTACATTATAAAAATAATGATGATGAAAGTAAGATGTGGGCATCGACTACAATATTGTTACAATAAAGAGTGGTAACATACCTAGGAAGCATAGTAACACCAGACGGCGGGGCAGGCAAAGACATCAACATCAGAATGAATAAGGCAAGAACAGCCTTCTTTAGCCTAAATAACATCTGGAAGTCCTCCCAATACAGCACAAGCACAAAATTAAGATTATACCAGAGTTGCGTGCTTTCTGTGCTTCTCTATGGTGCGGAATGCTGGAGAGTCACAGAGAAGGAAATGTCGAAATTGTCCTCTTTTCACACAACATGCCTAAGAAAAATTCACCGAATCTTTTGGCCGAATACCATCACCAACCAAGATCTGCTTACTCGTAGCAAGCAAGAGGACATGCATACCATCATAGCGGGCAGACGATGGAGCTGGGTTGGTCATGTCCTCAGAAGAGACCCCGATGCCATCACAAGAACAGCTATGCTTTGGACCCCTGAAGGAAAGCGAAAGAGAGGCCGACCAAAAACAACTTGGCGGAGGACTGTGGAGGCTGAGATGCAAAGAATGAACCAGAGTTGGGGCACTGTACGAAGGATGGCCACCGACCGTGCAAAGTGGAATCAATTTGTTGTTGCCCTACAAGACGCCACTAGGCGTGATGGCCACTGACTGCTTTGACGGTCGGTGGTTAAGGATTGAAGAAGAAGAAGAAAGAGTGGTAAAAACATGCATGCAATAGAGGAGTGCCCCGCAACTAGTGTGCATCGGCACATTTGTGTGCCACATGTGTCTGCCTGGTGTGCCGTGACACCAAACATAATAGATCATATAATGGTATACAAAATTATATGTTATGGTAATTTATTACGAAAGAATCTCACACGTACAATCGAACAAATAATAGTTGAGTTATTATCATCAAGCGATCCATCACAAACAACTAGGTAGCATTGTCTCATGATTGCATCAAATTATTAAATATTTACTATACCCACTTGCTTGAATGTTTTAGCGTGCTGTGGAATTTTAAAGGGTCCTTAAGTATGACGTGAAGTAAAAATAAGTTGGGGTGCAATGCAATAGACATGCGAGTCAAACTGATCATCTTCAACTGTCTAAGCCAGCATCTTAAAGCGTAGCGGACATAAGCCACTTACACCGCACGCTGCACTCTGGAGATTGCAGGATTAATTGATAGGACAAGACAGGGATAAAAGTAATTGGAGTAATTTCAACTCGTAAGAGGTCTTGGGACGACTTACAAGGCTCGACTCAGAGGCTGGTTGGATATTGACTTTCTGTCAACGTCTGCAGCTGACTTCCTTGCCGGTCATCACCTCAGACGTTCTGATTATTTTGTTTATATTATGCTGTTGGCCTGGAGGATAAAGAGAAAGGAGACTGACTGTGGGTAGACGATCAATACCAGACCGAGGAGAGAGACAAAATCAGGCCGACGGAGTAGGGAAGTGGATGGAAGGCAATGATTGGGAAATTTCGGCTGGTAACTCTACTGGAAGGCTTGATGAATAAGGGGTTTAGCTAAATATTAACTTACTTTCTAAGGGTTTTTTTTGCTGCAGGCAACTCAAGCGTTGTCCGAAAAATGGCATAGATACTTCGTGAGTACACACTGGACGTCATTGTTGAACTCAATAGCGCCCTTTTTCTTTTCTTTTTTTTTTTTTTTTTCCTTTAAAGGTTGGAGGCGGTTGAATAAAATTGTTGGTATTTATAATGATGTAGATGATGACAGACCTTCATGTTTTGAAACTTACGTGATTAGTTACGATGTACGTTGTGGCTTTTTAAAGAGACAGAGTAGACGAGTAACACTTTTTTCAAGATAGTGAAGTCTGTGGGCCTAACAGTGCTGCCAATTGTAAATTTAAAACGGTTTGACCAGCTCGCTGACATTTCTTTTCAAGCTTAGATAGATTTAGCCTAATGGTTTAATTGTAAATTGCTGATCTTAGCATAGTCCCGTTGTAAATATAATTTTGCAAGGTTATGATAGCTATGAAGTTTACGGTGGTAGTAAATTTACAGCAGTGGAGTAAATGTATTGTAGTGTAGTACGTTCAGTAGCTTATTCTGATGCTGGCGTGTTGCTGAGTGCCAGGCCCGTAAGTCAACACAAGCAAAAAGTATTATGGTTCTTGGTTTGTGTTACTGACTTCCGCTGGCGATTAGGGAAGTTAAAGACGTGATTGCATCTATAGTTAGTCGGAGTCGTGTCCCGGTCCTAGATTCATAGTTGCGTGGTGGGTCGTAACAATCTCCACTGTCACCGAAGCTGGGGGGTCAGTGGACTTTCCTTCCAACCCGGTCAGGAGCTTCGCTCCTTCCCATCCACACGGGATTTATGTGCAGGAGCCGTTCAGATTATTCAGTCAAATTTCCGGTTGTAAACATTTCTTCAAACGCCGACGGCCGGGTTTGAACCATGAACACCTGGTCGCCAGTACAACGTCGTAGCCATTACACCAGCGCGGCTCCCTTGTGTAGTGATTAGTTGACAGTGTGTTTAGTCACTATTCAGTCCTGTAATGAGGCGATGCTGTCGTTCGGACTGACCTGTGTTCGATTTCCCAGGAAGCCTATTAATTGTTACGTTTCTGTCGTCTTGGTTCCTACTTCCTTTTTTTTTTCACGTCACATACCTAGTTATACTAATTTACTTACTTACTTACTTAGTAGTTACTCTTCTACCGTGAGGTGTTGTTGCGTGATAAATTCTCGCAACATCGTTTTATTTCAATATCTGTTTTATAACGCAAGGGCAACAACTGCTTGAAATCTATAGTCACTTTTCTCGGTAAGCATTTGTCTTCTCGCGTTAGTATCGAATGCAGTTAACTTTTGAGCTGTGGTCATTTTTGCGCTGGACTGCGCATGACTTGTCTTGTTGTTTGGTCGATCGGTTTCCGCCCACCACTAGTGGGAGTGAGCGATTTGGAATGGCGAAAGAGATGCCTCGTTGAAGAGGGGATCTCCGCTATTTTTGTTCTGTCAGGGATGTGTAGTCCTCTTAATGGATATTTCGTTTATTCGAGATAATACCTCTAGTGTTTCCCACATGTCGGGAGGCGTGATATTTCTGTGTATTTCATGAAAGCAAGGTAAATTGACTTTTTCATTAACTCTATCGATTTTGGGTCGTGAGCGATTTCGATTCATAGCCTGTCTCCGAAAGTCGTCGTCACGAGATGTTCTTTCCCAGCTCACATGTCGCTGCATTGTACTGCATCGGTTGATGCAGGTACCAAGGACCATTACTTGCTACTTTGTTAAATGAACTAGGTTTAGAAAACCTTTATTATCTAGAGGATATTCTTGAGGACATTATTTATACTTCGGCAGACGTGTCTGTCTTGCTGAAGTCAAACTAAGGAGAGTGAACTGATCTCATACATCTGGTTATCTCCTGGCTGTTATAGAAAAGGATGGAGTTGTTCACCTGACTACATTTACAGCACTTTGAAATATAACATGCATCTGACTCATCATTGTAATGCTGTCTACCGTTTATTGCTGTATTGAATGTTGCTGTGATAATGACTGTTTGATGTGCCTACACATTTGCGTAACCATTTTGTCACTGTGGCGTCCACAATAAATAATGAAGAAAAACGTCAACGGCTGTTTCAAGACTCATTGACTTTATACGTCGTGAGTTTACTGACGTCCTATGTGGATTGCCCTGTTATTGTTGCATGAACATTGTTTTGACTGAACACATCTACACACTACACAAAACCAGACATGCGGATGCCATCCATCATCATATGGCATCACGCATCATTTGGTGGCCATAAGCTGGTTTGATTCTGGTACTAGCAAACACGGGGTCCCTTACCCACTTCATTTTCAACAAGAATTCATCAGCATCCTTCAAGAAATTAACATTCTTCAATACAGTCAACATCTTCAAAATTTTCAAAGTACTCGGCGTTGCCCGGTAAAAGTCAAAATTTCAACTTTTTGACGGAAACAAGAATTTGACAGTACCCGGCGTTGTTACATGTTGCCGGATAACTCGGACTGTTGTTATCTTTTACGCAAGTCAAGCAAGTTGCTGCTGTCAAGGTTCCAGTGCTGTCGTTTTTTGAGAAGGTCAAGTGCCGGTTGAAACGGGTTGTTTTCTGAAGAAGGCCAAGTACCGATTTCCATCAACTTACTTTTGGATTAGAAGGTCAAGTGCCGAAACAACTCAACACACAGTATTTCAGAAGCTCTTGTACCATCGTGTTAGCAGTGGAAGCAGTTCAGATGTGCCATCATCGTTGGAGCTTCGCTCTTTAGGACGTTGATTGACATCCGTTTTTCTGCTGTTCTACGATTGGAAGCCTTTAAGTTAAGTGGCCTGTTTGTATGTAAACTGTGCCCTTATACTTCTGCTGAGTCTTCTGTGTATCATCTCATTCTATATATTATATGTCTATATGTTATTTGTATATTTATATGTTTATATTTCAGCGGGTTCTCGGTTGGGTGGTGTCTCCGTTAGATTATGCCACGTCATAGAGGTCGTCTATTGTGAGCGTTTTCTGTAGGGTTTGCAAATTTCCGATACTGGAATTTGCTAAGCGACTTCTGTTGCTATTTATGTTAGCTGTGATGACATGTTTTAATATTGTTTTCGTTATTATTTCACATTCTTTAGTTTTGTTGTGATTTGTTTGTATTTGTTAGCCTACTCTTGTCTATAATTTAGTTTCATACAACATTTTTGTTTATACACTGTGGTGTCATGTATTTTGTTTAATTCTATCGCAGATATCGTCACATTTTTTGTGATATTTCATTAATTTCTGCTTTATTTTTAGTTGATTTCTGCGAAAGTTTTTGTATTGTTGCTGATCTTTGTTATTGTTTACATTGTTATTGTTTACATTGTTTGTATTGTTTACATTTTCAATGTTTACATTCTGCATGTGTTTACATAGTCATTGTTTACAGTTATAGTAATTAGTTAATGGGCTATGCTAATGCACTGTTACTACTATACTGATGATAAATGAATGATGAATAGTGTCGTGCACTATTGAATGAGAAGTGCACTTATGATCAAGATTTGAGTGCTGATATTTCATATACAAGTTCTTTGATTGGAGACTTGTTTCCCACAGAGACTGGGATAATATAATGTGATGTGAATATACAAGTGCTTAATTAAGACTTGTTACACTTAGGTTTGAAATAAATTAGTTAATTATTTCAGGTTTTGGACTCATATGTTAGACAACATGTCTACATTTGAGCACTTTATTGAGCAGGGTAAATTGCTTGGGAAGACTGGTGATAAGTTAGAAGAATTTGCAACTGCTCGATATGATAAAGCAATGGAAGCTGAACAAAAGAAACTGCATATGGAAGCTGAACAAAAGAAACTGCAGATGCAGGTGGATGAAAAGAGATTCCAAATGGAAAAAAAAAAAAAAAAAAGGGAATCAGAAGCTGAGGAGAGAAAACTCCAGCTACAGCTAGAAGCTGAAAGACTTCAAAAAGAGGCTGAGAATAAAAGACTTGAAAAAGAGGCTGAAAATAAAAGACTTGAAAAAGAAGCTGAAAATAAAAGACTTGAAAAAGAAGCTGAAAATGAAAGACTTCAAATGCAGGCTCAAGCTGAAGAAAGGAAGTTACAAAGAGAGTCTGATGAGAGGAAAGCAAAAATGGAACATGAAGAAAAACTCTTAGCTTTAGAGTTGGAGAAATTGAAATTGACGAGCATGAGTAATGGTAATGATTCAAACAAGGGTTCATCTTCTGGGAAGGCTAATAATGATACTTTTAAGATTAAGTTACCAACATTTAGTCCTTCCAGTGATGACATAATGTTCTATCTGGACAGATTTGAACAAGCATGTACAGCTCATAACATAGACAAAGCAAAATATGTTTATCAGTTATCAGGGATACTGACAGGTAAAGCTCTAAGTATATTAAATATGGTGGATGAACCTGACAAGAGCAATTATGAGGTTGTCAGGGCCGCTTTGTTAAAGAAATATCAGCTTAACGAAGACGGCTATCGTCTACAATTTAAAAACATGTTACCTGAAAATGGAGTTGAATTCTCCGAGTTTATTGCAAGAATACGCATTACTTTCTCACGATGGGTTGAACTATCTAAGACGGAAAAAACTTATGAAGGACTTATGGACTTAATACTTAGAGACAAAGTCATGTCGTCTGTCAATGAGTCTTTCCTTGCTTTCCTTCATGAACGTAAACCTAAAACAATAAAAGAAATGGAAGATTTCTGTTGCCAATACGTAACTGCGCACCCACACATAACCATGGGTAACTCTAAGGTGAAAGAAGGTTTACCAGTTGCTTCGGCAGCTCCGTATGGTCAAAACTTTGCTCGTAGATCCCAACAAAATTTTGATAGAAAGGGCAGCGGTAATTTCTGTCAAAATCATGGAAACCAAATTTCATGGTGATTCTTCTTCGAAGAATTGGAGACAACCTGATAGTGGTCGTTACTATCACCCTAATAATTATAAGCATTTCAAAAGAGGATATGGTAATAGAGGTTATTCCTGCCGAAGACCTCAGAACCAAACAAATAGATGTTCGCATCAATGTGAACATGATAGTAATCGTGGAAACTGGAATTCGAACCAGTATAACAATTACAATAGAGACAATAATAACTGCAGAGATAATAATAACTCTGATAACTTCAGAGGTAATAATAGTCGGGGTAGATCTCAACACAAAAAAAAGAGATATCAGCAGGCTAATGCTGTACAACAGGAAACTGAGGGAGCCTGTAATCATGTTGTTGATAGTAAAAACTTTGACGCTGTCACTAGTTCTGCTTTTGACTTTGAGAGAGCAAACAAATGCCCCCAATGCAGTACTTTATTCGAACCGGGTACCATAACTACTTTGAGTTGTGGTCACCCACTTCCCGCTCTTCCTGCTGCTGTTGCGCATGACGGGAGGGGTTCTTTAATTCTACATAAGGGTCTTGTTAATGATACTCCGGTCTCACTACTTTTCGATTCCGGATGCACCACTATTGGTGTTAGACAATCGCTTGTAGATCCATCTTGTGCTACAGGAAGGGTTATTAAATGTGTCACATTTGGCGGCACTCTAGAAAAATATCCTACTGCTGTAATTCGCATTGCCACTCCTTTCTTTACTGGAGATGTGCATGCTTGTCTCTTACCTAATCCTATTGCGGACCTTATTATTGGTCGTATTCACGGAGTTAGGGAGTGTACCCCACAGCAGATTGCTGCTTGGGAAGATAATAACATGCAAGCTACAAATGCAGTAGTTACAAGAGCACAAGCTCTACAAACACCCGAAACTTCACTGAATAGTGATAATGAAGTTGATAGCCAAGATAGTCACTTAGTAATCACTCGTGACTCTTTCATAAAATTGCAAGAAGAAGATCCTTCTTTAAAAAAATACTTCGTTCTTGCGAAGAAAGGTGATCCGAATCAGGATACAAATAGAAAATCTTGGATTGCAATGAGAAACGGCGTACTTGTACGTATGGTACAAGATTCGACTACGTCGGCACATTCGCAAATTCTTGTTCCCAAGAGCATGAGAGTCCAAATATTACAACATGCTCATGACTCGCAATGTGCGGGACATATGGGTTTTGCCCGTACGAAGTCGAGAGTCCTTGCGGCTTTCTTTTGGCCTTTTGTCAATAAGGACATTCGTATTTACTGCCGATCATTCAAGGTATGTCAGGAGGTCAAATCTAGAGGACCACGACATGCTGCGCCTATCCAGGCTGCTGACATTCCTATTCGGCCGTTTCAGAAAATGGCCATAGATATTATTGGCCCTTTTAAGGTCAAGTCGGCCAGAGGACATCAGTTTATCCTTACATGTGTCGATATGTGCACACGTTGGCCAGAGGCTATTCCTCTTAAGAGCATATCTACTACAGATATCGCAGATGCTCTTTGGTTGATATTTTCTCGCTTGGGGTTCCCCAGAGAAATATTGTCAGACCATGGCACTCAACTCATATCTGACACTATGTCACAGGTAATGTCTACCTTACATATTGAACGATCTCTCAGTAGTATCTACCATCCTATGTCTAATGGGTTAGTTGAGCGTCTGAATAGAACGCTCAAGACTTTGCTTGGTAAGATAACTGAAGATCATCCTCAAGATTGGGACAGGGTTTTACCCGCGGCTCTCTTTGCCTATAGAGAAGTCCCTAATGAACACACAGGATTTTCTCCCTTCGAACTTGTCTTTGGCGCGCGTCCACGCGGCCCTATGTCTTTATTACACGATCTCATCACTGCCGATGATATTAGCGATGAAACTCAATCCTCATATGAGTATGTCATTGCTCTTAGACAAAAAGATCATTGAGGCATGTAAGCTAGCAACTGCTTCATCAGAAATTGCTAAAGAGAAGGCAAGGCAGTTTGCTAACAAGAATAGATGTCTACGACAACTTTGTCCAGGTGACAAAGCATTCGTCCTACTACCCTGTAGGGAAAATAGACTTCTTATTGCATGGAAAGGTCCGTATGCAATAGTCTCTCGGATTTCCGATGTTGACTATGTGGTCGATATTGATGGAAAGCATAAAACTTTCCACATAAACATGCTTTCGGAATTTCACGAACGTCCGGACTATTTGCTGCCTATTTTCCAGGCAACGGATGATGCTCCTGCACCTCACGGTCATTATTCATCCCTGTCTGTCATTCAGGATGAGGAAGCTACCTTCTCTGATGTCAACCTTCCCCTTCCAGTGGTTCCATTACATTCTACGGAATCTTGGAAAAACGTTTCTGTTTCTCCTAATCTTTCTGGTGACGAACATCGACAAGTCTCGTCGATGTTACAAACATTTCAGGATGTTCTCACTGACATTCCTGGACACACAGATGTCATAGAACATGACATAATTCTTACCGACAATAATCCAATTAGGGTTAGGCCGTATCCTATTCCTATACACTTTCAGTCGCAAGTGGAAAAGGAATTGGATGAAATGATTCAATTAAATATAATTGAACCATCGACTTCACCATATTCTTCTTCCATGGTTATTGTCCGGAAGAAGGATAAGAACATACGAATTTGCGTTGATTATCGCAAATTGAATCAGGTCACAAAGTTCGACGCTGAACCGATGCCTTTGTTAGAAGATCTACTGATTAGACTTTCTAATTCTAGATTCTTCACTAAACTTGACTTGTCTAAAGGTTATTGGCAAGTGCCTTTAGCAGAGCATGCCAAACCTCTTACTGCTTTTTCTACACCTAGGGGTCTATTTCAATGGAATGTTATGCCTTTTGGTCTCATGAACGCCCTGCCACTTTCGTTCGCATGATGCGTCGAATTCTGTCACATCGTTCGGATGTCATCGCATACTTAGATGACATCTGTCTCTTCAGTGATACCTGGGAAGATCACTATTTAGGGTTATATGACTTACTGTCGACTCTACGTGAGAATAATTTGACAGTTAGCGATGGTTTGGTCAATTCTAAAACTACAAAGATTCCTCCTGGGCGCACATTTCATTCTAGAGACTGATCAGAAAGCTCTTACAGCTATTCAGACTAAGAATTTGAAGAGTTCGAGATCCACTCGATATGCTATAGCTCTTCAACCTTTTCACTTCACGGTACGAGCTATCCGTGGTGCGGATAATGTGATGGCTGACATTTTGTCTAGATGCCCACATGACTCCAACTAATACTTCTGTCCTATATTTCTATATATTACAGAGTCATAACACACCTATATTTCTACAATAGATTAGCACATCTGTACTTACTTTATATGTACACACTATCGTGCTTTGTTGTCATCTTCTTCTGTTCGTTTTTTAAAATGATAGAGGAGGACTGAGTAGTTAATATAAGGGCCGTTAGTTTACTAAACAGCCACAATTATTAATAATGTATTGTACCTTATGAAGCATATTAGTTATTAATTAGCATTATATTGCTTGTACTTTCTCAGAATGTCATTGTTGAGCTGAGGACTTACCTTACGAGTTCTAGATTGTGTACTTACCCTCGGAATACCAGAGCATATGTCCTGGATCGTCATGTAGTTTAACTTTGCTATGTACTTATGTCATTACATGTCAAAGAATGTACTATTTAAATTTTCCTATCAGATTTGTACATCCATTTTTAAAGACAATATTAGAGTATGCTGTTTAATGATGATTATAGTAACTTGCATACGTATATTGTGTTTACATGCTAACGTGATGTGTGTTGGTGACACCTCCCCGATGTGAATATTTTTTGAGACATATTTATTTTTCTGTTGAGGTATATCCTCACCAGACACTCTATAATTAGCCTATTGTTTGGCAATTTAATTTATTATCAGCGCATAATTCGTGCGTTTTGAGCCGCTTATCGCTTGCTCTTTGATATTGAAAAAAAAAAATATGTTCCACATTTTTTTTTTTTTATCGGGAGGAGGTGGTGATATGTTGCGTGATAAATTCTCGCAACATCGTTTTATTTCAATATCTGTTTTATAACGCAAGGGCAACAACTGCTTGAAATCTATAGTCACTTTTCTCGGTAAGCATTTGTCTTCTCGCGTTAGTATCGAATGCAGTTAACTTTTGAGCTGTGGTCATTTTTGCGCTGGACTGCGCATGACTTGTCTTGTTGTTTGGTCGATCGGTTTCCGCCCACCACTAGTGGGAGTGAGCGATTTGGAATGGCGAAAGAGATGCCTCGTTGAAGAGGGGATCTCCGCTATTTTTGTTCTGTCAGGGATGTGTAGTCCTCTTAATGGATATTTCGTTTATTCGAGATAATACCTCTAGTGTTTCCCACATGTCGGGAGGCGTGATATTTCTGTGTATTTCATGAAAGCAAGGTAAATTGACTTTTTCATTAACTCTATCGATTTTGGGTCGTGAGCGATTTCGATTCATAGCCTGTCTCCGAAAGTCGTCGTCACGAGATGTTCTTTCCCAGCTCACATGTCGCTGCATTGTACTGCATCGGTTGATGCAGGTACCAAGGACCATTACTTGCTACTTTGTTAAATGAACTAGGTTTAGAAAACCTTTATTATCTAGAGGATATTCTTGAGGACATTATTTATACTTCGGCAGACGTGTCTGTCTTGCTGAAGTCAAACTAAGGAGAGTGAACTGATCTCATACATCTGGTTATCTCCTGGCTGTTATAGAAAAGGATGGAGTTGTTCACCTGACTACATTTACAGCACTTTGAAATATAACATGCATCTGACTCATCATTGTAATGCTGTCTACCGTTTATTGCTGTATTGAATGTTGCTGTGATAATGACTGTTTGATGTGCCTACACATTTGCGTAACCATTTTGTCACTGTGGCGTCCACAATAAATAATGAAGAAAAACGTCAACGGCTGTTTCAAGACTCATTGACTTTATACGTCGTGAGTTTACTGACGTCCTATGTGGATTGCCCTGTTATTGTTGCATGAACATTGTTTTGACTGAACACATCTACACACTACACAAAACCAGACATGCGGATGCCATCCATCATCATATGGCATCACGCATCAGGTGTACAGGCTTGGAAGAGAGAGCACCATACTATCCTCTCGGCTGTCTTCCTCCTGGCATGGTTCTATTCTGGTCCTCGGTCCTTCAGAGATTCTCTAATGTTGTTTCCCCCCCCCCCCCCCCAAGCGGACTCTGGGTCGTCCTGGAGGTCTAGATCCCTGGCTTTTAGCCTCCCATACCTACCGTGGCTGCCGATCTTCTCCAATTCTGCAGACATGGCCAAACCATATACTCACTTATCAAGTTCATATTGGCGTTGAGACAGCTAATTTTATATAATGATTAAAACAATGTAATTTAAGGAGAAAATAACTACATTAAGGTAAGAATTTTATAGTAAAGGAAATAGCAAACCGCGAATATCAATTGTGTTTTGTATTTGAAGAGCCAAGCGTCGGAATGATGAATGATGATGTGCCATTAAATCATTACGTTTCTTTAAATAATTAAGTGAGCGATTTATTTTAAACATGTCTCGACATTATTAGAGCTGTGTTTATAATAACTCGCTAACCTAATTGTTCAACTTCCAATGGAGTTTTACAGTAGGTGTTTAGACCCAGCGATCATACATTTATTATTATTTTTTTAAATATAGAATGATATGGCGATATACTGACTAATATTAACTGGCCATCCACGTATTTTTTATGCAATATAGAATGTATGGAACGTTTGTTTTCTGCTTTTCAGTGTATATTTATTAACAACAACAAAAAAGTAGTTCATGAAACTTGTATTTACGTGTACTTGTTTTATGATTGTGTGTGCTTCATGCCCTTATGATTGTGCTTGTGAAGCTTGTATAGATGTAAAACTGCACGTTTGTTGCTAGTAGGGTTGTGGAGTCGGCCAAAACATTTTCCGTCCCCGGAAATTTTAGAAGTCCGACTTAGACTTCGATTATATTTTTTTTAAAAACTAGTTATAAGGCATAAAATTATGTACTTATATGGAGTTATATGTATAAGTATGGAATGTGTGTGAATAAATGAATACGTGGCTTTCGTAGACTACGTTTGAAACTATTCATTCATTCATGCAGTAATACAAAATAACAAATCATCCACACCTGCACATAAATGACTGCTTCGTCACACACATAACGCAAAATAGTTTCATTTTAAACAATGACAGGGAAATTGACAGTTGTATATAGTTTATGTTCATTTGTAGTGTACTTTTGCGAAATGTGCCAAAAAATTTCTAGTTGTGATAAAAACTTTACACTATTATAAAATAAAAATGGATGTACTTTAACACGAAAGTATTTTAGGAGTTCTACTACTTTAAAGTGTTAGTTCACTTTTTTTTTTAAGCGCCCCCCTTGCATGGATCAAACGTGAGTCTGCCTTGACTTAAGTCTCGTAAAATTAGGAATCGGAGTCGGGACATTTTTATCGACTCCACGACTCCGACTCCACAACCATGGTTGCTAGCATATCATAATTGAGTAGGTTCATTATGTAGTTGGCCACTGACTGCTTTGACGGTCGGTGGCTAAGGACGGAAGAAGATTATGTAGTAAGTAATGGAGCTAATTGGGAGCCGCGGTAGCATAGTGGTTAGTGCACTGGCTTCCTAGCTCAGTGGTCTATGGTTCGATCCACAGATGAGGTGGGATTTTTTAGGCCGCAAACGGCTCCTGGGTCGACCCAGCCCCAACTTGGGTATCAGAGCAACTTCTGGGAAGGTTAAGGCGGCCGGCGTGATGTTGACCACGTCACCCGTAGTGTGCCGATGGTTAAGAAAATATGGGCCTAACACCATATTCCCAATATGCCTTGATGGCCGTGTAACGGGCTCCTTTACCTTTTATACAATGGAGCTAATTGCATCGTGAAAGAGCAGTTGTGTTGTAAATATTGTGCATCATGTTCTTACGTTCCAACAAGAGATAAGAAAACGCTGACAATGGATAGGACAAAGACTAAGGAAACATGTTTATAATTTATAAACTAGACGGTGATTGAGGCGAAGGAATCTGAAAAGATCAATGGCACACGAAGCGAAACAGCAAAGTGTGTGGTACACTAGATGCGTATACTGGCACAGAAAAAAAAAATATCGGCTGGCCAACCGTGGAAGAGATTGGGGCCTTCCCATGTAAAACCCCGTAAAATGCAATGGAGATACAATTAAAAGAAAATAACAGCTATGTAGAGAACCCCTGGACTCCAGGGGAGGAATCTACTGTACGTAACAAAAGGGAAGAGGCAACTCCTCTAATGAGTAAGAAAGTCAGTAATGAGTACTCCCCAAAATCTGTATAACATTGCCCCCAAAACAAAAACCTAATGCAACAGAATGTTCAGACTTGACAACCGTCAGCCTGAGGAGTCAAACAATTCAAATATTGCTCAACATTATTGTTGCTGTCGTTTTTGACGGTTTCATAAGATGTAAATCTATTTAATACTTTTGATGATCTAAGGTAGAGAACTGTATGTTAACTCCCTGGGACAGGTTGATTTGGGGTTATCTTTCCTTTGTCTATTCTTAGTTGTTGACCTATCTTAAGTCGGGGGTTAGCTGTTCTCAGATCTGTTCTGTCTACGCATGCGCAAAGTTTTTTGAGCGCGAAACGGAGACTTCCGTCAGTGAGGAGTGATGAGCTGGGTTCTGACCGGACAAGATGTCCGTAGTTCTTTTCTGCATTGTCTGGGGGAAAGATAGTCTTCAGTGTAACTGTGATATCAGTGGTTCTCCCCAGAGTTATTCTGTTCGTCAAGAATGACGACAGTTGTGATTTGTGTATTTCTCGGATTCTGTCCAAGGTAAAAGTAACTTTATTATTATGCCTAGATTGCAGAACATTTAGTATCAACCTGTGAGTGGAGCTCATAGTTCTTGAGATCCAGAGTCCATTACGTATGCTTGATATAGCCAACTAAGACTATTTGTCTAGCTACTTTACAGAAGCCCAGTAAAGAGATATTATTATGAAACCCGCATGATGGCGGTATATTTCGGCATGGATGATAATGCCTGCCTTTGAAGAATACACAGTTGTTCACCAATTATTAGAGAGGCCCGACACTATGGCCGATATCTTTGAGCAGAAGAAGAAGTGTCTGGCGTGTGAAGCCAGTTGAAGTCTTGACTTACATTAGCAAGTTCATAGACTTTGATATTAAGCAACTATATTTGTTAAAGGTCTACCTGACGCGCTTAGTCAGGGGCCCTGAGCTACAGTATGAAAGTTGACGTAGATTGTCAAGCCAGCTTTACTAGCATCTTACACATGAGCTATGCAAGATTGATGATGCTCGATGTTTATATTCGTTACCACATATGAAATGTCCATGATCCTGGTTTAAGTGACTGTGTCGTCTATCAGCATATGTCCTGTAATAAACGTTTGAAGAAAAGTCATCGGTGCTAACTACATTTATGACTTTTACTTGTGGTGGAGTGAGTTTGTGTGTACCTGAATAAGAGCCTAAACGACTTCGTGTTCACGATCTGCTGCTTCTACACACACACCATTACTCACTACAACATCTTACTACGAGTTCTACACCTCTGGGAAACATGTATGCTGTTCGTGTGTGAGTGTCTGCATTATACCCTGGCAGAACCTCACGCTGGTGACCTAGATACACGCAACACTGAACTGTACAAGTGATAACGACACGCCCACTCTACGACACTGCAACACGATACACAATACCAGATTTCACACGAACAAAAACAGACTTTTACAATTATGGCAATAGTTGATCTGGAATTCCCAGGGAAAGAGAGGTAGATGGTGAAGAACACACGTAGAAGGGAATTTGAGACAGACTTGAAAGGAATGAAGAAGACATGGAAATACCTTGATATGATGGCACGTGACAGGGAAACTTGCCATATGTTTGTTGAAGGCTTAATCTCCTTGTGGAGTTGAAGGTTGATGAATGTACTTATGGTGAAATGTGACTGTTTTTGTGGAGCAGGCAGCGATATAGAAGACCTGATGTGTAGTAATTGTGTATATCATGTCACCATGTAGAAGGGCAATTGTGCTGCTTGTAATAAGGTGAGTTTACTTTTTTTAAATATGTTGTTAATCTTGCTAAAGCGTAAAAAAGTGATTGTGTGATAAATTATGGTGTCGCGGATTGCCTCCCCTACTTTGCAGTAGTGGCCCACTAGTGGCCACAACGCAAGCGTATCTAACATGGGTCATCAAAGCTGTCTACCCTCGCACAAGATTACTCTTGGTGGAGTTGTAGATAGAAGGGTAAAGACGCTTCTATCCCCAGGTAGTCTTCATAAGATATTTCCGAAGACAAGAACAATGCGGCGTTGGCTGAGCAATTGTTAACTTATTATCGGCCCGCCGCCTTTTATGAAGAATTAAGCAATGGTTATAGCCCGTACAAGCCCCAAGCTGGCGTAAATCCAGCAAAATTCCCTTTTACGAAAATAAGCTCTATAGCAGTATATATATATATATAATAGTCTTGCTCATACGTATGCTTTCACACTTATAATAACTGAATCAACTAAGATTGTTATGTTTTAAAATAACTGTTGATTTAATAATCAGTTAGTTTTAACAGGTTACAATAAATAGAATAATGGTGAATTTTAGATGAAAAAATCAATGTGTCTTCGTCGAGACTGGATAGAGGGTTTATATTAAAGAATATTTATGTCCTTTTGCAAGCACTTAGCTGGTATAAGTGAGTCCTGCAGCCTTGGTTTTTGTCGATTCTTTTGTGATGATGACACTTTACAGTCTGATAGTTTCGTTCCTCGAACGGTCTGATAGCTTAGTACCACGATCTTTTAGACAAAATAAAACAAATGCCTCTACTAAGTACATTTGTGGGCTGCAAATTAACAGGCGCATTGTCTTACTATGCACCCACCAATGTTATTCTCTCAGAATAATTATTCTTGAGTATACACAGCGTAACTCAGGGAAGATTATTTGAAATCATCAATATTCTTCTGAGTATTAAACTGGGAAAATATGTGCTTGGACAGCGCGAAAAGCAATGATTGGCCTGAATTACAAGTAACAAGGTACATATATCTCACAAAATGATATGATATACTTGATGCACACGTGATGTAATCATCTCTCATCGGAGTCTGGGGTCACCTCTGCTGTCAGTTTTCTGTACGACTAACAAGAAGAAATCACAAGCACTTGCTGTAGGGCTTTATGAATATACTATTTTCATATGTTGAGGTTGTCAGCCTCATATATAACCACTTAGCAAGAAAAACTTGTCAAATTCACATGTGTAAAATAAATGTTACACTTACCCCAATTGGGTTATACAATCTCCTCGCACAGTTTAGAATGGACGCAAGCAATTTACATTATATGCTTTCGAATCACTTGGCCTGAGAAATTCCTCTTATGACGGGTGTTCTGCGAAACAACTGGCCTGGGAAATTTTCTCTTATAATGGGTGATCCAATTCCTTAGGTTTCCAGTCTTAATATTTAAAGTCCTGGTCCCTTAAGTTTACAGTCTTTGTATTTAAATATGCGGGTTTACTTGTAAGTTACAAAGTTTCCCAAATACTCGATCTGTCACTTATAATTTTGGAATCCTTAGTCCGATCCTTCTTTCTCTGGCTTCTAAGAGTTGCTAGTTTGACGTTGCGATGCAGTCTGATTTGGGACTCCTATTTTGCTAGATTATATCTCTCATTTCTCAATTCAAATCCCAGATTGTACTTGTGGTGGGTTTAGATGTTAAGAAGAATGGTGTGCGTATAGTTGTACTTGAGTGAGATCAACTGTGAGGGTCTCTGAGGTAAACAATGGACAACTGTGTTACAGAGTACCTTTCTTGTTACCACCCTATGATCTCACTCTAAGTTATATTTTTATTGACTAGCGTGACTGAAAGCTACATAAAGTGTCTAGGGTATTGTAAGAGTGTTGTTAAAGAATCTCAATACAAAAACATATATAAACGTATACTAATTACTATGATAAACTCAACTAATTCCAGCTGTTAAATTTTATATTTAAAATATCTTTTGTTAAACTTTATTGGTCCTGAGCCTAAAGTTGTTTTGGTCTGGACTACAGTCAATGAGAATCAATTTTGATGGATAGATATATTTACAAACAGATATAAAGATATTTACATACAACAGACAATATGTCCATAATACATTGTTACAAATGTTCACTTTGATGTTATTTACTCTTTTTAAATACTGGTACAGGGAAGCAGGTTGAGGATTGTCATCATCCCACTGTCTTTTGTTTCACTATGATTGTTTATTTTATTCTTTGGAGTAACGTTTTGTCTACTCAGGAGATTGTTCTTTATTTGTGATAAGTTGTCCCAGGCCAGATATTTCACTTATCTGGATCCTGGAATCACAGCAGTTGCAGTTGGTTTGGCCAAACACTTCAGTCTCCTCTGGACTTGAACTTCTTTAATACAAGTAGGTGCCAGTGACTCTTTGAAATCGTGCACACTTCTTCAATGAGCGAGTACTAGCACCAGACAAGTGCCAGCAGGAACCCCACATATCAAGGAAATATAAACAAGTAACGATGAATTAGGCAATAGAATAAGGTACACTTTCATCACTGCCTCTGTTCAGACTGCTTTCTGTTGTATTTATTTTAAAACAAAGCGCAAGTCTGCTCATCGCTGCTTGCTCCTCTGAATATGTTTGAAAAAATGGCCGCGACCAGTGTACTATTTCGTTAAAGTAAAAGGCTTTGGCCAATGAGACCAAGCATCTCTTTCATTGAATGAACTCTATTTTTTTTTAAATATCTCAAACCACTATGCGTTAATACTACCAACTAGATTTGTATATTTAGGTTAGCCAATAATATTTCGGCTTCCTTCAAATTTCATCCAATCCCTTTCATCGTACTATCTTAGCCTTTCTTTGACCTAATTTTTTCCCCGAAAAAATATGCTATCCAATCTAAGCAGACATGACTTGACCTGACAGTATCTCTGATTCTCTATGTATTATTACTGTCATAAAATTAACAAGTGATACAACGTAAAAATATCTCCAAAGGATAAAATGTAAGGATAAAAACATAATGCGTAAGCTGCTGATAGTACATGATCGCCCTGACCGCGGGTCATCACCCTCCATAAAAATTGACTTGTAAGACGGGAAATCAAAACGGTTACCATTTGGAGGGATGAGAACGGCGGATCAAAAGGAAAAAAAATATGACTGAAAAAAATTGCGTGAGACTAGCAAGGCTAAGGAGACGCAATTGGGGGGGGGGGGGGGGGGGGGGGGGAAACGGAGGAAAAAGTCACGTTCCCCAAGTTGACATAAGGTAAGGAACTCGACAGAAAGGACCCTGGATATGATACGCCACAGTCATTTATTGGACGCTTTTGCGATACCAAGCCTTTTATTTGAATTCAGCGGAGAAACGCAGATGCTTGAAATATTACAAAATTTAAAAAGTAACTTTTTCTTAATATTGATGTTAGGAATATAAAAATTAGATGGCCGGATGACCCATCTTGAGCAGTGAAATAATATACTTTTAATTTTACAGACGGATAGATAATAATGAAGATAATGACAAAAGACAGTGTTGTTCACATCAGCGAAAGACTGCATTGAATCTAACATATCACTATTTGCACAAAAACCGCGACCTTGAGACGCAAGTGTTCAAATCTAGTTAGAATGAAAGCGGGGGATATTGGTGGGAGCTGTGTCTAAAAATAACTTTAACGACAAAATTTTGGAGGGGAGAGAAAGGTTGGTTCAAAAATCAAGTACGTTTTTGTGAAAACGCAAGTAGAGACGGACAGACTAACAGATAAAAATCCATACTTGACTGAAGCATGACTGAAATGACTTTAGTGTAGGAAATTTGAATTAAAAAAAAAACCAAGGCATTGATTGGCCACAGACAATCATATTATCCGCGCTCAGACGAGCTTTTTTGCCATTCCTCAATAGTTGTCCAGTGATAGACACAGTAAATTTCAAGTGTGGTGATTTCCAAATGAAATAAATTGAAATAAGTTCAGGGACGCCATACTATAGCCAGCAGCTCAGCTGAGTTTTGCTAGCATTTCTGTGTTCTTTATTCATAATCTGAGCTGTGAGTTCGATCTTGACACTAAGGTGGTGTCAAATGCTGATTAATAATTGAAGTGAGGACCCGTGCAGTGTACATTTCGGCAGAACATCTTTGTATTGCTCAAGCACGGAGAGGTGGGGCCATCAGATTCCAGCACCAGAACAAATCTGGCAAAGTTAAGTAGGCTAGCTGGCCTGCTGAACTTACACCAACTTCATAAAACTAGCACCCAAGAGAATTTACTACTGAAGCATCCCATTTTCTTCCATCATTAATGGACAATGTTTTGTAGGCATAAACAGGGAGGGATGAAGCCACCCCAACAGCACATCCATTCATAGTTTTCCCAGGAAAATTAACATTACGAACAGTAATACTATAATTAATCTTGAAGATTGCATATGTAAACATCTTTCATTTAACATGCCCTTTATTCATGCCATTCATTCATAAATTTCAAAATCTTTGCATAAGTTCTGGCCAAAATAAAACCTTGGTTCAGAACAAATAAATTTAAAAAAAGATTTTCTATTCTAAATTTAACCAGCTGAATTTAGTTCATTGTGTTATAAATTTTATTGATAGTATTAGACTTAATTAATATCTGTGTGTGTTTGTATATGTCCATACAACACATTGCATTCAGTACCCTAGATTTTAACGTAGCCACATTCATTAGTAAAAAAAAGATATGTGTGAGGTCATAAAGTGGTAGCACGAAAGGGCCTTCTGTATATTCACAGCTACAATTATCTCAGGAGCCTTCACAGCTGACCTCACGCATCACACTAGGTGATAACACCACCATAAAATACCATCAAAATCCACTACAATTACCAATATTTGATTATCTAATGGACTATTTAGATAACTAACTACATATTCTTGGTTAGCAAGTCTTCAGGTACACGAATATATAATTTTTCTGGGGCTAAGTGGCTTGGTTCAAAATTCTATCTTTTTTTCTATGTTAGTTGTTTATTTTTAAACTACCTCCTGTTCAATTCTTTTTCCATGAACTTTCAAGCTAAATACGAGAGTTTAAGTCATTCGCAATAAGAGCTAAGCGTGTTTTCATGACCGTAGTGTCTAATTTTCTAACTTTTTCATCGTATTGTGAAAACCGCCTAAGGGCAATACTAGCAAGTCGGTTTTATTTTTAGAAACAATGTGAGACGGGATTTGCGTTGGTTATCTCTCCGTCCCCTCTCCCCTCTACTATGTCTTTTAGGCAAATACTTAGTTGACCTAGGGAAGTGTTAAGTTTGTCGTCAAGGACGAATTTGAAAATTTGGGTACCCTTTTTGTTCGGCTAATTCTCGCCGAAAATTTTTAGTAATATCCTATCTTTGACTTTATGCACTATACTGTTATATTCTAAATTAGCTATTGTATTTAGAAGTTCGCCACAGTACTTTTAGACTAACTTGTACTTTTAGACTAACTTCCAATGAAAGTTAATGTCTATTCCGGCTTCTCAAATCAAGCCAATCGAATCTCTTTTGCACTATGTGGGTTGGGGTGTTTAAATTCATAATCTCCCCTGCGTGTTTTAAAATATTACATTTTAAATTCCATCGCGTGACCTCTTTCTAATGCTATAAAACTTCCGCTTTCATCTTGTGCAAAACTCATAACCAAATCTGTGAACACATTTCCTGGCGTAATACTTTCTGCCAAGATTGCCTACCCAGACAGATTATCGGCAATATTGATACCGAGAGGACTCAGATGAAACGATTATCTAATTATCACCGGTATTTTCGCCCGTCCATCAGGAGGCTTCCTCAGATAGCAATCTGGCTTTCTGTGCGTGTTCGTGCGATACCACGTTGCCCAAACAACTGACGTCTCTTTCAAAGGAGGCCAGACTGACTTACGTGACAATCGTATTAATCTGATAATACTATGTTCACTTAGTGAAACTTAAACAGTCTGGGAGCGGTCACCGCCAGAATAATGAAGATGCATATAATATGCCAAATAATAGGACGATGAGTGAGAAAAATGAAGAAATGAAGTGATACTGCCGGAGTGAAAGAGAGAGAGGGACACAAAAGTACATTCACAAAGACGTTTTGTGACATATGGAGACTGTAGGGATGTTAAAAAGAGGGCTGTGTTGTACGTTATTTGTTGGATCTGTTTGTCTATTGTCCCCAGCGAGCGGAACTTCAGCCTTCTAAAAGTCGAAACACTCCAAATGTCAACATTTTTTTCTATTCTGTGCAAAGGGCAATATTGTTACGCCTAAAACCTGCATGACAACAGGAAATTCTGCTCAGACCTGCCAACCAGCTGAACGAACTTACGTGGTTTTGTCTGATGGTTGCGATTAATATAATGAAGTTTTAGTAAGAAAAAAAAACTTTCTATTACGCTCCACATATCGCTATTAGGTCACATAATTATCTATTTCAACTCACGTGTCGTTGTAAGGCCACATAATTATCTGTTTCAACTAAACTTGTTCCTTATGTCGTTATAAGGCCGCATGATTATTTATTTCAACTAAACGTGTTTCATATGTCGTTATAAGGCCGCTTGATTATCATTTCAACTAAACTTGCTCCATATGTCGTTATAAGGATCCCGTTACACGCCCATTGAGGCATATTGGGAATATGGTGTTAGGCCCATATTTTCTTGACCATCGGCACACTAGGGGTGAAGTGGTCAGCATCACGCCGGCCGCTTTAACCTTCCCAGAGTTGCTCTGGTACGTAATTCATGAGGCTGGGTCGACCCCGGAGCCGTTTACGGTCTAAAAATTCCCACCTCAATTGGGGATCGAACCATGGACCACCGAGCTAGCAAGCGAGCGCACTAACCACTGCGCTACCGCGGCTCCTATATGGCCACATGATTATTTACTTCATCTAAACTTTCTCCATATGTCATTATAATGCCGCATGATTATTTACTTAACTAAACTTGTTCCATATGTCGTTATAAGGCCCCGTAATTATCTATTTCAACTAAACTTGTTCCATGTGTCGTTTTAAGGCCGCATGATTATCTGCTTCAATTAAACTTGTTCTATGCGTTGTTATAAGGTCTCATGATTATCTGCTTCAATTAAACTTGCTCCATATGCCGTTATAAGGCCTCATGACTATCATTTCAACTAAACTTGTTCCATGTGTCGTTATAAGGCCGCATGATTATCATTTCAACTAATCTTGCTCCATAGGTCGTTATCAGGCCGCGTGATTATCATTTCAACTAAACTTGCTCCATATCGTTATCAGGCCGCACGATTATCATTTCAAGTAAACTTGCTCCATACGACTCATAGCTTGACTGCCTGCGTCAGGACCAGCTAACCAGAGCTGGTCAAGACCGCACTCCACCTCCACGTGGTGGTCCTGGAAACAGTCTGCAGCTGTGCAGTCTGGCTGAGCGAGTGTGAATCGAAATGGGAAGGCAAACCCGGTCCTAAAAAATGCCGTGCAGAAGTCGGATGTGTCGACCGTAAGGTGCAGATATCACAGCTTAGGCGTAAACAGACACAACGCAACCACCGTCCTTTTCAGGACGAACGAAGAAGAAGAAGAAGAAGAAGAAGCTCCATATGTCGTTATAAGGCCGCATGATTATCTGCTTCAGCTAAGCTTGCTCCATATGTCGTTACAAGACCACATAATTATCTACTTCAACTAAACTTGCTCCAAATGTCGTTATAAGGCCGCATGATTATCTTCTTCAACTAAACTTGCCACATATGTCGTTATAAGGCCGCATGATTATCTATTTCAACTAAACTTGTTCCATATGTCGTTATAAGGCCACATGATTATCTACTTCAACTAAACTTGCTCCAAATGTCGTTACAAGATCGCATGATTATCCACTTCAACTAAACTTGCTCCAAATGTCGTTATAAGGCCACATGATTTCAACTAAACATGTTCCATATGTGGTTATAAGGCTACATAATTATCTACTTCAACTAAACTTGCTACATATGTCGTCATAAGGCCACATAATTATCTATTTAAGTAAGCTTGCTCCATATGTCCCTCAGAAGGGACCTTGATACCATCGCAAGAACAGCTATGCTATGGACCCCCGAGGGAAAGCGAAAGAGAGGCCGACCAAAAACAACTTGGCGGAGAACTGTGGAAGCTGAGATGCAAAGAATGAACCACAGTTGGGGCACTGTACGAAGGATGGCCGCCGACCGAGCAAAGTGGAATCAATTTGTTGCTGCCCTACTAGACGTCCCCAGGCGTGATGGCCGCTGACTGCTTTGACGGTTGGCGGTTATGGATCAAAGAAGAAGAAGCTCCATATGTCGTTATAAGGCCACATAATTATCTATTTCAACTAAACTTGTACCATATGTCGTATGGCCGCATGGTTATCCATTTCAACTGAACTTCAGAAAAGATGTCGAGTGAACTTGACATATTACATGTGCTTGGATTTACAACGACACCATTTGTGTGTCTTTTTTAAAATCACTTTTATTTAATTTTATATGAGCGTTGTTTGGATGTTTCAAATCTTTGAGCTCTTGGTTCTCTAGGTTTCAGATGACCTAGGAAGCAGAAATCTTGCACCTGACCCTCTATCGTTGTACATTGTAAACTATCAGATTAGAAGGAATCTCGAGTAACCTGCCTCTTGTCCGTCATAAAAAAATAAAAATTTAAAGTTCAAGAAGTCATATTGTTTTTATAAAACTACAGCTGCAAAGGATCGCAGAACTTGGTGACGTTGTTCACAACATAGTGAACATGATCACAGAACTTGGTGACGTTGTTCACAACATAGTGAACATGATCACAGAACTTGGTGACGTGCACAAAATTGTGAACTGGATCCCTGATATTTTCTATTTTTAGTGCATTTTAAAATTTGTGTGCTGCTTAAAACGTGTCTTTGCTTTATGTGTTAAATCACTTTTGTTGCTTTTAATGCAAGTGCTGCTGCTGTTTCATTCGTCTTATTTAATTTTTTTTTTTAAACCGTTTTTGCCGCATTTTAACGTGGAGCTCCATGCCACCTAGACCACACGGACCGTCGATTATATCAGGGTGCATGTCAAGCATAAAAGAGCCTGGGGTCTGGTATTGTAGAAATAACGTCCGTGACTGTTTAGACATGTTTCCGGTACCAGAGTATTGTAAAGACGTAAATAAAGCTATACAGGCATATTTTACCAGGTTTTTTTTTTTAAGATTGAAGGACGTTCGCTTACCTAATACAATGTTCGATTCTGGAGTCCATATTGGTCTCCCATTCATAGTGCCAGATTTATCTCCCGTTAGGGGAAATCCCAGCCCCACTAATTTGTCTTGCGAAATGGCGCAATGCAAGGGAGGTAAAGAGATGGGTTACATCAGACACTGCAGGTTTCCTGTATACCTGACATGAAACGCAAGAGAACTGGCTGCGTGTACAAACTTTGGTCATGCATTTTTTTTTTTTAGAAGGGGGGGGGGGGGGGGGGGGAGAGAGACTCCAGCCAATAACAAACTGATCGACAGCCGATAGCGGTTATTTTGCTATCTTTGCTTTCTTTGTTTAGTCTGTTTCGGCATTGCCAGCCATTTTTTTCCCCTACTATCTGTCATTTCAAGTCTCTTTCTATCGTCTATATCCTTTGAACAAAGCTACTAAAAACAGACAACGTTAAGTCACTCTAGCCGAAAGAGATAGCTTCTATCCGCCTCGCCAGTCACCCACAACAAACGCGATGATACTCCCAAAACGTAGCATTGTGGTGTCTATTTTGTTTGGTCCGGAGACATTAAAAATTTAGTCTGTCCGTCGGAGGTCTGAGTTTACGGTTAGTTAGAGCCAGACTGTCTCCCCCCGTCTGTCGATTTTCTACGCACGCTTTAACGAGCTTGCTTTTTTTAAGTCTAGCCTTTCATTGTGTACTGTCCTTGTAATCTACGAGTTCGGTCGATCTCGCTGCAGCTTCCAACGATTCTTGAGTTTATTTGTCACGCCTGTAAAGTCCTCTTCTTTGTTATTCTTTGTCAGAAGACAACGAAGGGTAACCTTCGAGGCTGTAAAACAGAGAAAACTGTAATATTTATTGCTGAACACTATTAATCGTTACAAGAGCAAATGAAGAGGTGGACAGAATATTTTGAGGAAATTCTCAATAGACCAGCTCCACAAAACCCCTCGGACATCCAGCCAGCAGAAGAAGAGCTACAAATTAACGGTGAAAGACCAACGAAGGAAAAAATAAAGAAAGCCATAAAGCGTCTAAGAGATGAAAAAGCGTCTGGACCTGATGGCATTCCAGCAGAGGCCATCAAAGCAGATATCGACACGGCTACAGAGATGTTATATAAATTACTTGGTAAAGTCTGGGAATAGGAAGAGATACCAGCAGAATGGAAGGAAGGATATCTGGTTAAGTTGCCTAAGAAGGGAAATTTACAAGAGTGCACAAATTGTAGAAGAATAATGTTACTTTCAGTGCCAGGAAAAGTATTAAACAGGATTATCCTTGAAAGATTAAAAGAGTCCAAAGACAAGAAACTGAGAGATGAACAAGCAGGTTTTCGACAAAACAGATCCTGTACATACCAGATAGCCACTTTGAGAATAATAGTTGAACAAAGTCTGGAATGGAATTCACCACTATACATCGGATTTGTGGACTATGAAAAGGCATTTGACAATGTAGGCAGAGAATCACTTTGGAAATTGATGAGGCATTATGGAGTTCCCCTGAAGATCATTAATTTAATAAAGAAAACATATGAAGACATGACATGCAGAGTTCTTCATGAAGGACAGCTTACAGAATCGTTTGGGATAAGAAAAGGAGTGCGACAGGGATGCCTCTTGTCTCCATTTCTTTTCTTACTAGCAATAGACTGGGTTACGAGAACATCGACAACACACAACAGAAATGGAATCCAGTGGACTCTGACTAAGCAGTTGGATGATCTGGATTTTGCTGATGACTCAGCTCTTCTGTCCCATAACCGTAATAAGATGCAAGACAAATTGAAAACACTCGACGAGAGGTTACAGCAATTGGGTCTGAAAATACACAGGGAAAAGACAAAGATAATGAGAATAAATGCAGGTAATGATAACAGGGTTGAACTTGAAGAAGCACCAATACAAGATGTAGAATCGTACACATATCTTGGCAGCAATATAGACAAAGTTGGAGGGACAGACAGTGATATCAAAATAAGAATACAAAAAGCAAGAGGAGCTTTCATTGCACTGGAAAATACATGGAGATTAAGAGAAATCGGATCCAACACGAAAATAAGAATCTTCAACTCAAATGTGAAGTCAGTCCTATTGTATGGCTCTGAGACATGTAGAACAACAAAGACAACTACCAAAAAGCTACAGACTTTCATAAATGGGTGCTTGCGTAGAATAGAGGGATTAAAATGGTATGACAAGGTTACCAACGTGGAACTGATGACAAAAAGTAGACAAGTGCCAGTGGAACAAGAGATGAGAAGAAGACGATGGCGATGGATAGGACACACACTGAGGAAACCTGTTGATAGCATTACAAGGCAGTCCTTGTTCTGGAACCCCCAGGGCAAGAGAAGCAGAGGTAGACCAAGAAGCACATGGAGAAGAGAGCTGGAAACAGAGGTGAAAATGATAAGGAGAACGTGGAAAGAACTTGAGATGATGGCACGTGACAGGAGGACTTGGCATGTGTTTGTTGAACGCCTATGCTCCTTGTGGCGAGAGGTTTTATTTGGCTCTTGGATCAGTATAGTACTGACAATTACAGAAATAAAATTTCTGCAGAAAATGGTGAAGTCCCAGTGTCTGAGAGAACTACTGGTATCACAAATTAGTTACGGCTGTGAATGATCTGATCTCGAAACAATAGTAGAGAGGAGACCGACATAAAGTGCCACCTCCGCTGTGTAACTAACTGTGATATTAAAAAACCAAGGAAATTGATTTTACTTAAAACTGATAAAATTGACAAGTCGTTCAAATACAATTTCCTTATTATTTATTTAGTATATACACTATCTACTCTTGGCTGAAGGGTGAATGTTGAAAAATGGAATGTAATGAATTTGTAAGTTTACATATGATTTACAAATATTTATATTTATATAGATATGTAAATAAATATTACAACAAGTTTTCCAATTATAGGAACAAAAATTATATCAGCTGTGCTGTTATTCAATTATAGTACATGTATCAGCTGTGCTGCTAATTAAGGATATAACACTTATCAGCTATGCTGTTATTTTTGTCTCTTGCTATGCTAATTTCACTTTCTCATCACTGACAGTTTCTATGCTCACAATGCCGACAGAAATTGTACTAATGTGTACTCATCTCTTAGAAGTGCTGTCCTTCTTGGTTTGGTTGACACAAAACACCAGCTGTTGATCGTTTCGTTAGCCCACCCAAGACTGAGGGGGACTAAAGATGTAGAGTCTTGACAACCTCTATGCTCCTGCGGAGTTCCAGGCAGCTGGATTGACGACCCCGATCTCAGTTTTTATGATACGTATAAAACCTGTAACAAGGAAAAATAGGGGCTAATTTCTGTCCTCAAGCCCACCTATTTCTATTGTATATGATATGAGCGTGTCTCAGTGTCTGCATGTAGGATGAATGACAACATGGCTTAGTATGATTTAGCAATAGCGAGACAAGACAGGTGTCTACTTGCAAAACATTCTTTCTGATAAACTAATACATGGATATCATTCAATAATATAAATCCAATGCATGAATACATTCAATAATATAAATTCAATACATGAATACATTCAATACATGAATACATCCCATAATATAAGTTCAATACATGAATACATCCAATAATATGTACACCTAGGTGTGATACAACAATGTCCTTCCCCCTATAATATACCAGGCCCTCTCTGACAAGTGCTATAATATATCCTAACAATAACGTTATGTTCTTATGATAGGAGTATGTGAGACGAGGACTGTTTGGTGATATATCAGGTGGGAGTTATAGGAGACAATAGATTGGAGTTAGATGAGACAAGAGATTGAGTCCTAACAAGGACTGTTTTGGTTATATTTCAGTTGGTTTTATCTGAGATAATAGACTGAAGTTATAGGAGACAATAGATTGAGTCCTAACAAGGACTGTTTTGGTTATATTGCAGTTGGTCTGTGATAACAGATTGAAGTATAGGAGACAATAGGTTGAGTCCTAACAAGGACTGTTTTGGTTATATTGCAGTTGGTCTGAGATAACAGATTGAAGTATAGGAGACAATAGGTTGAGTCCTAACAAGGACTGTTTTGGTTATATGGCAGTTGGTCTTATCTGAGATAATAGACTGAAGTCATGTGAGACAATAGATTGAGTTATAGGAGACAATAGATTGAGGTATGAGTCCTATTAGTCTTTGTCTATTCAATCATAATAGGAAATACAATCATTATACTTAATTTCCCCAAGATACAATCAGTAACCTGATAGGTAGTATAAATGACACACAACAAATACCAACATTATAGACCTGCTGAAAGCCTATTTTCCTAAAGGTTATCGTAAATATATTTACCCTCTAAGATTCAAACCGGCCAGATTTAGACTCGACTTAGCAAAGCAAGCTGCAGGTCATTGCACTCCAGGTAAGCTATAAATCAAGGTGACAGCTTCTCCTCTTCAGTCGGTCGGTATCTCTGGCGTCGTGTCGGTGATGTGTGATTATGCATAAAATCCGCCCGATTATATAGGTAGGTAAATGCTTAAGGAAAGCGTTTGGTTGGTTCCTGGCGGAGCAAAATGATTGGTTTCCTCCGGTTTAGTCTCAAGCGCTGTACAGCCTAATTTTATTCAGTTTTCATCCGCCATCTTGCGTGAACAAGATGGCCGTTAATTTATTCTGTCTCAGAGACAGGTGAACGTTGCTCGTACGTTGCTCGTTGATTGGTTGAAGCAAATCTGTATCTCGACATAGTGATTAACAAAGTAGTGGGTTACACTCGTTTCACGACATAGCCCCCTCCTTTCCTAGCTGGGACTTGTCATAGCTGACGGGTAAACCCCTGCTGTGGTCAATCCTTTTGCGTCTGTCCTTCCAGAGTACTAGGGTGTCGACTTAAAAAATCAGCTCCTACATTGTCTCTTCCCGGAATGTAATTCACGGTAAAGGAATAAGGCGCAAGAAGCAGACTCCACCTTAACAATCTCGAATTTAACTTTTTAGATGCAGCCAAGAAAGTTAAAGGTTGGTGATCGCTTTGGACAAAGAAGTGTGTCCCATACAGGTAAGGTGAAAATTTGTCGATGGACCAAATTAGAGCCAAACATTCTTTCTCTATGGTCGAGTAATTCAACTCAGCTGCATTCAGCTTCCTACTGGCGTAGGCGACTGGTAAAAGTTCCTCCGGCAGGGCTTTTGATTTCTGCAAGAGAGTTGCACCAATACCTATACTGCTAGCGTCCGTCCTTAATACAAATTCCTGCGTGATATCGGGTAGCGTAAGGATTGGTTTGCTGGTGAGTTTTGCTTTTAGCTCCGTGTAAGCTTTTTCCCAATCAGCATTCCATTGGATTTTGTCAGGCTGTCCTTTCTTCGTTAAGTTAGTTAACGGTGCACACAGAGAGTTAAAGTGGGGTATGTACTTCTGATAGAACCCACATAATGACACGAATGATCTCACATCTTTCTTCGTTTGAGGTCTGGGTGCCTTCTTTAACTTCTCTATATTCTTTGGGTCAGGAGACATATGACCTGTAGAAATAGTGTGACCTAAGAATTCCAACTCCTTACAACCGATATAGCACTTGGTTGGACGTGCAGTCAATCCAGTTTCTCTCAGTCTGTCAAACAACATGGAGAGCGCTACTATATGCTCTTCAAATGTGTTTGTAGCAACAAGAATGTCATCCATAGAGTTAGTGATATGGGGATTTTGTAGAGGTTCCAATAATTTCCTCATCATTCTTGAAAAGATACTGGGAGCATTTTTCAGCCCAAAGGGTAGTACATTAAACTCGTAGTGTCCGTCTGATGTACTAAATGCCAGCATTTTCCTAACCTCTGGTTTCACTGGTATTTGGTAGTATCCCTTGCTTAGATCTACCTTCGAGAAATACCTAGCCTTACTCAGTGTTGAGAACAGCTGGTTGGTGTCAGGTAATGGGTCCACCTGAGATTCTGTGATCGCATTAAGCTTCCGGTAGTCAATACATAACCTGTGTTCACCACTCGGTTTTCTCAATAGCACCACACTTGAGCTATAGGGAGAGTCTGACTTCGAGATAATTTTCTCCTTCAACAGATAATCAACTTCCTCCCTTAGTGCTTGGGCTTTCGCATAGGGTATAGGGTATGTTCTCATGCATACTGGGGTAGGGTCGGTAACCTTCATGTCGTACTCTAACAGATTCGTACGACCTGGCTTATCTGTGAGCACATCAGCATGGGTTTCCAACACTTTCTGAACCCTCTTCTTCTGCTCTGGAGTTAAATGTTCACTAATATTTACTTGAACATAATCCTCTGTAGTTGTGAGTGGATACTCCATAGAGTGAAGTGGTTCACCGTGCATTTCTGTTGCAATGGCTAGGGTCATGATATGTGCAACTTCTGATGATTCCTTGTCATAGTATTTTTTAAGAAGATTGACATGATATACCTTCTCCTTTCCTTTCTTGTCAATCTTATAATTGGTCCTGGAAAGTTTCTCCAGTATGACATAGGGTCCCTGCCATCCAATCTGCAATTTATTATTGCTGCTCGGCAACAGTAATAACACCTTTTCACCCACCTCCAGTTCCCTATCCTTTGCTTTTTTGTTGTAGTACGCAGCATGCTTCCTCCTGGCCTGTCTTAAGTTATCATTGGCCAGTTTCCAACCTGCTTTCAATCGAGATGTCAACTCGTTGACGTACTGATATGAGGAAGTCACTGTTTCCTCTGCTTTTTCATCAGTCCATGTCCGCAGCAATGCTTCCAGTGGACCTTTGATTGGTCTTCCAAACAACAATGTAGCTGGAGCCAATCCAGTTGAATTGTGGGGTACTTCCCTATATGCAAATAGTTCCGCGGGTAAGTATGTATCCCAAGTATCAGGTTTTTCACTCGCCAGCTTTCTAAGGATTGAAATAAGTGTACCATTGAACCGCTCTACTTGACCGTTCCCTTGGGCATGGTAGGGACTACAATGATAGTGCCTGGCTTGAAATATCCTGAATACTTCTTGTGTTAGCTTTCCCTTAAACTGAGACCCATTGTCAGTCAATATCTGATGCGGGAAACCTAATCGGGTGAATATTGTCAACAGTGCCTCTGCCACATGCTTTGAATCTATAGCTGACATGGCCACTGCTTCTCCCCACATAGAGCAAGTATCAACCAAGGTTAAGATATATGCATTTCTCTTCTTGGTCCTAGTGAGGGGTCCAACAATATCCACTGCAACACGTTCAAACGGGGTTCCCATAATAGGCATTTCTCCCAGTGTTGCTGGTGCAGTCCTATGCTTAGGAGCTACTCTTTGGCATTCTGGACAGGATCTTACATATCTTTTTATGTCCTCTGTAATTCCTGGCCGAGTAGTGACAGGATATCCTTTGTCCAGTGGCCCCTATTCCCATATGTCCACTGAAGGGTATAGCATGTCCTAGCGTCATAACCTTCTCCCTGTAAGATTTTGGCACTACAAGCTGTCCATGCCCTTTAGGTCCTGTTCCAGCTTTTCTGTATAGTAGGCCATTCTTCATATACAAGTCTCCTTTCTCTGGAGGGTTATGTCCTTTAGGCAATTTGCCAAAACAAGGCTTCAATGTGCTGTCTGCTGCTTGAGCTTTTTTCATCTCTTCTGTATGAGTATTGATAGGATTCTCCTCCATTTTTCTGGAGCTTTCCCTGGTCTGGACTGTTGCCATAACTACGGGTTGTATAGGTTCTCCAAGGAAAACATACCTACACCCCAAAATCAAAGGGTAAATAGGGTCGTCCATCACTGCTGCTTTGATTTCTCCTTCCACATAGCGAGATCTTATGTTGATTCGAGCTATGGGTAGTGTCATGGTTCTTGCTCCCTTGATCGGTCCTCTGATTTCCACTGTTTCTGTGGTTATCTGGTCAGGACTCACTAAAGAAGAGCACACAACTGAATCAAAGTCCAATCCTGTGTCATATAAACACAGTACTTGAGTGCCATTCACGGTCACTTCCTCACAGACAGGGGGATGATGGAAGTCTTTCTGACTTACTGCCATTTCCTTCCCTCCCTGATTCCCTGTTGTAAGACATGCAGCATGATGAGGAGGATTCTTCCTTCTGCAGTCCGCAGTATTGTGGTTACTCATTAGACAAGTTTTACACCACTTTCCTTCCTTCCGGTAAGGTGTCTTATCCGATCTTAGAGGGTTTTTGTCCTTTTGGTCAAATCTGTGTTTGTTCCTTGTGGTATGGTCCTTTTGTTCATATTTGGTATAGTTTTGTGATGATTTGAAGTTTTCACCATGCTTCTTCTTATTTCGTAATAATTTTGCCTGAGCTGCTTGATATCTCTCAGCAACAGTTACAATATCTTCCAATCTCTCTGCTCCTTGTTCCATGATAAACTTCCTCATTTCTTGAGGCGTGGACTCTTTCACTTGCTCCATCATTATCATTTCTTTCAGATCCTGACACTTTCCTAAACTACTCCATTTTTCCAAATAGGTTTCCAGTCTAGCAGAGAATTGGTGATAGTTTTCTCCTGGAAGAAGTTTAGCTGTTCGGAATTTCTTTCTATATGATTCTGAGTTCTTTTCATATCTCACAAGCAGTGCCTGCTTCAGGATTTCATAATCTTCCTGGTCATCTCTTGAGAGCTTCAAATACACATCGTAGGCCACACCTATCAATCCCTGAGATAGTTTAAGACTCCATTTTTCTTTCACTAAGCCATAGGTAATGGCTAGTCTTTCGTATCTATCCAGGTACGACTCAATGGCGTCTTCTTTCTCAACAAATGGGTCCAGATGAAAATTCATGGCCCCACTTGAGGTGCTCTGGCTGGAGCTACCACCATAATTGCCAGAATTTGCCTGAATTTCAAGCTCTTTTAATCTCAACTGATGGTCTCTCTCTGCTTGTAATTTCCTTTCCTCATTTTCAGCCTCCCATTTCTTGGCTTCAATTTCTAATCTTTTGGTTTCTCTCTCAGCTTCCAGTCTTTTGTCTTCTCTCTGAGCTTCCAGTCTTTTGTCTTCTCTCTCAGCTTCCTGTCTTTTGGCTTCTCTATCAGCCTCTAATTTCCTTGCTTCCGTCTCTAATTGCAACTTTCTTTCTTCCCTATCCATATGTTTGTCCACTTCTGTTGTGACATACTGAGTGAGAGCATCACCTGTCATATTTAATTCCTTACCCATCTGCATGATCGCAGTTCTGAACTTCACTAGATCAGCCATGGCGTTACTTAGATAGGGTATGTATATTTACTATAACCAATTTATTGTAATTAAACTTAATTAATTTAAATGAGCAAAAAATTTCCGTGCAACTTTGTGAGCATCAACTATTTACTGAGTACTAAATGGTACTCCTCCTAAGAAAATGTTGGTGTTTTTTTTTTTGTTTTTTTTTTTTTAAATCCTATTATAGAATTTTTTTTCAAAAATCTGTTTCTTATGTTATCTATGGGTGGCACAAGATAGAGTGTAGATAGATGAATAGACTAAGTATGGCTGAAGATATACAGAAATATCCCAGGAACGAGCCCCCAGTGTGGCGAGAGGTTTTATTTGGCTCTTGGATCAGTATAGTACTGACAATTACAGAAATAGAATTTCTGCAGAAAATGGTGAAGTCCCAGTGTCTGAGAGAACTACTGGTATCACACATTAGTTACGGCTGTGAATGATCTGATCTCGAAACAATAGTAGAGAGGAGACCGACATAAAGTGCCACCTCCGCTTTGTAACTAACTGTGATATTAAAAAACCAAGGAAACAGATTTTACTTAACACTGATAAAATTGACAAGTCGTTCAATGACAATTTCCTTATTATTTATTTAGTATATACACTATCTACTCTTGTGCTGAAGGGTGAATGTTGAAAAATGGAATGTAATGAATTTGTAAGTTTACATATGATTTACAAATATTTATATTTATATAGATATGTAAATAAATATTACAACAAGTTTTCCAATTATAGGAACAAAAATTATATCAGCTGTGCTGTTATTCAATTATAGTACATGTATCAGCTGTGCTGTTAATTAAGGATATAACACTTATCAGCTATGCTGTTATTTTTGTCTCTTGCTATGCTAATTTCACTTTCTCATCACTGACAGTTTCTATGCTCACAATGCCGACAGAAATGGTACTAATGTGTACTCATCTCCTAGAAGTGCTGTCCTTCTTGGTTTGGTTGACACAAAACACCAGCTGTTGATCGTTTCGTTAGCCCACCCAAGACTGAGGGGGACTAAAGATGTAGAGTCTTGACAACCTCTATGCTCTTTGTGATAAACGAGCGCAAAGGCCTTATTGCTCCATCTTTTCCTACATTCTTCATACTGTATTTTCTCCGACATTTGCTCTCTCATCTCATATTTGCGATCCACATTTGCTATTTCATTGTTGTGATTACTCGCGACCGGTATCTAGAGAACCACATTTGTTCTTTCATCGGGGGAAATAAAGTCCTTTGATTGAGTCCACATGCCTGACATTATCATTTGAAGCCCACATTGTATCGTGATAAATCTGGTAAAAACACATATGGTCATCCTAATCAAACTGTAATTTCTGTGACACCACATTGGACGCCCAGATTGGCCAGGGGAAAACGTGGCCGCGGTTCAGACAAGCGTGGGTTGACCACATTGGACGCCCAGCTTGGGCAGGGTGACTTCCAGAAATATATAATACCGCATAATCTACTAGAGTGAGGCAGTCCAGGTTTTTACCTTGTGAGGAAGAGATCAAACCCAAAAACGCATAGCCTAATACACGTGTTTATTCAGAGTGGATGATAATTCAGTTCCGTGATTAATTGTGTTCTTAAAGGATTTTGCGAAGGGAAAAGAAGTTCATCAGAAGTCTGAGTCTACACGCAACGTGTCTGACGTCTAACCAGAAATAAGTTATCAAAAACGGACATTTGGCTAGCAGAATTCGCCATAGGACATCTTTCATTCCTCAATTTAAAAGGAATATTGTCTCACCCACAAGTCATAAGGTGGACGCAGCATTTTCGTCACCATATACTGCTTGCTCACAAGTTCAATACAGAGTTATCACAAGTTCAATACATCGTTATCACAAGTTCAATACAGAGTCATCATAAACTCTAATCACTCGAAAGATCATTATTATCTGAAGTCAAGCAAAAGAGCTCAAAAGAGGAATCGCATATTTATACCACGTGCAACACACTCTTAAGCGCATTTTATGAAGCAGACTCGAAAGTATATGAATCACGACTACATACGCAAGATTATGAGTCTACATATCACTAACATTTCGTGAAGATATCCAGTCTGACCAGTACCGTCGGGAGATTAGACCACAGACCTTTTGTTCATATGACAACTATTAACTGTTGATCCACACTACAGAGATATACTCAAACAGTGAAGGAATATACATAAATATCTCGTCAGCGTTCTCCGTACGACAACAGTATTCATCAGAACGTCCTCGACTTAGAGATACCCCATTCGACATAACGTATAACAACTTGGGACATTTTATGCATACATGTGAATCCTCATATCTAGGAGAAGCATTTAGAGACACATGGACTGTGTAGAGTACTCACCATTTTGGTAACACGTATCATATCACATCATCATTTCACTCTACACCAGTTCATCCTTAATTAACTATTACTTAATTAACTGTAATTTTATTATCTCATCTGTGTGTTTTGTGTGAATCGTCTTTCACCATCATCACGTTCTAACCATTACTAACCCTATATGTGTGGATATTTCATTAATAAACCCAACGATCAGTTGATCATTATCAAGAGTTTGTTAATGTATCACTCGTGCTGTCGGTGTTACATATTCACCTATAGGAACCTTTCTCTACTCAGATGAGGTTGGGGGCTTTTTCTTTACGGGATCTAAGGGCAGAAGCTAAGGTCGTGGGGAAACAGAACTCTTTCCATAATTTATTAGAAAACACTGTCTAGTGGAAAGCATTCGCATTCCTGTCTTCTTGTCCCTATCTCGAATAGGTCTTTTTTTCTTTCTTAACGAGCCAATTTCTAGAGACCTTATATCTAATATCTCATAGACTATTCCTGGCAAAAACTACTGTCGTAGTTGCCCCAGTGACTCACTACACGACAATTGGGGGCTCGTCTTGGGATTAGTGAACCCGGACTTAGAAGGGTGATAAATCACATTTTCATCCCTGCTATACAGTTGCGATAATTGCAAAATTTGTTGGCATTTTGAGGGATTACCTTCTAGACTGACACTTACTATAATTTGTCTATTTCATAGGGGGGATAATTTATATCTCTAAAGCACGAGTGATACTTTTTAAATTGAGTATCAAACGGACAGAGTAAACACTTTTTGAGAACAGAGGATACTGTAGGGAACTGAAATTTTTTTTTTTCAGTAACTGCTGGAGAAACTGTTATCATAAATATTTAGTAAATTTTTCATAGAAACTTCGAGATAATCTGTTAATTAATTTTTCAGAATACGCTGAGTGAGTGATTTTTAAGAACTATTTGAACTTGATTACTAATTTAAACCTAGCTGGTTTTAAAGAGATAATTACTTGTGCGAGTCTATTAAATTTGTTTGGAGGTCACTGCCAATTTTTCCCTTCGCAAACCCGTACTGCATATCATGGCAGATGCTGCGAAAATTAGAAATAGTTTGATGGAGGCAGGGCGTGAATTCGGGTTAAGTGGAAAAGACCTGATGAAATATGTAAGCGAGGAAACTGATAAACTCCATGAAAGAGAGATGGAAATGCAGAAACTTACAATGGAGAAGGCCGCAGCAGAAGCAGCGGAGCGGAAAGAGAAGGCCGCAGCAGAAGCAGCGGAGCGGAAAGAGAAAGCCGCAGAAGAAGCAGCGGAGCGGAAAGAAGCAGCAGAAGCAGCGGAGCGAAAAGAGAAAGCCGCAGCAGAGCATGCACTTATGATGAAGCAACTGGAAATCCAGGGACAGACCAATCAAATAGAGCTGGCAAAAAGTGCAGCGGCTTCCAACTGTGATGGAGGGTACTCACCCCGCTCAGATGGTGTGCCTACTTCGCAACCTGCGCCACCCAATGCCATGAACTTTCCGCTGGAACCTTTTTCAGAAAGGAATGATACCATGGACGCCTTTTTAGACCGCTTTGAACGCTTTGCAACAGGGTTTGGACTTGAAGAACGGAAGTGGAACTTGAAACTTTCCCAGGGCCTAAGAGGAGCCGCCTACGAAGTTTTTAATAAACTTCCGGCCGGAGAGCAAGATGACTACCAGGCATTGAAAAAAGCTCTCTTGGTGAGGTACGAGCTTCATTCAGAGGCTTACCGGAAAAAATTTCGAGGTTCTAGGAAGGATGCAGGAGAGACTTTCTCACAGTTCGCAGCCCGTATTGAAGACTACCTAGTGAAGTGGTGTACACTGGGAAACTTTGCCGAGAACTATGACGGGTTGAAAGAGCTCATTGTGATAGAGCAACTGAAAGAATCTATGTCGGTGGAAATGCGTAGATTTCTCACTGAAAACGGCGCTGACCGGTTAGAAAATATTCTTACACTGGCAGAGCGATTCCAAAATGCTCTCATGGAGTCTCAAGGAGCCAGAAAGAAGTTTTCGGATCAGGCGCCAAAGCAACCTGCTCGCTCCCAACCAGACCAACAAAGCAAAGGACCACACATATCGCATAAACAGCACGCAAAACAAGATAACTACAAAGAGCAAAACAAGAAAAATGCTGCACCACACCAGAGACAGGAAGATAAATGGTGCAAGTACTGTCGCTTGAACAATCACAACACTAATGAGTGCAAGCGCAGACCTCCTCCCCAACATGCTGCCTGTCTGCAGACAAAATCGTCACCCCGGAAGGAGCAGAGAACCGGAAACGTTTCTCATCCTCCTGTCATCGAATCAGTCCTCGTAAACGGACAATCTGTGGAGTGCCTTTATGACACAGGACTTGCTTTTGATGCGGTGGTCAGGGCATCTCTTGTCACCCCTGACCAGATAACAGAAGAGAGTGTCGACATCCAAGGTCCGACGAAGGATGTTGCACCCATGACACTGCCAATTGCACTTATCAGAGTGGAATCTCGTTATGTGACAGGAGAGATTCGTGCAGCTATCATGGAAGAACCAATCTACTCTTTAATCTTGGGATGTAGATATGTGTTCCTTGGAGAACCTACTCAATCACTAGTCAATGCGGCCGTACAGACTAGAGGACAGTCAAGAAAAGACGCAGAGCAGGAACCTCCTACCAATATCCTCCCCGAGGAATTGAAGAGGGCCCAAATGGAAGATTCCACACTGGCGCCCTGTTTTAAAAAATTACCTAGAACACACAACCCACCTACCAAGGGAGACTTCTTTATGAAAAATGGATTGATGTATCGCCGAGCTGGAAATGAAGGACAGGAACACAACCAATTAGTAGTTCTTGCAACCTATAGGAACCAGGTGCTTGAGATGGGCCACTCTATCCCATTTAGTGGACACATGGGAATGAGCGCCACGACTCAAAGGATTGCCTGCCACTATTATTGGCCAGGGATCACCGGCGACATTGAACGTTTCGTCAAGTCTTGTCCTCAGTGCCAGAAAGTTGCACCAAAACACTGGACGGCACCCGCGACCCTTGGGGAGATGCCAATCTTGGGCACCCCATTTGAAAGAGTGGCCGTGGATATAATTGGACCTCTGCTGAGAACTAAGAAGAGGAACTCCCATATCCTTACCTTAGTGGACACCTGTTCCATGTGGGGCGAAGCCATAGCCATGCCAGCATGCGACTCAGTGCATGTAGCTGACGCTTTACTGAATATCTTTACTAGATTGGGCTTCCCGCATGAAATTCTCACAGACAACGGGTCACAATTTAGAGGCAAGTTGACAGAGGAGGTGCTTAGAATATTCAAGACTAGGCATATCCATACTTCGCCCTATCACCCCCAAAGTAACGGGCAAATAGAGCGGTTTAACGGGACGCTCACCTCTATTCTTCGGAAGTTGGCACAGGAGAAATCAGAAACTTGGGATCAGTATCTTCCTGCCGCATTATTTGCTTATAGGGAAGTACCGCATGCGTCAACTGGAGTTCCTCCGGCCACATTACTCTTCGGAAGACCTATTAAAGGTCCATTAGAAGCATTACTAAGAACATGGACAGATGCCAAGGCAGACGACACTGTCACATCAGCCTTCCAGTACGTCACAGACTTGAAACAACGCCTGAAGACTGGCTGGGAATTAGCCACAGCGAAAGTACGGGAGGCTAGGCGGAAACATGCCAAATATTACAATCGCAATGCGAAGGACCGAGAACTAGCAGTAGGAGAGAAGGTGCTACTTCTTCTGCCAAGTAGCAGTAATAAATTGCAGATTTGCTGGAGGGGACCCTACAAAGTGGCGGAAAAGATTTCTCGCACCAACTATAAAATCGCCGTGAACGGAAAGCAGAAAATTTATCACTTAAATCTGCTTAAGAAGTTTTACGAGCGAGCCCCTGCCGAACCAGCGCACCTCATGACTATGGCCATTGCTATGCAAATGGAAGAAGAGCCATTATCATCCGTAGAGTACCCGGTGAAACAGGAGGAATCACATTTAGATGTGAAAATAAGCTCCACCCTAACGGAAGCCCAGCAAGAAAGTGTGAGGAGATTGATGGAAAACCACGCCGACTCTCTGACAGACAAACCGGGCCGGACAAACCTGATGGAGTTTGACATGGAAGTCACGGATCCTACGCCCGTCCGAATGAGAACCTATCCGATTCCGTATGCCAAGGCGACGGCATTAAAGCAAGAAATTGATTACTTACTTAAGGAAGGCATAATTTCGAAGTCGGAGTCCCCTTACAGTGCGGGAGTGGTGCTGTTACGCAAACCCAGTGGAGAACACCGCCTGTGCATCGACTACCGACAGCTGAATGCGTTAACACAGTTCCAGCCAGAACCGTTACCGGACCAGAACCAGCTATTTACTAAGCTGAGCAGGGCTCGCTATTTTTCAAAGATCGACCTCAGTAAAGGGTACTATCAAATACCGGTAAAAGCTGAGGTGAGGAATCTGTTAGCCTTCAGTACTCCAGATGGACACTTCGAATTTAATGTGATGCCATTTGGACTGAACAATGCTCCTAGTGTCTTCACAAGGATGATGCGAAAGTTATTGGATCCTTTGAATCATCCCGCCATCAGCAATTTTATGGATGATATCCTAGTAGCTACTGAATCGTTTGAAGAACATATATCAGCGCTATCCTTGCTGTTTAACAGACTCAGAGAAGCGGGACTAACCGCCCGCCCAACCAAATGTCAAATTGGGTGTGAACAGCTAGAATTCCTAGGACATACTATATCCCATGGGACCATGTTTCCCGAGACTCGAAACGTTGAGAAGCTGAGAAATGCACCGAGACCGTCCACTAAAAGGGATGTCCGGTCATTTGTATCTCTCTGTGGATTCTACCAGAGATATATAAAGGATTTTAATAGCCTCTGTGCGCCGCTTACGTCGCTAACCAAGAAAGGAAACCCAGATAAAGTGACATGGTCAGCAGAATGTGAACATGCATATGCACTCTTAAAAGAGAAACTCACCACAAAACCTATTTTACGGCTTCCGGATTTAATAGAAAATTCATCTTGCGCACAGATGCCAGTAACATTGGAATCGGGGCTACATTACTACAGCCAGATGACAGAAGCCCCCCAAATCTATTTCCGGTCGCATATGCGAGTCGGAAGTTAAACCGAGCAGAACAAAACTATTCCACAATCGAAAAGGAATGTTTGTCCCTCGTCTGGGGAATACAAAAATTTCAAGCATACCTGTACGGAAGGAAATTTACAATCCAGAGTGATCACCAACCTCTGACCTTCCTCGCCAATTCAAAGAATTTGAATGCTAGACTGATGAGGTGGTCGCTTGTTCTACAACCTTACACGTTCCAAGTGGACTATATCCAAGGAAAACATAACGTAGGAGCGGATTTTTTAAGCCGTCATCCTATGAGGCAGGACGAAGAGCACGGACAAGTAGAGGAAAGGGTGGAAACCGGAGAGAAAAAGGAAGATGAGGAAAAGGATTAAAGAATCCCGAGCAAGAAGTCTAAGCTCTCCTGAGCACGATTGACATCACACTTGAGGAGGGGCTATTGTGATAAACGAGCGCAAAGGCCTTATTGCTCCATCTTTTCCTACATTCTTCATACTGTATTTTCTCCGACATTTGCTCTCTCATCTCATATTTGCGATCCACATTTGCTATTTCATTGTTGTGATTACTCGCGACCGGTATCTAGAGAACCACATTTGTTCTTTCATCGGGGGAAATAAAGTCCTTGATTGAGTCCACATGCCTGACATTATCATTTGAAGCCCACATTGTATCGTGATAAATCTGGTAAAAACACATATGGTCATCCTAATCAAACTGTAATTTCTGTGACACCACATTGGACGCCCAGATTGGCCAGGGGAAAACGTGGCCGCGGTTCAGACAAGCGTGGGTTGACCACATTGGACGCCCAGCTTGGGCAGGGTGACTTCCAGAAATATATAATACCGCATAATCTACTAGAGGGAGGCAGTCCAGGTTTTTACCTTGTGAGGAAGAGATCAAACCCAAAAACGCATAGCCTAATACACGTGTTTATTCAGAGTGGATGATAATTCAGTTCCGTGATTAATTGTGTTCTTAAAGGATTTTGCGAAGGGAAAAGAAGTTCATCAGAAGTCTGAGTCTACACGCAACGTGTCTGACGTCTAACCAGAAATAAGTTATCAAAAACGGACATTTGGCTAGCAGAATTCGCCATAGGACATCTTTCATTCCTCAATTTAAAAGGAATATTGTCTCACCCACAAGTCATAAGGTGGACGCAGCATTTTTCGTCACCATATACTGCTTGCTCACAAGTTCAATACAGAGTTATCACAAGTTCAATACATCGTTATCACAAGTTCAATACAGAGTCATCATAAACTCTAATCACTCGAAAGATCATTATTATCTGAAGTCAAGCAAAAGAGCTCAAAAGAGGAATCGCATATTTATACCACGTGCAACACACTCTTAAGCGCATTTTATGAAGCAGACTCGAAAGTATATGAATCACGACTACATACGCAAGATTATGAGTCTACATATCACTAACATTTCGTGAAGATATCCAGTCTGACCAGTACCGTCGGGAGATTAGACCACAGACCTTTTGTTCATATGACAACTATTAACTGTTGATCCACACTACAGAGATATACTCAAACAGTGAAGGAATATACATAAATATCTCGTCAGCGTTCTCCGTACGACAACAGTATTCATCAGAACGTCCTCGACTTAGAGATACCCCATTCGACATAACGTATAACAACTTGGGACATTTTATGCATACATGTGAATCCTCATATCTAGGAGAAGCATTTAGAGACACATGGACTGTGTAGAGTACTCACCATTTTGGTAACACGTATCATATCCCATCATCATTTCACTCTACACCAGTTCATCCTTAATTAACTATTACTTAATTAACTGTAATTTTATTATCTCATCTGTGTGTTTTGTGTGAATCGTCTTTCACCATCATCACGTTCTAACCATTACTAACCCTATATGTGTGGATATTTCATTAATAAACCCAACGATCAGTTGATCATTATCAAGAGTTTGTTAATGTATACTCGTGCTGTCGGTGTTACATATTCACCTATAGGAACCTTTCTCTACTCAGATGAGGTTGGGGGCTTTTTCTTTACGGGATCTAAGGGCAGAAGCTAAGGTCGTGGGGAAACAGAACTCTTTCCATAATTTATTAGAAAACACTGTCTAGTGGAAAGCATTCGCATTCCTGTCTTCTTGTCCCTATCTCGAATAGGTCTTTTTTTCTTTCTTAACGAGCCAATTTCTAGAGACCTCATATCTAATATCTCATAGACTATTCCTGGCAAAAACTACTGTCGTAGTTGCCCCAGTGACTCACCACACGACACTCCTGCGGAGTTCCAGGCAGCTGGATTGACGACCCACGATCTCAGTTTTTATGATACGTATAAAACCTGTAACAAGGAAAAATAGGGGCTAATTTATGTCCTCAAGCCCACCTATTTCTATTGTATATGATATGAGCGTGCCTCAGTGTCTGCATGTAGGATGAATGACAACATGGCTCAGTATGATTTAGCAATAGCGAGACAAGACAGGTGTCTACTTGCAAAACATTCTTTCTGATAAACTAATACATGGATATCATTCAATAATATAAATTCAATGCATGAATACATTCAATAATATAAATTCAATACATGAATACATTCAATACATGAATACATCCCATAATATAAGTTCAATACATGAATACATCCAATAATATGTACACCTAGGTGTGATACAACAATGTCCTTCCCCCTATAATATACCAGGCCCTCTCTGACAAGTGCTATAATATATCCTAACAATAACGTTATGTTCTTATGATAGGAGTATGTGAGACGAGGACTGTTTGGTGATATATCAGGTGGGAGTTATAGGAGACAATAGATTGGAGTTAGATGAGACAAGAGATTGAGTCCTAACAAGGACTGTTTTGGTTATATTTCAGTTGGTTTTATCTGAGATAATAGACTGAAGTTATAGGAGACAATAGATTGAGTCCTAACAAGGACTGTTTTGGTTATATTGCAGTTGGTCTGAGATAACAGATTGAAGTATAGGAGACAATAGGTTGAGTCCTAACAAGGACTGTTTTGGTTATATGGCAGTTGGTCTTATCTGAGATAATAGACTGAAGTCATGTGAGACAATAGATTGAGTTATAGGAGACAATAGATTGAGGTATGAGTCCTATTAGTCTTTATCTATTCAATCATAATAGGAAATACAATCATTATACTTAATTTCCCCAAGATACAATCAGTAACCTGATAGGTAGTATAAATGACACACAACAAATACCAACATTATAGACCTGCTGAAAGCCTATTTTCCTAAAGGTTATCGTAAATATATTTACCCTCTAAGATTCAAACTGGCCAGATTTTGACTCGACTTAGCAAAGCAAGCTGCAGGTCATTGCACTCCAGGTAAGCTATAAATCAAGGTGACAGCTTCTCCTCTTCAGTCGGTCGGTATCTCTGGCGTCGTGTCGGTGATGTGCGATTATGCATAAAATCCGCCCGATTATATAGGTAGGTAAATGCTTAAGGAAAGCGTTTGGTTGGTTCCTGGCGGAGCAAAATGATTGGTTTCCTCCGGTTTAGTCTCAAGCGCTGTACAGCCTAATTTTATTCAGTTTTCATCCGCCATCTTGCGTGAACAAGATGGCCGTTAATTTATTCTGTCTCAGAGACTGGTGAACGTTGCTCGTACGTTGCTCGTTGATTGGTTGAAGCAAATCTGTATCTCGACATAGTGATTAACAAAGTAGTGGGTTACACTCGTTTCACGACACTCCTTTGGGAGTGGAGGGCTATGAATAAACTATTACTCGTCGACAGGCAAATACTTAGATTTTAAGAAAGAAAGGCACTTTTCAGTGAGGTTACAAAGATTGGAACCCCCACTTTAGTGGACAATATTGGTCACGTCAGCAAGAGATTGGCTAGTGTAGAGCTACTTACATCTCCATTGTGGGTTCGAAACTCTGCATTGCGTTTCCAACATTTCCCTTTCATCCGACAGTGTAAATCAGTGGTTCTTAAAGTGGGGGGCGTTGGGTGGATCCAGTGAAAAGTGAGCGACAGGAAGATCTTCATTAGTAAGGGGGTGGTTGAGGATTGGTCAGGCTAAATTCAACAATATTACTTAATGTAACGCTCACATGTAAAAGAGGTTTAGTTATACAGTGCCCTGCACCAGCTCATCTATCTCATGGAAAATTTGAAGCACAACGAAGTAGGTGGGTTACTAATGTACTCATATACTGCTGGTGAAAGTTTTCTAATACTGGATTAAGTAATTACGTTTGTTTTTATAATTAAGTTCATAAGTATCAGTAGGGTTATATTCCAATTGAATAAATGGAGCAATTAGTTGTCACTGTTTTGATTTGTAGTTTCTCTTATCTTCCACTCTTTACAGTTTCATGTAATGCTGGGGGAAAAAAAGGGGGGGGGGGGGCTGGGGATGAGCTCCCATGAGCCAAACATTTGGCGAAAATTGAAAGAGTTAGGGAAACACTGGTGTAAGTGTATGCAGCGTTTTCCTCTCTCCTACCTCGTATTAACCATTTTTCTATGTGTTTGCTACATTTTTCTACTTTCTACTGTTTGCGACTGTTTTCCTCTATTATATATGTGTGTATCTAAAGCCTGTCTGTCTCTCCTAACGTCCATGTTTTTGTAACATTTTGCCTGTCCTACTGCCTATGTAAGAAGATTGATAGGACACACATTGAGGAAACCACTTGATAGCATCACAGGGCAGTCCTTGTTCTGGAATCACCAGGACAAGAGAGGCAGAGGTAGATCAAACAACACGTAGAGGAAAGAGCTGGAGACAGACATTAAAATGATGAGACAGACATAAAAAAACACTTGAGCTGATGGCACGTGACAGGAGGACTTGAAGGCCTATGCTCCTTGGGGAGCTAAAAGGTATTGATTGATTTATTGACTATCTATGTTTTTGCAAGTTTCCCCTCCCCTGCTGTCCATGTTTTTATCCTTTAAGTGGCCACTGTCTTAAAATTGATATGCTGTTGTAGTTGACGCATACCAGTGTAAAAGCAGGTGAGAAAAAAATACGGTGGATACTTATTGAGAAAACAAGTCGATGGCATTACATGTCAGTCTTTGTTCTGGAACCCCTGGGGTAAGACAAATAGAAAGAGACAGAAAAAACACCAGGAGAATTAATAAGGAACAGACATGGAAAGAGCTAGAACGGATGGCACAGGACAGTTAGGCTTAGCATGAAAGACCTCTGCTGCACAGCGAACTAACTGGTAACGTTCCATATTAGTGATATTTTATTTAAACTCTTTTCTGCACAAGCACCCATTTATGAAAGTGTGACGTATAATGGAAATATAGCCTACAGTATCTGACAGTCTTTCGTGACCTCGTGGCGTTCTATGATTCGCTAGCAAAGCCATGCATTGACAGCCTGCGTTAACTCATTTTTTAATCAACGCCTCTTTTCCTTGAGACATAAACAAACGAAAAGTTTACCAACTTCCGTGACCTGCCAGTCATAACAGGGAGCGAATCAAGTTTGTTTACCTGAGTTTCTCACGCGAGCTGATCTATCAATCATCAGATATCAGACAGATGCACATGGAATAACACCGGACTTTTTGAAGTGAGTCGCTCGGGCAAAAATATTTTCCCCGATTACCCTTTGATGTTCGTACGTACAGGGGGAGATAACTCTGTGATCTCCAGAAGCGGGCCAAATCTACGGGATCTCGTTACACGGTTTAAGTCTCTGTTGTCGAGTAGCAACGTCCGATAGAGCGACCGTGAAAACCTTTTATCTTGGGAATTTAGGTTTCTGATTTTTCTGCTGTGCACAAGTGTGAAAATTAGCATCCTCTGGAGGGCAGATAACCGGGATGGTATATGAACTGCGTCTTCCCAAAACAGTTATCAGTTGTCGCTCAGAATTTTTCGGATAGTCTAATCACGTAGTCTAGAACCATTGTGGAAGGTGTGTTAATAGCCTTCGTGGGGATTTCATTCTGATTTTCTGGTAATATAAATTTGTGCTTAAGCGTGTTAAAGTGTTAAAGTTTACCATCTTAATTCACTTAAAGTCTAGCTGTTAAAGGCCAGTGGAAAATAACGCGTAGCTATTTGTTTACCAGTTGTTCAGTTTAATGATAATTTACCACCCGCTCTATCACACAAGAAGAGACGTTTTAGTTGACTAATTAATACACTAGGCACGACTGATAAGTGACAGAATAGAATTCACGTTATATTTCATTTTGTGTAATTTTAGTAAGTGACTGTTATCTAATACCATACGACGACCCACAGACGCCGACAATCTAATGACAGGCGATATTTGTTAAGTGCGCGTATGGATAATTAAATAATAATTGACATTGTGCGCTGACCGTGATCGGGGCACGAGAGGAAAGACTGCATACCTCAACCAAACCTGCACCCGCTAAGCGACGCGCGATAGGATAGGATAAAGACGCCGTGTGCCTTTTAACTTTAATCAGGACTGACGGAGAGGATAAGAGATCGTGTTGTCCCTTTCCGTGTACATATATGTAGCTATCTATATTAGTAGCATTTTTTCATAAATGGTTCTCTATTCTTAAGCATGACCTGATCACGGGCGACCAGCGGTCTATTTTTGGTCCTTTTCTTCATTTACTGATTGGTGAATGTTGTCTTTTTCTTGGCTTACGTATCCCCAAGTTCATTTGTGAACAGGATTGGCTAAAGAGACTATTAACATTTTAAATAGTAAAGTTAACTGGACTTACCAATAACCAGAAATACTCATTCAATTTTAGCAGCCCACTGTGGTGTAACACAAATAACATTACTATCTGACTTTTGACAGTCGTATCAGCGGATTTATCCAGCAAGTTACGCTGTTTCAAAATCGGCACTCACCCTAGAGCCCGCCGATAGGATTTACCATCACCATAATAAATAACAGTGTTTTTTAGCAACCAGATGTTTCCCTATACTGGAAGTATTTTCTACTGTTTACTGTGAAAACAAGATCTCGGTTTTTCTACATTAACTATTCGAGGCGACATTTGTCTATCCAGGAATCAACCATGGTGCTAACCTTTATCCTTTGGGGTTATTAACTTGTTGGGTTCTTTTTCCTCAATAATTCTGTTAATTTTCTATGCATGAAATTCTGATTTTATTTGATCTTTCTTTAGATATTTGGTGTTGTCAAGTTTAATGATAATAAACAACAAAAGAACTTAACTTTGTGTGTTGGTCAGACCCATACCCAATTAACCATAGTTTTTCACGTTTGTGTGTCTTGTTGTCACATAATTGTGTGTGGGTATAGCTAAACTTATATTTCTAGGTATAAGGAGGGGCAAGATTGTCTTGTACTAAAAGATAGTCGTATAGATAGGCTGGACTAGAGAAACTTCTCATTCCAGGGACAGATCTTCTCCTTAAACTATTCACTCGTGAAATCTATTTCTCACACCTTTAGTTCTCACGTATATATCACCATGCACTCTACTCAGGCGGGACCCTTAAGAACTTTCAAACTTATCTAATTGCGACAGAAAGTCCGTAATTTTCTGGCTGTCGTGTTTGTTCTTGTCCATGTTTCACAGCCATACTATAGTACTGATTTTAGGTCTGAGCTGAAGATTGTTAGTTTTGTTTTGTGCTTGATTATTTTTCATTTTCATATATTTCCCAGTGCAATGACAGTTCGTCTTACCTTGTGTATTCCTTTTTTGATCATTGTCTGTTCCTCTAACTTTGTCAATATTGCCGCCATGATATTGTTATTGTTGATCAAAACTGACGTCATTACACGCTGGGCAGACTCATAGGTGCTCAGTCTCCATCAGCAAGTGTTGAACGGTATGAAGGTTATTAGTTCCTGCTGCGCGCTGGTTGTATTCACGCATCATCTCATACGTCCATCCCTGCTAATCTCACGTTTAATGCCTAATTCCAGTGTGACAAGATGGATTTGGGGCGACCTTTTCTCAATCTCTCTTTCACTACGGCATTAATCAGATACAATTTTTGTACTGACTAATTACGTGCTTTTCCATGGTCAGCACTTTTTTCTTTCTCTGTTATGTAGCAGATATTTGATATTGTCAAAACAGCTGACACTCCCTGTTGGTGATAAGGCATCACATTTGCTAGGCGCGGCACAGATTTGCTGAGATTATCGCAGGTAAAATCCATATTGATCTTCTTAGTTTTCGCGTAGAGTTGTGTGCTCAAGCGACAGATAACAAGATTGCTCAGACATAAATGACATAATCGTTTCCTGTCCGACTTTCACGTAGACATTACTTTATCTGAAAGTAATATGTTGTTACATCTGAAACACATTTGTCGTATGAGTTTACAGATGTGTTGGTGAGTTTGTACACAAGGCATCGGATATTTTATTGCCATATATGGGAGACGTGACCTTTGCATCACGCGCAGAATTATTCCATGCCGGAATATTTTGAAATTACCCCACCCAACAAGCATGTTTGAAATGATTAGAGCCCTGAGTAGCTTTATAACATACAGATGCGGGGGTAAGACAGGCAATATAACCGGACCTTTTCGCAGTCTTAATTCACTGTGAGATATCGCTTGCCAAGACGACACAACCAGACCTTGCCAGAAGTTACAATTCAAAATTCCATTTTATCAGGCCGGACCTTTTCTTGGAGAATCTTGACGGACTTACAAAACAGCTCAGGAAATCTCTATCATTCTAACAAAGAAACCGGGACTGAGGAAACTGAGAACACACGGAGTCATAGAGGGAATTATCTTATTAAAGTAACAACCCCAAGTACACGTGTAAGAGGCCGAAGCCAGTGCGTTTATTCATCTGAGCAAGAAGTCTATGAGCCAGAATTAGCGTAAGTTGTCATTTTACATTCTACATTTTTCATTACTAACATGTGAACTAATATGTATATATTACCATGTCAATATTAATGTGTGAAAATCGCTAGTGGATGTCCAAGTCATTTGAGGCTGGCAACCTCAGCGTATAGAATGATGATTTCATGAACCACCACTGCAAGGGCTGGTGACTGCTTATCGCTAGTTTCTTAAAGAGAACTAAAAGCCTAGGTAGTCCCAAGTTCCATATGGAGCAGGGAGGGAAAGATGAAAGAAATGATGTACATTCTAAGTATAATATTTACCTTTTCAAACTAGTTTAAATTTAAATGTAAACATATTAACTTTAAAATTAATTAAAGTTTCAAACTTTTCAACAAGTGTAGCTATAAATGAAAACATGTTCAATTTATATTGTGAACACGTTTCAGTCAGTGGAGATGTAAACGTAAACATATTCGCTCTGTACTATTAACCTTTTTATTTAAATGTAAAATAAAGATAAAGCTATTCAATTTAGATGTAAAGAAAATTTTCCCTCGAGGGATTGAGTTTAATTCTCAACGATGGTAAATCCTGCGTAGATGGGATGGTGGAATAAGAGAAAAGGGGACACACAAGTATGTGTCGGGAAACGCAATACTCAGGACAGCGTTCGTTTCTATTCTTTTATCATAGTTATTGGTGTTGGTACCAGTTATGGGTAGTATCTCTGGAACAAGAAGGGAACAGTGGCCTGAGCTTTAAGACGAGGGACCAACTTTGTAGACACTCCCTGACACATTTGGGAACGTGTCTACCAAGAATCAACCCATCAGAAGGAGCAGAACCTACCAGTGGCAGATAAGTGAAACCTATAATTTCTGAAAAAAACATTATTCATTCTTTTAAACCCTTGTTAAAACTAAATGATTATTAAAGTTGGTATTTGTAATTATACAAATTTAACTTCGATGTAATCATTTTAAATGTACTGCATGTTTGTCTCAGTAAATTTACTAAATACACTCTAAACAGAGCTATACCATAATAATAAGAGTTCCACTGAGTAAATCAGGGTGGAGGTTTGACGAGCTAAAATAATGCTTAATCCTTCACAAAAGTTGACGGCAAATCATAGAGTTAACGTGCTCAGCCAATGCAGCATTGTTCTCGCTTTTCTGAATATCTTGTGAACATTACCTTGAGTTAGAAGCTTCATTATCCTTCTATCTACAACTCTGCAAAGAGTAATCTTGTGCGAAGGTAGACACCTTTGACGACCCATATTAGATACTCTTGAGTTTTGGCCACTGTTTGACCACTACTGCAAAGCAGAGGAGGCAATCCGTGACATCCAGCAATCTTAGCCTTGATGATTCATCGATTACAGTGTCATTCTCTAATAGATGATCATGAATTGCCCTCAGTATCTCTCCCTTATCCATATCCAATGCACCTTCTATTGATGCTCGTGAAGCTAGTTTGTCATCTCTCTCATTACCGCGTACCCTGGCATAACCAGGACAGTAGATCCACACCAGTTGCTGAAGATTCGAGGCTTCTATGCCAAGATTTTTGTTTCAGGATCAAATCCTGATACTATTTACTTCATTTATTCTCATAATCATTGTCTTTTCGTTAAGTATTTAAAGATCCAGTTACTGTGACCTCTCATCAAGAATTCTCGCTTTAGCCTGAATTGTCTTACGGTTATACGTAGAAAGGGATATCTCTGGCAATCAACAAACTCTAGATCACCAAGCAGTTTTATCTGAGTCTACTGAATTCTATTTCTGTCAACTAATCACTGAGTTTCATAATCCTAGTCTCATAATCATTGGCTTTCATAATCCCAGTCTCATAATCATTGGCTTTCATAATTCAGTCTTATAATCATTGGCTTTCACAATCCAATCTCATAATCATTCATGCCAGTAAGAAGCGAAATGGGGAAAACAGGTTTTTCTTATCTTTTCTCAGACGATTCTGTTGTCCTTCACGGCGAATTTGATCTTTCATGTCTTTATGTGTTTTATTTATTAGATTGATTAACTTAAGGGGTCAACGAAATGTCTTATAAGTTCTTAGATTGTTTCTTTGTCTTAACTGTCAAATGCCTTTTCGTAATTCATAAAGCCGATGTTATGTAGTGAGTTCAATTCCAAGATATTTTCATTTTGTCATGTAATGCTATTTCCAATTATTATTGGCCGTATGGCTAGTTATCCTGCACAGGATCTGTTTTGTCATCAACATGTTTGTTCTTCTTTCATTTGTTTGTCTATGGCCTTTTTAAATCGCTCCAGGATGATTTTGTTAAATATATTTTCTCGGTCCACGAACTAAATTTATTTCTCTGTGATTTTTGGACTCTAGCAAATCTCCGTTCTTTTGCAACTTGACCAGATATTCTTCCCTCTAGTCTGACGGTATTTCTTCTCTCTCCCAGATCTTACCCTGAAATTTGTGCAGTATCTCAGTAGAGGAGACAATGTCTATTTTCATTACGTCTACTGGAATGCCAAATGGGTCAGCAGGTTTTTCGTCACTGAGGAAAATTTATGGCATTCTTTATTTCGCCCTTTGTCCACAGTTAGCCTGAAAGTCCATTTCTGCTACGGGAATCTCGTGGAGCTGGTCTGCGTGAAATGTTCTGGTCTGCGTGAAATGTTCTGGTCTGCTTGAAATGTTATGTCTACCATCTTGATCTTTTATATCGTTAAGTATTTTCCGTATGTGACTCTTAACTTCTCTGTGCGTCTGTAGAAAGTCTTTATATTGCCTTTCATCTGCCTCTTGCCAACTCTTTCTTACTTACTTAGTCGTTTCTCTTCTACCCTGGGGTGTAGAGGTTTGTAAGATAGAGCGCCATACTATCCTATCGGCTGTTTTCCTACTGGGCTGGTGCCAATCTAGTGCTTGGACCTTCAGAGACCGTCTAATGCAACTCGGGGTTGCCCTGGAGGTCTGGATCTCCTGCTATTGATTTCCCAAATTTTTTGTGGTAGCCGATCTTTTCCCATTCTGTAGACATGGCCAAACCATCTCTTGCCAACTCAAAAGTATATATTTCCCTTTTCTCATCTGGTGCGTCTTCCTTCGTCTTACTTCTAGGTTGGCTATAACCGATTTTTCTCTTTCTTTTTCCGTTACTCTTTATTACTCTATTTACGCCCCACTTTGAAGCACCAACCCTGTTCATCCATCACGACTTCTACCTGTCTTCTCTCTTTGTTCCAAAATTGATTTTCTTACACCTGTCTCGCATTGAACAGCCGACGTTATTTCCCAGCCCGCAGAAATTTAGAAAAAAAAAATAAAGAGAAAAAAAAGACAATGCCGATTCAGAAGATGAATGACAGGTCAGGGTTTGAACCAGGAAGAATACTTCGACCGTTGGAGATAACGAAGCTAGTTTATCGAACACTTCACCCACCCCTACATGTCCTTACTTTAAAAACTGTATTTAAATCAGGGCTTCGATCTGAGCTTATCCTTTTTAAAACTGGTTCAATTAAGTTAGTCTTTTTTATCTAAACTCCTCCGCTCACCACTAATTACAAACAGTATGTCTAAATTCATTAGTAAATATAAATACACATATTCATGTATTAGTAATACAATCAAGAAATTTTACACACTCAATGCATAATTTAAAAAACAAGACATTTATGTGTGTAATTAAATAGGCTAACTGGATTAAATAGCGCAGGAGTCATTAAATATAGATGAAACATCTACACGATTAATAGAGAGAAACACAGCATCTATATGTACCAATTAAAAAAATAAAAAACATATACATCTGCGAGTATTTGCAAACAAGACTTCTATGTGTACCACTAAATACAAATAGGACGTCTACATGCGCCACTAAATAAAAACAAGACATCTACATATACCACTGCATACAAACAAGACATTTACATGTACCGCCAAATAAAAACAAGAATCTATATGTATCACTAAATACAAATAAGACATCTATTTGTATCACTAAATACAAACAAAACATCTACATGCACCACTAAATACAAACAAGATATCTATTTGTATCAATAAATACAAAGAAGACATCTACACATACCACTACATACCACTACATACAAACAAGTCATCTATATGTACCACTAAATACAACCACGTCATATATATATATATATATATATATATATATATATATATATATATATATAGATATATATATATATATATATATATATATATATATATATATATATACCACTAAATACAAACAAGACATCTACATATACTACTAAATACAAACAACACATCCGTATGTACCACTAAATACAAACGAAATATCTAGATATACCACCAAATACAAACACGACATCGACATATATGTCGTACATTTTTAGATAGGTTAGAGAGATATTTGGTCCCGTCTGAGTAGAGCAGAAGGTGGGGGTATATGAGGAAGAAAGGTGTTAGAATAGATTTCACGAGTGAATAGATTAAGGTGACGATCAGTCTCTGGAATGAGTGGTTTCTCTAGTCCAGCCTATCTATACGACTATCTTTAGTATAAGACGATCTGTCAAACCTCCCTATAAGTATAATTATACGTTTACTACTCACACACACCCACAATTATGTGACAATGAGACACACAAACGTGAAAACTATGATAAATGGATATGGGTCTGACCAACACACAAGTTAAGTTCTTGTTTAGTTTATTATCACTTAAACTTTACAACATCAAACATCTAGAAATCAATATAATCATGTTTACAGACAAAGGAAAATAACCCGATAAGTGCTCTCCCCCCTTGTTGAGAAAAAAAGGATCACAAAAGAAGTTAATAACCCAAAAGGTCAAATATGCAAAGAAAATAAAGGAGGGTAAAGTTTCCGTAACTAGAAAATATTCACTCTCATTCTGTCATTCGTGGCCACATCAATCACGCCTTACCTAAACTTGGTGTAACACTCTTGAACGTAAACATCCATGCATATATCATGATCCAGTAGTTTTATCTTCCGAAGTGGGCCCCAGCCCTCCACTAATAATTAATTTTTATAATGGGGGACGCCTAATTTGGTGGTTGATTCTTGGATATGCAATGTCACATCAAATAGTTCATGTAGCCAAAAAATAAACCGCGATCTTGTGTTCACAGTAGGCAGTACTTCCAATAGATAAAGAAAACATCTGGTTGCTAAACAGTTAATTAAGATGATGATGATAAATCCTATCGGCTTGCTCTGGGGTGAGTGCCGATTATGAAACAGCGTATTCTCCTGGATAAAATCCACTTGGACAAACGACTATCAGAAGTCGGGAAAAATGTTATGTATATTGCCACTGCGGGCTGATAAAATTGAATAAACAATCTGGGTATTTTGTAAGTCCAGTTAGCCCAAATTTACAGTTAAATTGTTAGTTTGTCGCCTTGTCAATTCCTGTTCACACCTGTACTGGGGACGAACTCCAAGGAAAAAAATGACAACTATTACTCCTTCAGTAACTAAGGAAAGGTCCACAATAGAAAACCGCTGGCTGCTGGTTTTGATCCGGTACTATATTAGGAAGAAAAAGAACATTTAACCAAAATGCCAATATCCTATACTATCACGCGTAAGGGTATGATCTTTTATCCTCTCCGTCACCTAATTAAATTAAAAGGCACACGGGGTCTTAGCCTATCTTATCGCGCTTCGCTTTGCGAGTACAGGTTGGGTTTTAGGCATGCCGCCTCCCCCCCACCCCCAGTAAAACAATTAGCGCACAATGTCAGTTATTATAACTACGCGCCCTTAACAAATATCGCCTGTCATTACTAGCTATTTGATTGTCGGCGTATATTGTTTTGACACCTGATATTAAACACTAGTCATTTAGAAAATTACACACAATGAAATTTAATGCGAATTCTACTCTATCACTTTATCCGTCACTCGTAGCATTATACTTAGTCAGCTAAACCGTATCTTCTGGTGTAAAAAATGGTTGGGGGATTTTACTTTAAACTGAACAACTGGTAAGAAAATATCTACGCGTTTGCTATTTCACTAGTCTTAACACTAGGGAATCACAGTGAGTAAAATGGTAAAACTGTTACACATTTTAACGCTTAAGCTCAACTGATTATTATTATTACCAGAAAACAGAATAAATCCCCACGAAGGCTATTAACGCACTATTTCACATAGGTTCTAGCGTACGCGTTCAGATTATCCAAAATTTTCTGAGAGACCTGATAACTGACTTGGAAAGAACGCCGTATATATACAGATTTTGTGTAATTATCTCTAAAGGATGTGACAATTCACACCTTTGGCATAGCAGGGAAAATCAAGGAACTTCGTTTCCGAGATAAAGGATTTAACCCTTCGATCTACTCGCGATGCCGAACGACATCAAAAGACATGGGCCGTGCGAACGGGCCACTTTTAGATTTCCGTCCGTTTCCGCAGATCAAAGCTTTACGTCCCTTGGAATGCACGGATATCAAAGGTGGTCGGGAAGTATTATTATCGCCCTTGTATTTCTTCAAGGATCTGTTCTTTTCCCCCACGTGCGTCTGTCTAATGACCAATGATTGACAGATCAGCTCACGTGAGAACTCAGGTAAACAAACCAGGTTCGCTTCCCTTGTTAAGACTGCCAGGTGCGAAAGTTGGTAAACACTCATCAGCGCATGTAAAACAGGAAAAATAGGCGTAGTTTCAAAATATGAGTCAGACAGACAGCGAAATTCGTGATTTTGCGTAGCAAAATTATAAACATTAAATGGGGAAGCAAAGGTGGTCGGATTACTGTAGGATTACTGAGGCTATATTTACATTATACGTCACAATATACCACTAAATACAAACAAGACATCTACATGTACCACCAAATACAAACGAGACATCAATATTTACCACAAAATACAAACAACACATCTACATGTACCACCCAATACAAACAAGACATCTACATGCACCACCAAATACAAACAAGACATCTACATGTAGCACCAAATACAAACAAGACATTTACATGCACCTATAAATACAAACCTGATTACGGAAACAACGGCAGATGGATCTATTTGTTGTTGCCCTAAAGACGCCGCTAGGCGTGATGGGAAACTACAACAGAGAAAATCAATCTGCTGTTGCCCTTAAGACGCCACAAGGCGTGATGGCCTCTGACTGCTTGGTCGGTCTTTGGCTAAGGACGGAAGAAGAAGAAGAAGATAAATACAAACAAGACATCTACAGGTACCACTACATACAAACAAGACATCAGATCATTGCCGTCTTCAGTGTCACGGGTTGCATCCCCTTGCTGTGCAGAAGTGGTCCAACTGTGGCCAAAACCTAAAGTCTCAAATGTGGGTCTTCAAAGGAGTCGACTTTCGCACAAGATTACTCTTGGCAGAGTTGTAGGTAGAAGGATAATGATGCTTCTACCTCGAGGGAGGTCCACGAGATATTTCAGGACTCAAGAACAATGCTGAATTAGTCTGAGCAAGTTAACATTTTATCTGAGCCGCCGCCTTTTGTGAAGGATTATCTTATAATTAGCTCGTTCAAGCCCCCAGCTGATTTAACTCAGCGACATTCCTCTTATTAGCTCGAAATACGTAGCTCGTAGTTATAAATATATATTTATGAATATATACTAGAGGTTCTGGAGCAAACATATGCCTTTCTCTCTGTAATGATTAATTCAACTATGAATTTATCAAAATCAAAATATACAAATTTAATGCTCAATTACTTTGAAACAAATGTAAATAAATATGACGGGTGATTTTGAAAAATAATTAGGTTTCTTCACCGAAAAGTTTTTAGGCTTGATGAATTTCAAAATAATAAACTTCTGTTGCTTTGTTGGCCTGTTAAATTTGTGACTTGCCAAAATGCTGAAGTGCCGATGCTGCTTCATTCGTCTCTGTGGTGAGGGGCACGTTCCCAGATCAATTCAGGAAATAACCTCTCCGGGTAAAGGCAAGAATCTTCAGGTGTCGATTTCAAGCTTCGAACCACAGTCTAGTAGGCCAGTGAGTGGTCTCTCCGGGTCGTATCACAATTAGTCGGGTCGCATCGTACCGGTACCACGAACTTTAGAGGAAATAAAAGAGCGAATTCCTCTGCTAAATATCTGTTTGCCTGATATTAATCAGTGCCTTTTTCTGCTGTCCGTCAGCCATTTGTTTTCTTAGATGTTTTACTCTCCCTGAGCGTATTTCATATCACTCTGGGCATGTGATGAAAATTCACTAGCATGTCAGTTAATTTAAGGAAAAATTTGTGACAGCGGCAGTGGCTTGTGCCTTTAATTTTTCATATAAAATTTACATACATTCACCAAATGATAATATACAACTATTCACAAGTTGATGTAATCATCACTCATTCCCTGCTCCATTTGGAGTCTGGGGTTACCTCTGCTTTTGGTTCTTCCGTGAGAACTAGAACGAAGCAACCACCGGCGCTTGCTGTGCTGGTTCGTGAATGTATCCTTTTCACGTGCTGAGGTTGCCAGCCTAGTATGAATCTTTAACACTACTAGCAAGTATGAAAATGCAAATTCACAGCATAAAAAATATGTTACCCTCACCTCAATAATTGAGACATCTTAAACTTCTTGCTCAATCGAATATTCTTGGCAACTTAACACAGATCCCTCGAACACACGTCTGGGGTATTATTTCTATTTCAGAATCACTCTTTGACTTGTGAGTGGTCCTGTAGAATTCCAGGTTCCGTATTAATGTTGGCAAGTTTTCTACTGATGTACAGAGATGCTCTTAATACTTTTTGTCCAGTCCTATAAAATCAGAATCCAACTATTCTTTTCTGTAGCAAGGTCCGAGCTGTCTACTTTGACGTTTTCAGGAATGCAGTGCCGTATGTCAAACTATTTCTACGTTATATCGTAGGTTCCCGACCCATACTTCAACTTGGTCGGTTTCTGACAAACTCCCTATCAGCGCGGTTGTTTATTGGCGCCTCAAATGCCAGCCAATACATTCAAAGTTCATATTATGAAAACTTTTCCTCATGCAGTATTCTGTATGACTCATGCGTTTGAAACAGTCATCCTCCATATATGGAGTTGCAACATCCGACAAATGTTGTCAAAGTCTACTCATATAACACTTCCTGCTCACTCTTCCAAGTGTCTTCCAAGATTGCATTTATCTGTCGAGTCGGAAGTAATTATGCAATCTTAAGCAAACACTTCATGCTCGCATTTACCTGGAATCAATGTGGTATTATCACGTTTTAGGGATTAATCTCTCAGGGATGGGCGATACGCTTATCTGGCTGTGTCATGCATCGAAGCGTGAAAAGTGAGCAATTGCAGTAGGGGAAAAGAAGGTGCTAACAATTGAATAATGCACATAATTCAGTACGCACAAACTAGTAGGGGTTCATTACTGCCGGAGAGGAGAAGAGAGCGCACAAATTATGTCAAATTCACATAGAAAATAGTTCACAACGGATCTACAACGTTTTTCTGTTACCTTTTATTCTTGCTTGGATTATTACGCTCTGATAGACACATACTATGTTCTGGCCACGGCCTATTTCTATCCCACAAATAGCTCTGTCGCCCGACCCCTCTCACAAATTCTCACCAAACTTTCCTTCATCTATAGTTTTGGGCGATGTGTCAAGAGGATATCCTCATCCACTACTTTCAAAATAACAAACAAAGGCATCTACGCGCACCAGCATGTGCTCAAAATACATCATAACAAGAAGTTTCTGCTTTTCATTCTGGATATTTATTTATCCAGTATAACGCTGTGTGGAGAAGAATTCTTTTTACCTGAATCTGCGTTCCCTGCTTGTGACTAGCTTTTGTTTGTTTTGTTGCGTGTTGTATTTTTCATATAAATAGCCTACACTGAAAACTCGTGGTCTTGGTACTGGTCTTATTCCATCCCCACTCCAGCTTGTTTAGAGAGAAACGCGTTCAATGTTTTTGGGGTATTAGTGGAAAATGAAGGAGGTACGGTGAGGTCTTTAACAATCCACTCCACTTCACTCCTCTTCGGCGGTATCTGCTATGCGACTATCTTTACATTGTTTTTGTTTAAATCACATTGAAATGAATTAGTACATGATGATCTCAACTATTAACTGGAAGATACTGTGTACGATGATATATTAAATTATATGATGTCGATATATGACCTCAGGTCAGATTTTTTCAAAAATAGAGATAGATTAAACCAGTACTACTAAAGCTTTGAGCTGTTTAAGAATTGATTTATCACTGGGTTTTACCAGTGCTTACAGCAGGGTTTCTTAACCTGTGGTCCATGGACGCTTTGGACAGGGGAGGAGGGAGGGTGGGTTTACGTGAATTGACTCTAGTGGTCCGTGAACCAAACCTAAAATGTAAAATAAAAATTTTTTATGATGCTTATCCCAATCCCATACCAACTAACATAATTACCGATGTATGTTATGTCGGTCGGTCTCACTCAAAATAGTAGCTCGCGCCAGAAAAAAAGGTCGTAACGCACGGTGTGCAACTTGCGCGGCGTGGATGTTATATAAAACAAATACTTTGGTTTTATTTTATTTTATTCTGTCACGAAATTAGAAGCGCTCGACAAAGAAAAAGTGCGTAAAAATTGGTGTGCATGAGCCCTCACCAGATGTACAAATCATGAAAACTTGAAAGTTTTTGTTAAAACCACTTATTATTAGGGAACACTCTTTGAAAACAATCCACGCACTTTCACACGAAATGTTGTCATCAAAGAACTTTTAAATTGAATCTAAAATAACATAATTCTCGCCGTGTGTACGTTGGTCACAGCTGAGGAATGCAACCGTGTTGAAAAATTGTATTGTTTCCATTATACATACTCTCCCGAAAATAGTTACAATCAATAAAGAAAAGCGTTCAAATGACGGTGTTCATGAACAGATTGATTACACTGTATAATGGAAAGAAACCAAAAACACTCTAAGAATGTACTTCTATCTGCTCATTCGGGAACGGAAACAGCACACTATAATTAAAAACCCGTCCAGTTTGACGGGTTATTGCTAGTAGGTACATATTTTCCAAGAGTCCTTAGTCTTCATCGAACAATCAAAGGGGTCTATAGCCTTCATCGAACAATCAAAGCGGTCAATTCCTTTCATCGAACAATCAAAGGGGTCTATAGCCTTCATCGAACAATTATAGGGGTCCATTCCTTTCATCGAACAATCAAAGGGGTCCATAGCCTTCATCAAACAATCAAAGGGGTCCATAGCCTTCATCAAACAATCAAAGGGGCGCATAGCCTTCATAAAACAATCAAAGGGGTCCATACCCTTCATCGAACAATCAAAGTGGTCCATACCATTCATCAAATAATCAAAGGGGTCCAATGCACACGAAAAAGGTTAAGAAACCATGGTCTACAGAGTGTTCTGTTTACGAATCGCGTCATTATTTTGTTAAAGATGCGTTTAATTTAGTTCTTACTTTCTCTTCTGTTTCGTTCGCTTCCCCCTGACGAAGAGCATTTAATCATACTGAAGGCTATTTCTTTGTTCCAGTAAGGCGCGCGCGATCTCTTTTTTTTTAACCCCACTAAAAACTGATTAAATGAACAGTTGTTTTGGCAAACTGATTTTACAAGGTAGGTTTTTGTTGACTCCATTTTATCGTTGAGTTCAGTGAAGAGGTAAATTGAAACGCGAATGGTTAAAACGGAATGAATGTCAACAATGTTCTTCAAACGAAAATTCCAACAAGTATCGTTGAATTGGGTGAACTGGGCAAGTATTGGCAGCACACAAGTCGATGATTACAGTACATATATTTTATTGACGTGACACCAACGAAGTGGAACAAGACAATCATAGTTACAGATGCGAAGATCATACGTCAAAATGTTAATATCACTGTTAATAGTTGTTGTAGATTCTCTAACAGTTAAGTTCTCTTATATTCCAGTGACTAAGGATCACTTCCATTACCATATAACAGACATGGTATTAACGTCCGTTGACCTTCTCCCAAGGACGTTTATTAAGACAAACGGATTCATTCTCACGGAGCAATAATTTATATCATACTTGTAAGCATCCCAGACTTTCTTCATAAAATTCTTAGATAGCATATCCAATCCAAACAAAAGCAGATATAACAATACAACCAGGTTAGTGTTTCATCTTGGCTAACCTCTCGGTATCCATACCACGACTTTGGCATAGGTAAAACGGCATATTAAACATGTGAAGCATATATATATATATTCATTAACTTGATTCCACATATGGATTCTCCCTCTACAAAAGATTCCAAAGGCTATCGACTCCGTGTGTCCAATTCTAGGAATGTCATCTCCGATGAATTCCCGCTAGACCATTAATAGGAGCGGCCTGATACTTTAATTTACATAATTAAACTTGCCATAAGAAATGGGGCGACACTTACTTCATTCTTCCACTATTGGCTTCGCCATGAAGACCAATAGATACGAATACAACTGATGGCATCTTCAAATTTGCCAGGAATCAAAGAATAACACTGCGGACATAAATGTCGTCCGAGCTGCCCCTATCATGACGTCACAATCTACTCAACTAGGTTACACGTGCGTCCAAAGCAACTCACACAGCATTGTGCACGTCAGTGCGTGAATCAATCGAACGCACAAATAATATAACTATATAAAACTGGTGCGTACATTTGGCAGGACCGAAGACTACCCCCGTAGGTAATAAATGTACGTAACAGCTCCCTTATTACCTCCCCTTAAAAAAATTAATTCTATTAATTTTTTTCGAACTAATTACTCGAGAGAGGTGAGTCAAAACTACAACAAGATTTATGACATGCATAAAATTATATCATATTAAGAAAAGAATATTAAATGAAAACAATATAACTAAATGATAGTATGCATTAAAGCACACATCCACCATCGACCTACTTTGGAACGATGTGGTAATATTCGAAGTAAAAAGAAGTTGAAAATGAAAATGAAATAAACCATAAAAAAAAAGATGATAATAAAATTCAACAAAATTGTTTTAAAAGAAATTTGAAACATATGATTTCAAAAATGAAAATGAACAGCAACACTGATGATGATCAATGATAAAAGAATCAATAAAACAGAAAATTTTAAAATATAACATGCAAAATGAAACAAAGCATAATTAAACACTTTAAGAAGCAACGCACTTACTATTTCCTAACACTAGTAAGTTTGACTAGTTATCTAAAAGTGAGATATCATGTAGTGGGATACGTGAATACACGTATTGCGAAACACTAATAAAATTAGTAGATGTGTGATTTATAATCAATCAAATAGATTAAATTGAATTATACTAATTAATAGTACTTAATTTATGAACAAATAAATAATTACTAATTTATTCTAAGTGATTTCAATTTCACTCATTGTTAATATTCTTTTAGAACTAGTTAAATCGACAAGAATATGTTCTAAATGTACCATGTCTGAAATACGTTTACGAACACGATATGTAGTGTAATCTGTTCCATAACAATAGTGAATGTCTATTTGTCACTCTTACCAATGTTTCCATACTAAAAAAAAAAATGTTACTTTAATATCACTGTTCCCGTTCTAACAAAACGTTACTTCACAAGAAATAATGTTATAATCCATACGTAAGTATATTCTGAAAGTTATATATATACGAATACTGCAGAACTACACATAGTCTCCACAGATGTATAATCAGTGACCATGTACAAAGTTATTCATGTTTCTGTGAGGACGTTTCACCATCTGGAAGTGGTTTAATTTCGACGTGTTCACTAGGGCATCTTGAAAGACAGTCTGCAAACACATTCTGTACTCCAGGAATAGCTCGTATCTCAAAATGGAACGGTTGAAGCGCAATAGCGTAACGCGCTGACTTTGATGACTTCACGTTCCCTGTGTTCAGTGCTGTAAGAGCTTTCTGGTCGGATTCCACCACAAAGTGTGATCCGAGGAGATAACGATCCAGTTTTGTGATTGACCAGACAAGAGCGAGGAGCTCTTTATCTAGAACGGAATACTTCATCTCGCTCGTCGTAAGCTTTCTGGATACGTACATAACAGGAAATAAGGTGCCTCCGTATTCCTGCATCAAAACTGCCGCGATAGCGTAGGAAGAAGCATCACTGCGAAGAACAAAGGTGAGATCTTTGTTAGGCAACCTTAAAAAAGGCTTATTTGAAAAAAATTGTTTTATATAATCTAAAGCCGTTTGATGATCCTGCGACCACTTTATTACATTAGGTGTGCCTTTCTTCAGTAACGAAGAAAGAGGTGCAGTTATAGTAGACAAATGAGGGATGAATTTAGAATAAAACTGTATTAGTCCTAAGAGCGACCTCACTTGTTTTTTTGTCTTAGGTGCTGAGATGTTTAAAATTTTAGAGACGTTACTGTCTTCTGTATACATTAAACCGCGACCTATACGGTGACCAAGAAATGAGATGTCATGAAAACCGACAAAAGCCTTTGAAGGTTTCGCTGTTAAGTTATAATCCCGTAAGGTAGAAAGTAAAGATTTTAAACCCTGAATATGTTCATCCCAAGAGTCACTGAAAAGACAGATGTCATCTATATAAGTAATGACATCGGGACGATGAGACAATATGCGGCGCATCATGCGTACAAAGGTAGCTGGCGCATTCATTAGACCGAATGGCATAAAATTCCATTGAAAAAGACCCCGTGGCGTCGAGAAAGCGGTGAATGGCTTTGCTTTAGGGGTTAATGGCACTTGCCAATAACCCTTTGAAAGGTCAAATTTCGAAAAGAATGTGGCATGAGATAATTTCTCTAATAAGTCGTCTAAAAGAGGTAATGGTTCCGCATCGAATTTTGTAACTTTGTTTAATTTCCTGTAATCTACGCAAAGACGTATATTGTTGTCCTTCTTCCGAATGATTACCATAGAAGAAGAATATGGTGATGAAGATGGTTCAATTATATTTAATTGAAGCATCTCATCCAATTCCTTATCAACCTTATCACGAAAGTGTAAAGGAATAGGATATGGGCGAACTCGAATCGGTGTATCGTCAGTCAGAATAATGTCATGTTGGATGACTGACGTATGACCTGGGATGTCAGTGAGGACATCCTCATACGTGTGTAGAATATTAGAGACTTGCTGACGTTGATCATCAGTAAGAGTAGATGAGATAGTAACATCATTCCATTTCTCAGTGGAATGGAGTGGTACAACTGGTATTGGTAGTTGTACATCATCGAAAGAAGATTCCTCTTCTTGGATGACAGACAAACTAGAATAGTGTTGAATAGGAGGTGTAGGATCGTCAGTTGCTTGGAACACTGATTGTAGATAATCAGGACGTGAGTAATATTCCTTCAACATATTAATGTGGAAGGTTTTATGTTTACCATTAACATCAACGATGTAGTCGACATCGGATATTCTTGAGATGATCCTGAAAGGACCTCTCCAGGTAATTAAAAGACGATTATTATGCGCAGGGAGTAATACAAAAGCTTCATCACCAGGTATGAGCTGGCGAAGACGTCTATACTTGTTTGCAAATAGACGAGCTTTTTCTTTGGCTTGTTCGGATGATGCAGTAGCTAATCTACAAGCATCTATGATTCTCTTTCTCAGAGAGATCACATACTCATAAGAGGATTGAGTTTCCTCTTCAATATTCTCGTCAACCAATAAGTCGTGGATTAACGACATCGGACCGCGTGGTTGCATGCCGAAAACAAGTTGAAATGGAGAAAACCCCGTTGCTTGATTTTGTACTTCGCGATACGCAAAGAGACAAGCGGGTAGGACCCGATCCCAGTCTTGTGGGTGGTCTTGAGTTATCTTACCCAACAACTGCTTGAGTGTCCTATTTAGACGCTCAATTAACCCATTTGACATCGGATGATAAATAGAACTTAGAGATCTGTCTATACCTAATGTCTTCATAACTTGAGACATGGATTCAGAAATGAACTGAACCCCATGATCCGACAAGATTTTCCGTGGAAAACCAATGCGTGAGAAGATTAACATCAATGCCTCTGCTACACTGGCAGATGAAGTGTTCTTGAGAGGGATGGCTTCAGGCCAGCGAGTGCACATATCAATGCACGTAAGGATATGCGTATGCCCTCTAGCAGATGGTAGCATAGGACCAATAATGTCTATAGCCATTTTATCAAATGGTCTAATCGGGATGTCCGCAGCTTGAATAGGAGCCGCATGAAATGGACCCCGTACCTTAACTTCTTGACATATCAAACAAGACCGACAATAGAGAGTGATGTCCTTATGTACGCCTGGCCAGTAGAATGCCGAAAGCACTCTGGATTTGGTACGCGAAAAACCCATATGGCCCGCACATTGCGAGTCATGCGCATGTCGTAATATACGAGATCTCATACAGGATGGGACTATAATCTGAGAACATAAGGATGAATCCTTTTCTCGTATTACTCTAACCAAAATGCCATTTTTAAGTATAAAGTCATGTCTAGATTTTGCAAGTTTGTTGCTGGTATTATTTTTGTTCACATACTGAAATTTTTTTTTTAATGAATCATCATTCTTTTGCAATGTTGCAAACAACTCCCGTGAAATAGGAGCATCATCATCACAAGTGGTATGAACTGTAGGTTCCATAGGTGTATCATGCGACATATTAGTAGCTTGCGCTCTAGTCACTACTGCATTTGCAGTTTGAATATGTCGCTCTTCCCATTCAGCAATTTGCTGTGGTGTACACTCTTTAATACCATGTATGCGACCAAGTATCAAATCACAAATTGGATTCGGAAGGAGACAAGCTTGAATCTTTCCTGAAAAAAAATGGAGTATTAAGATCAATAATAGCAGTGGCAAATGTTTCAATTGTGCCACCAAACGTTACACATTTGACAACCCGGCCCGTGGCACAACTTGGGTTGATCAGCGAAGTCCGGACGCCGACTGTACTGCAACCAGAGTCAAATAGGAGAGAGCATGAAATATTGTTGACAAATCCCTTGTTAAACTTAAGAGAGCCCTGTCCCTGGTGTACTGAAGCAGCAGTGGCCGTACAGACTGCAGGTAGACTAGGCAAGGTATGTCCGCAACGCAGCGTCGTGATCGCCCTGGGCTGGAAAAGAGTAGAGCATTCTGAACAATCTTTGACTTGGGTACAATCAAGAGAACAACACATAGCATTATGAGTTTCAGCTCCTTTACCCTGTTCAATGTTAGCCTGTGTATCACTAAAAGCGACATTAGAATGTCTATTCGTATTACTCAACGATCTATCTCGTCGACGCGATCGATTTTGATTTTTGTCATTAAAATTGCCATAATTGTAGTTTCTGCTAGAGTTAAAATTTGGATAGTCCGATAATTTGTATAATTATCGTTATGATGTTGGTAAAATGGTTTATTTCCAAAAAATTGTTTGTTTTGCGGACCCTGAGATCTTGATCTCCAGTTTTGTTTATTATAATGTCCTTGATTATTTTTAAAATTATTGTTACCAAAATCTCGCGATCTGTGAGCCTGGTTCCAAGAAACATTAAATGGAGCAGATTGTTGAAATTGCTTCCCTTTGTAAAAATTACCATTGTTAAAATTGTCATTATTTCCCTTATTGACATATCTGTCAGCACTAAAAGAACGATTGCGTGAAAAATTGTTTTGTTGTGCTGCAAAAGCAACAGGCAATTCATTCTTAATCTGTGCATTACTTAGATCCATGTTTGGGTGAGCAGTGCAAAAATTTTTAGCATGCTGTTCCAGGTCTTTCATAGATAAAGGTTTCCGTTCGTGTAAAAATGCGAGAAATGTAGGATTTACAGACGAAAGTACCTTATCGCGCATCAGTAAATCGAAGAGACCTTCATACGACTTTTCAATTTTGGATAATTCGATCCATCTTTCTAATGTTAGTCGTATTTGTGACAGAAAATCACTAAAATTTCTGCTAGATTGAGGTAGTAATGTATGAAATTTTAAACGATATTGGTCTTCTGTCATTTGGAATTTTTGCAGAAGTGCCGCTCTAAGAGCATTATAGTCATTTTTCTCACCAATGCTGGTGGTATGATAAACTGCTAATGCGTCCCCTGTGAGTAATCTGGATAAATATGTACAGTATAGAGCTTTATCCACGTTATAAGACACACAAGTGGCCTCAAACCTATCTAGGAAGAATATCACGTCATCAGACGGGGGATTAAATTTTGGTAATTTAAGGTGAATTTCCTTAAAATTATCATGTCTGGATGAAGTTTGGCTTTCAAAAGTTCTCTGAGAATTAGCTTCCTGAGTTAACCTAAGTCTTTCATATTCTGACTCTGCTAATTTCAGTTCATGCTGTCGTTTTCTTTCATTCTTCCATCTCAAGCTGAAGTCGTTTTGTGTTTTGTTCAGCTATTAATCTTCTTTCTGCCACTTCTTTTTGTTTCTGTTCTGCCTCTCGCTGCAATCGTTTCTCTTCTAATTCAGCGGCTAATCTCATTTTTTTTCTCCTCTTCCTCAGCTATAAATTTCCTCTTCTTTTCATCCTCCTCAGCAGTTAATCTCATTTTTTTTCTCATTCTCCTCCGCCTCAATCCTTTTTTGATCTGCCTCAAATTTCAAATTTTCCAAACGTAAAGTTTCTAACCTTCTCTGATCAGCTTCTATTTCTTGAGCTTTCTTATATTCTGCAAGTGCAAATGCTTTTGCTTCCTCAGGAGCCATCTGAAGAGCTTTTGCTTGCTTAATGAAATAGTCTAAGGTAGCCATTATTCAATTTTATTATGTAATAATACTACTTAAAATTGTTACTACAACTCGTGGTCTTCGTTCCTGTCCTTAGAACGGTATAATGTTATCATATAATTATTAAATATGTTATTAATCAATAAATTTATGTAATCAAATGTCATGAAATGAACAACGAGAAAGACAATAGAAACATAACCGACAAGACATGATAAACTGGACGGTAGAACACAATCGTAGAAATCAAAAAAATAAAAATGTATAACTAAAATAGAATATCGTAAAAATATACGACGATAACTACGATCAGATAATTAACAGTACAATTGACAACACAGTGTAAAAACATAGGTTTTGTAAAAAAACTAAACGACAGGAAAGGTGAGATGGACGCAAAATACAAACAAAATTCATCATAAAACTAAATTATGAATAAAAATAGCTACCAAAAACAACGATTAAACGTGACGAAACAGCTAAATAGATAATATTATAAGAAGCAACTAGCGATCGGAACTTCGGCAAGGTTTCTAGCCTTGTACCGGAACTATCGCTCAATTGAAACTTACAAGACGAGCCCTACAGAACGTCTGACGAAGAGCCCGAATTGGCTTCGAGATGGATCTCGTTCGTCAGATCAACCTCCCTACCTCCCACGAAGAATACACAACATATAACACTGAACACGAAAAATATGAATGTGGACATAACACGGAAGGCACAACTAAGCGTAATAAAGTGTACAACGGAAACACGTTATACTCATCTCGCGTGCAGGTAAAAAAAATCAATGTGCCTCGTCTCCGTGGATGTACGTCTACAGATAAAATACTTCGTTCTGCTTCTCTAGATTACAGCTCGCACGTAATAATGATGAAGAGATGATCTCCAAGTAATCAGTCACTGTGAAACTTGACGTGGAGGTTGATTGAAGACCTTGACCTTGGTAAACGTAAGTTGAATCTGATTCATATCACGCTAGGATCCAAATTGAGATGATGTCGCCTTGAAAGTAAAAATTCTTCTTTTCAAACGATAATTTGGATGGGTACGTTCCTTGGAAGTTAGATATTTCCAGACCACACTGGAACACCATTTATTGTTGACTCCATTTTATCGTTGAGTTCAGTGAAGAGGTAAATTGAAACGCGAATGGTTAAAACGGAATGAATGTCAACAATGTTCTTCAAACGAAAATTCCAACAAGTATCGTTGAATTGGGTGAACTGGGCAAGTATTGGCAGCACACAAGTCGGTGATTACAGTACATATATTTTATTGACGTGACACCAACGAAGTGGAACAAGACAATCATAGTTACAGATGCGAAGATCATACGTCAAAATGTTAATATCACTGTTAATAGTTGTTGTAGATTCTCTAACAGTTAAGTTCTCTTATATTCCAGTGACTAAGGATCACTTCCATTACCATATAACAGACATGGTATTAACGTCCGTTGACCTTCTCCCAAGGACGTTTATTAAGGCAAACGGATTCATTCTCACGGAGCAATAATTTATATCATACTTGTAAGCATCCCAGACTTTCTTCATAAAATTCTTAGATAGCATATCCAATCCAAACAAAGGCAGATATAACAATACAACCAGGTTAGTGTTTCATCTTGGCTAACCTCTCGGTATCCATACCACGACTTTGGCATAGGTAAAACGGCATATTAAACATGTGAAGCATATATATATATATATATTCATTAACTTGATTCCACATATGGATTCTCCCTCTACAAAAGATTCCAAAGGCTATCGACTCCGTGTGTCCAATTCTAGGAATGTCATCTCCGATGAATTCCCGCTAGACCATTAATAGGAGCGGCCTGATACTTTAATTTACATAATTAAACTTGCCATAAGAAATGGGGCGACACTTACTTCATTCTTCCACTATTGGCTTCGCCATGAAGACCAATAGATACGAATACAACTGATGGCATCTTCAAATTTGCCAGGAATCAAAGAATAACACTGCGGACATAAATGTCGTCCGAGCTGCCCCTATCATGACGTCACAATCTACTCAACTCGGTTACACGTGCGTCCAAAGCAACTCACACAGCATTGTGCACGTCAGTGCGTGAATCAATCGAACGCACAAATAATATAACTATATAAAACTGGTGCGTACATTTGGCAGGACCGAAGACTACCCCCGTAGGTAATAAATGTACGTAACAGTGGTCTCATAGTAGATGCTGTCTAAGGGAAGTGAAGTGTTAGAGACTTCACTTATACTAAGTCTCAGCTTTATGAAGTGGGGTGATCAGTTCCTTTCCTCATTGCCTTTGGCTTCCTTAACTCAAGAGTAGAATCAGATACCCATTTACAGCTTAGTTGACTTTAGAGTGACGCTACGAGGCTTTGATCCTCACGCCCCGGTAAATGTGCGACGAGAGACAAGGGTTCTAACAGATTTTAAAAGAAAGATGTAATAACCAGGGTTGTAGAGTCGGCCAAAAAACATTCCGACTCCGATTCCTGACTTTTTAGAAATTCGGCTCTGATTCCAATTACAGTATTTTACTAGTCATATGGCCAAAAATTCGGCTCTGATTCCAATTACAGTATTTTACTAGTCATATGGCAAAAAATTCGGAGTTAGGACATTTTTTACCGAGTCGACTCCACTAAAAAACGACCGACCCCATGACTCCAACTCCCGACTCCGACTAGACAGCCCTAGTAAAACATTTTATATCATTCCAGCTTACCGCAAGAATGACGGTCAAAGGCCTGCCCTAACATACCTCTATTCCGAAAAATTCATCGTGTCTGAACTTTGCCTGTTTTCTTGCGGATATGATGCGGCCTCTGTTTGTGGATTAAATAAACTGTCATCGCTTTGTTATCTCCCCTTAGGTCGTGGCCCCCTCAGCACGAGCAAGAAAGATACTAAATATAGCACGTAAGTCTAAACTCATCACCATCTGTATAAACCTGACACCGCTTGTTATGCTGCCTACAAACACATCCCTCACCCCGTGCCCCTCTGGCTGTACCCAGAATCAATGCTGAAGCAACTGCGTAGACTTAACCTGCCCCACCTGGTCGTGGCAATGTGAGTAAAAGCTGGCATGCCGTACATGAAATCCGTACCGAATGTGCCAAAATCCTCCCCGCCGTGGTCGTATGCATCAGCCCACTTAAGTGCGAAGCTGGGTGTAAAACCAAATCTTTCGTTTAATCGGCATTTTAATTTGAGAGAGTACGGTATAGTTCCCGGGGTCTCTGGTGAGACAAAGAAAGAACATGTCAACTACTCCATCAGGCATGTCGTATGAGGCTTCCATGGGACAGACAACCTCATCATGTAAAACAAATTGCTACAAAAACCACTACTGTACAGAGGCGTCCCTAAAGTACATGGCACCCGGGGCGGATGTTACCTGTGACACCCCCTTCCCTAGTAAAGAAACACACTTGTAAGTAACATTTTAGCAGTAAGTACTATATTAATAGTGTCCGATGGCACCCCTTTCCTGTCTGTCACCCGGGGCGGACCGCCCCTTGCACCCCCGTTAGTACGCCTCTGTTGCTGCAACAGTATGCGACTGCTTGGTGCAGGCTTCCTGTAAAGGACCAGCTGTAGTATTATCTCCGTGCTCCAATGGAGCGAAAAGGAAATTGAGGATGAGTTGGAGAGATCTACTATAGCACGGGATCGAAATTGGTAACGTTATGCCCCAAGCTACCCAGCTGTAACTAGGTACCATTTGCTGATCCTGAGTTTGGGATGGCAAAGGCATCGAGGAGAAGAACTGGTCACCCCCATCTCATAAAGCTGAAACTATTATAATGAAATCTCTAACCCGTCACTCCCTACGGCAATGTTTGCTATAGAACTAACGTTACCGTTTATATTTCTTACTAAAGCACGGAAACCTGTGGTTTATAATAAGTGGCGAAAATAATGCAGGCTCAGCGCACAAGAGGCAAGAACAAATTTTGTAAAGAAAGAAAATCGTCCTTCATTAATTTCTTTCTGGTCTAACTATTGTCAGTTTTCAGAGAGTTAGCATATGTTTGTCGGTACGTTTGTTCGTTTAATCTGCGTATGAATTTATCAAGAAGGGAGACCCCATGAGCCCCATTAAATCTATGTCGTCTGGCTTTTGATGCCATTCCTCAAGGCTTTTAAGAAACTTTATTGTTCTCGATATTCTGTTAGAAACGATTGTAAGTAGAACGAACTTCAACATAAAAGATTATCGGAATATGGACAGGACAAACATTCTGGAAACCTGTTAATAGCATTACAAAGCTGTCTTTGCTCTGGTATCCCCGTGGTAAAGGAAGCAGAAAAAGCCCCAAAAACATATGGAGAAGAGAAGGGGAGATAGAAATGAAAATGATGAGGAAAACACGTTGATGGCACGGGACAGGAAGACGTGACACAAGCTTGTTGGGACGCCTTTGCCTTTTGAGGAGTTGAAGGATGATATATATATACACGGAGATTGTCTCCTAGTGCTGTTCATTAATTGTAATCGATAGAACAAACAGCATCTTTGAATGAAGTCAATGACCGTGTTAGGCCAATACAAAACTAAAGTATCATCTCAGATAAAAGAAGTCTTAAATTCAAAACTCAAACACAAGGACAACTGTTGAAATGCATGGAGCATGGTGGCAAGTATTTTATTTTATTTTTTCATTGTTATGCTTTTGTCAATCATCCTGTTATTTTTGTTCCCACCTGCACAATTAGCATCACGATAACTGAGCTATATTCAACAAGCGGTACTGTTCAATATTTTATACTTAAAGTTACGTGCGCCCAAAAGTTCGTCATACAATTCACCCGCCTACTCACAAACATCATCATCATCATCATCATCATCATTTTCACTTGCGCTCCTTGTGAAGCATGAGGGACCACCACTTCATATGGTCCCCTTGCAGGAAGCCTGCAACAAGCATTCCTACGCCTCTAGTATATGTTTACCATTCGTCCGGGTTTGGTCGGATGTGCCCGGCTTCTCGTACCTGAACTGTTCGTCCGGCCGGATTTTTTAAAATGTTGAAATACCGGGCTTCTATGCGACTTAATAAATAACATGAAAGATGACATTTTGAAAATTCCTCATTTGAATTTCTGATCCGACGACCGAATTAAAGTTGTCATTTCTATATTTACATCGAACAAATTAGTTTTCAATAATCCCATAAGCTTTCGTGTTGTTGAATTTTTGTAATACATTACCATCTTATTTTAACTCAAGTTTTTTTCGTTTTTGCTCTGTTTGTTTATTGTGTTTCCACATGTCATGAAAACATGCACTTTCAATGATAAGACGGTATTATGTTTAGTCAGTCAAAACCTCGTCCCAAAATGAGAAAACAAGCAAGTCCAGCTACCGACCAGTTAGCCTACTGAGCTGTCTGGGTAAGGTAATGGAAAGAATGGTGAACTCAAGATTACTGAAACATCTGGAAAAAAACCATCTGCTTGATAACACACAGTCAGCATTTAGGAAAAATCGCAGCACCGAAGACCAACTAGTATATCTAGCCCAGGAAGTAGAAAATGCCTTTCAGGAGAAAAAGAAAGTGCTGGCGGTTTTTGTAGACTTGACAAAAGCCTTTGATAAGGTATGGAAAGAAGGACTCCTCCTTAAGATGCTCAACAGCAAAATTGAAGGGAGAATGTTCAACTGGATACGGGACTTTCTTCGATACCGCACAGCAAGAGTAAAACTTGACGGGAAACTGAGCCATCGCGTCACTCTACAACAGGGTGTGCCACAAGGAGGAGTTATCTCCCCCACACTTTTTATCATATATATAAATGATATTGCAGAGAAACTGTCCGGGCATATCTCCAGGGCTCTTCATGCTGACGATTTTGCTGCCTGGTGTGCTGCTGAACATTTGCCTACTGCGAAGTTCAGGATGCAAGCAGCGCTAAATACCATCGGTAAGTGGGCATCAGATTGGGGAGTACAGATAAACCTCTCCAAGACAGTAGCAACCTGCTTCTCTCTGTCAAATCGCAGAGAAACGATCAAACTGCAGCTAAATGGAAGTGAACTTCCAATCGAGGAAAACCCAACATACCTAGGAGTCAAGTTGGATAAGAGACTCACCTGGAAGCCGCACATAAAAGCAGTAGAACAGAGAGCAATAAGAAAGCTCTCTATTATGAAGAAACTGGCTGGCACAAGTTGGGGGGCAAATACCAACATACTTAAAAAAGTCTATACAGGCACAGTCAGACCTGTACTTGAATATGGCATGTCAGCCTGGGCCACAGCATCTAAAACAAACACAGAATGTCTAGGGAAAGTGCAAAATTCAGGCCTTAGACTAATCACTGGAGGGATGAAGACTTCTCCAATCCAGGCAATGGAGCGATACACCAACATCCGCTCTCTTGATGACAGACGTGAGGAAAAGGTATTCACTCACAGTGAGAAGCTTCTACGAATGCCAAGTCATCCAATGCATGCCAAACTCCATAGTGTGACAAAGAACAGGCTGAAAAGAACCAGCTTCCTAAACATCTCCAAACATCTGCATCGATGCCATGAAGACCTCCTCCCACATCGATCTACTGAGATTGAAATGTTAATTGATTACGAGGAGCCAGACGACTGCCATGGAAATATATCTATCATCACAGAAATCCCTGAAATAAAAAAGAAAGGCCACCTGACTGTGGTGAAGTGGGATGTTATAAATATTTATAGGGGACTTAGTGTACTGACTGAGATCAGCTGTGAAGGTATCTATATCTATTAAGAGTAGTGTATTATAGATAACCTTACTTGCTACCACATATCTCTATATCTCAGTCAGAATTATTCTGGAATAGTGTGATGCTACGTTATGTGTCTAGGGTATGAGTATGGTGAAGTGTAAGTCACAACAACAGACAGATAAACAATTTAATTTAATCCACTACTCTTGACAACACTGTGACACTCACATACATATAACACTCTATGAGAATATCTTACAGGAGACACTCGTAACTTTTCAAATAACAATATGTATTCATTTCTATCATAAAGGCATATGTGTGTCCTGATTCAAAGACAAAGGAACCAGGAATCACAATCAATGTTAATTACAAGTTATGTACAGAATGTATTAATATGAATCTGGTAGTGACATATATTATTTAAAATATCCTATGTGTGTCAGTTGTGTAATAGTAGTATGAGGTAATACTGGTTTTGTTTTGTTCAAGCTCTGTTGGTAGTTGTCATCATGACTTCAATAGTTTGTCTTAAGGAAATTAGTATTGGAGATGTTCTCAGTTCCTGATATTAAGACAATTAATTTCCCCTCTTAATATTATTTTTTTACAAAGTCATTTCAAGTTGAGGGGACATAATGTTGAGCTCAGCTGGCCAATTCGCTTATCTGGCGTGATGGCGGCAGGAAAGGATTCCTCTGCTCGAATTCTCCTCTGGGTTCAGGAGACACCTCACTGATAGCTAAAAAGACCAAGGAGTATGCTGTCCGACTCAGGATTCAGCAAAGCTCTGACCAGGTGCTGCTCACTACCATCAAGACCACGGTCCCTGAAATCAAGAAGGATGTACCTTCTACTTCATAACTAACTTAAACTCTCTTGTTACACTGATCACAACACAGCACAAACATTGAGTTCAGAGCATTAGGCCAACTGTCAGCTTCATTTGAAATACTTTATTCCAGTATTACCCTTCTTAATGGTTACTACGCCTCTGCACTTCCAGCATTATTTCTTTCTAGTCAATCATCCAGGTGTCAGTGTACTGTTTGGCCATTCCATGCCGTTTTACTTCTCTCCGACACCCTCTGTTCAGGCTGGAGCATTATAGGCTTTACCTCACGTTTGCCACTGAACTACACATATATATACAGGCATAAATCAACAATTCACATTCAATTTTCATTAAAAGATATTGAATGGTTCAAGCTTACCACAATTCTTACGAATAAATACAGATACGTTGATTAGCAATGAATTCTGGCACAAACTGGCACAAATTCCCATCTGCTTATCTTCCAGGCTTTTATTTAGCAAAATATAAGCTGGCTTCAACGCACTGATGCTTTATCAAGCTTATTTAAACAAGTGGTTTCGAACTAACGCTCCCAAGTGTGTATATCAGCGAGTCTGACCAATGAGCCCCGTTTCGACAAGTGTTTGAAAAAATGTTACCCTTCCCCGTCTCCCCTGACAACGAAAGATAGTATTTATAGTCCGACCAATCGTGGTTAGGCTTTCATTTGTTGCGCTCCAATCAATTTGGAGTTTACATGGTAGGCTATTTCTGTAACGTAAATTTTTTTCAAACACGTTATAAAAAAAATCTTATGAGCAGAAATGATTTTATGCTGTCAGGCACCCCCAATATTTTATTCTGGGTATAATTTATTAATTCCTGGACTATTTGCGTAACGTTTTACATATTCTTTGTCAGCAAGCCCTAAGGAACCCAAATATACCAATTTGAAAGAGCTACGTGGCTGCGTTCAAAATATGTATTTTCTACCTCCTGTTTCGAAGATGTGCTGTCTGGGTACTGTTATGTTTTCAAACGTAAACCCATCTATTGTTATCTTTCCTAATAAGCGTTTTTTTATGATTTTAAAACCTAACTCTGGGATGGTTAATGTATTTTATCACTGTCCGTCTGAAAAAAAAAAGTTAGTGCATGGCCTTACACGCGTGATGGCAGCATTTGTGTATCGCGCGACGCGTGTTTAGTGTTCGGCTTTCTGCCTCTCCCTTCTCGCTATCCTTATCTGTTCGTTCGTTTTGGTAACGTACTATAATTAATGTTAGGATTAATTTAGGTCATTACGCAGGGTGCCTCTCAATGTTTTTCCAAGAAATACAGCACACGTTTCATTGAAGAAAGCGGGTCATAATACAGTAAGCTTTTACTATCAACGTGAAAGCGTTACAATTTGCAGACGAAGCAGAAAACAAGGGGGATTTCGAGTACATTCTTTGTGACAGCACTGTTATTTTACCATTGCTCATTTCTTTATTAATTTTATTTGTTAGGCTTCATATTTACCTAATAATTTATATATGTGGATTAGAATATTCCACGACACCTCCCCTCTTAAAACAGACATTATATGTCAGTCCTTTATTCTATATACACATAGAGAAATTTATTATTATTTCTGGGGTTTACGGTGATTCTCATCACACGGATGGCGGCTTAAAAAATCCGCTCCCAAATTGGTTTTTCCAGATATATACTCGATGCTAAAATTATATGGAGCCAGAAGCAAAGACCATCGGAGTAACCTAGAGTTCTCATGCTTAGCCTGTGCTAGAAACGATAAAGGTTTGTGGTCAGTTTGCAACTTAAATGCCTTCCCATATAGATAAATATTGAATTTCTTTATTGCCCATATTACTGCAAGACATTCTTTTTCGCTAGTTGAGTAGTTGATTTCAGCTTTATTCAACTTTCTGCTAGCATATGCCACTGGGCTTAATTCCCCATCCAATGCATCTGATTTCTGTAGTAGAGTTGCTCCTAGCCCAATATTACTTGCATCCGTCCTTACTATGAATTCTTGACTTAAGTCAGGTAATTTCAAAATGGGTTTACTTGTGAGCTTTTCCTTCAACTCTTGGTACGTCATTTCACATTGTGGTGTCCATGTAATGCGATCTGGATGTCCCTTACGTGTCAATTCAGTTAATGGTGCACATATGGAATTAAAGTTTTTGATATACTTCTGGTAGAAACCACATAATGAGACAAAGGATCTCACGTCCTTCTTGGTTTGTGGTCTCGGGGCTTTCTGTAGTTTCTCTAAATTCTTTGGGTCAGGGGTCATGTTTCCCTGATAAACTGTGTGTCCCAAAAATTCCAATTCTTTACATCCAACGCAACATTTGGTTGGTCGGGCTGTTAAATTTGCCTCCCTAAGTCGATTAAACAGCATGTTCAGAGAGTCAATGTGTTCCTCAAATGTTTCTGTTGCTATAAGGATATCATCCATAAAATTTGTTATACAGGGATTATTCAGAGGATCCAATAATTTTCTCATCATTCTAGAGAAGACACTAGGCGCATTCTTCAATCCAAATGGCAATCTATTAAACTCATAGTGTCCTTCTTCTGAGGTACTAAAAGCTAGGTATGGTCTAACCTCAGGCTTTACTGGAATCTGATAGTATCCTTTACTCAGATCCACTTTTGAGAAATATTTAGCTTTATTTAGTCTGGCAAACAGCTGATTTGTATCCGGCAATGGATCCACCTGTCCTTCTGTAATAGCATTCAGTCTCCTGTAATCTATACAGAGTCTATGTTCTCCAGAAGGCTTCCTTAAGAGTACAACACCGGAACTATACGAAGACTCACTGTGCGAAATAATTCCTTCCTTCAACAGATAGTCTATCTCTTCCTTCAAAGCTTTCTCCTTAGCAAACGGAATCGAATAGGGTTTCATACAGACAGGTGTGGAGTCTATTAGTTTCATATCATATTCCAATAGGTTTGTATGCCCTGGTCGGTCTGTTAACACCTCTGCATGATCATTTAGAACCTGTTGCACTCTCTCTTTCTGAGTTTTCGTTAAATGTGTACTGATTTTCACCTGTGCTGCTGTCTCACAGGGGTGTAATGGATATTCAAATGATGAAAGTGGTTCCTTTTTCATCTCCATGGCGATGGACAAGGTCAACAAGTGTGTCTCTTCCTGATGTTCTCTTTCCAAATATTTCTTCAGGAGATTCACATGATAGATTTTTTCTTTCCCCTTCTTATCTATCTTATAATTTGTTCTAGACACCTTCTCTAAAACTGTATATGGACCCTGCCATCCAATTTGTAACTTATTCTGACTCTCGGGCAAAAGAAGCAGTACTTTCTCTCCCACAGCCAAATTTCTGTCTTTCGCCTTCCTGTTATAATAGGCAGCATGTTTCTTCCTGGCTTGTTTCAAATTTTCATTGGCAAGTTTCCAGCCAGTTTTTAACCGAGTGGTCAGCTCATTCACATACTGGTATGAAGATGTAATGTTTTCCTCTGCCTTTTCATCAGTCCACGTTCTTAACATAGCTACATATGGACCTTAATTGTGTGGACCTATTTGTCCATGCACCGGTATGGTCTCTTCCACTCGAAGCTTTATAGTGATGATTTTTCCTCCCAGAATTATCATTCACAAAACGACCGCTACCAATTTTTCTTTTGGGGCTTTCTCCCCACTTAAAATTCTTGATGAGAGATTTCCTCTCTACATCCTCTTCCTCCAGTTTGTTTAAGTCCGATTGAGGGATTGTCGGCTTATCCTGGGGTAAGACATCTTTTTGCACTCTCCGCATAGTGGCCATTGTAAAACAGTTAAGTGAAGCTTGTCCGTGAAAAGGGGCTTCCCATTCCATTTGGTCCACTTTATCAAATTTATATCTCTTTTTATTATCAGGCCTAATTTTGCCCCGTGGCGTGTCCAGGTCCTGATCCATGTTCCCACTTGTGGGTGTTCCCTCATGTGCTATGCTACACCTTTCTACAAAATTCTCAATGTCCCATCTTGCTTTGGGCCAATAATAATTGTGAGCCACCTTTTGAATGATGGTACCTATTTCTCATGGTCCCCATCTGGTTTCACATGTAGGCTCCTTATTAAGTCTGCCCTATATCTTTTTGGAAGAACCAGCTGTCCGTGACCTTTGGATCTAGCTCCAGTCTTCCTATACATCAACTTGTTTTTCATGTAAAAATCTCCCTTGCCTGGAGTTGTATGACAAGTTGACAATTTTCTGAAACAAGGCTTGAGTGTGTTATCCCCAGCCTGTGCCTTCCTCATCTCTTCTGGAGTGGTATCTAACATAATATCCTCCTCCTGTCTTGAGGTCGACCTGACCTGAAGGGTTGCCATATACACAGGTTTCCTTCTGCAACGGTCAGTGTCATGATTGTCCATCTGACAATTCTTACACCACCTTTTTCCTTGGTTGAAAGATTTTCTTTCATCATATTTCCTTTCATCGAATTGTGGGAATTTATTTTTATTTTCATACCGTGGCCTATCAAATTGGTGCTTACCTTTATTTTGATCCTTAGGATCAAATTTATTAAAGTTCTGTGGTGCCCTAAAGTTATCCACTTGTTTCTTTTTATTACCTGTTACCTCTGCTTGAGCTGCTTGATACCTTTCAGCAACATTTAGCAACTCACCCAGCCTCTCTGCACCTTGTTCCATGAGAAACTTTCTCAGGTCTGGAGCCATGGACTCTCTTAATTGCTCTATAAGGACCATTTCCTTAAGATCTTGGGTTTTCCCCAGAGAAGTCCATTTCTCCAAGTATGTCTCTATTCGTGCAGAGAACTGGTGATAGGTTTCACCTGACAGTAGTTTAGCATTCCTAAATTTTTTCCTATAAAATTCTGCATTCTTTTCATACCTTAACAAAAGAGCCTGCTTCAGCATGTCATAATTTTCCTGATCACCTCTGCTCATTTTTGCAAAAACTTCATAAGCTGCCCCACGAAGTCCCTGAGATAACTTTAAGCTCCACCTTTCTCTCTCTAACCCATATGTGGTAGCTAATAGTTCATACCTATTTATATAGCTCTCAATATCATCGTCTTTCTCAACAAAATGATCTAAATGAAAGTTCATAGCTGAGGTTGAGGCTCCTTGAGTAACCGTAGCATCAGAGGCAAAGGGGCTGGCACCATTTTCAGGAGCATGGCCTTGAAACTCAAACTCCCTTAGTCGTAACTCATGTTCCCTTTGTAATCTCTTCTCCTCCTTTTCTGCTTCCCTCTCTGCAGCTAATCTCTTCTCTTCCCTTTCTGCAGCCTGTCTTCTTTCCTCGGCTTCCCTTTCTGCAGCTAATTTCTTCTCTTCTGCTTCCAATTTCTTAGCCTCTTTGTCAGCCTCAATCTGCAACCTCTTAGTCTCAGCCTCAGCCTCAAACTGTAACTTCTTAATTTCCCTTTCAGCCTCTAACCTTCTTTCGGCTTCTTTTTCTAATCTTCTTTCTTCGCGTTCAATAAATTTGTCACATTCCGTCGTAACATAGGCAACCATAACTTGCCCATCTAATCCTAACTCTTTTGCAGTCTGAACGGCAGCAGATCGAAATTTGGCCAGGTCCGCCATTGTCTATCAGGTAAATTTATATAATGTCTAACCAACAATTCAATCTCTAATGGACAACACAGGCACCGTGAGCTCAACCTTATTTAATTCCACCCAAGGATACCTTTTAATTCTTATATTCCCTGAAGTGAATTACCCCCAATATTTTTAATAGTTAAAGATTCAAAATCCCAAGAGCGAGACCCCAATATATGTGGTGAAGTGGGATGTTATAAATATTTATAGGGGACTTAGTGTACTGACTGAGATCAGCTGTGAAGGTATCTATATCTATTAAGAGTAGTGTATTATAGATAACCTTACTTGCTACCACATATCTCTATATCTCAGTCAGAATTATTCTGGAATAGTGTGATGCTACGTTATGTGTCTAGGGTATGAGTATGGTGAAGTGTAAGTCACAACAACAGACAGATAAACAATTTAATTTAATCCACTACTCTTGACAACACTGTGACACTCACATACATATAACACTCTATGAGAATATCTTACAGGAGACACTCGTAACTTTTCAAATAACAATATGTATTCATTTCTATCATAAAGGCATATGTGTGTCCTGATTCAAAGACAAAGGAACCAGGAATCACAATCAATGTTAATTACAAGTTATGTACAGAATGTATTAATATGAATCTGGTAGTGACATATATTATTAAAAATATCCTATGTGTGTCAGTTGTGTAATAGTAGTATGAGGTAATACTGGTTTTGTTTTGTTCAAGCTCTGTTGGTAGTTGTCATCATGACTTCAATAGTTTGTCTTAAGGAAATTAGTATTGGAGATGTTCTCAGTTCCTGATATTAAGACAATTAATTTCCCCTCTTAATATTATTTTTACAAAGTCATTTCAAGATGAGGGGACATAATGTTGAGCTCAGCTGGCCAATTCGCTTATCTGGCGTGATGGCGGCAGGAAAGGATTCCTCTGCTCGAATTCTCCTCTGGGTTCAGGAGACACCTCACTGATAGCTAAAAAGACCAAGGAGTATGCTGTCCGACTCAGGATTCAGCAAAGCTCTGACCAGGTGCTGCTCACTACCATCAAGACCACGGTCCCTGAAATCAAGAAGGATGTACCTTCTACTTCATAACTAACTTAAACTCTCTTGTTACACTGATCACAACACAGCACAAACATTGAGTTCAGAGCATTAGGCCAACTGTCAGCTTCATTTGAAATACTTTATTCCAGTATTACCCTTCTTAATGGTTACTACGCCTCTGCACTTCCAGCATTATTTCTTTCTAGTCAATCATCCAGGTGTCAGTGTACTGTTTGGCCATTCCATGCCGTTTTACTTCTCTCCGACACCCTCTGTTCAGGCTGGAGCATTATAGGCTTTACCTCACGTTTGCCACTGAACTACACATATATATATACAGGCATAAATCAACAATTCACATTCAATTTTCATTAAAAGATATTGAATGGTTCAAGCTTACCACAATTCTTACGAATAAATACAGATACGTTGATTAGCAATGAATTCTGGCACAAACTGGCACAAATTCCCATCTGCTTATCTTCCAGGCTTTTATTTAGCAAAATATAAGCTGGCTTCAACGCACTGATGCTTTATCAAGCTTATTTAAACAAGTGGTTTCGAACTAACGCTCCCAAGTGTGTATATCAGCGAGTCTGACCAATGAGCCCCGTTTCGACAAGTGTTTGAAAAAATGTTACCCTTCCCCGTCTCCCCTGACAACGAAAGATAGTATTTATAGTCCGACCAATCGTGGTTAGGCTTTCATTTGTTGCGCTCCAATCAATTTGGAGTTTACATGGTAGGCTATTTCTGTAACGTAAATTTTTTTCAAACACGTTATAAAAAAAAAATCTTATGAGCAGAAATGATTTTATGCTGTCAGGCACCCCCAATATTTTATTCTGGGTATAATTTATTAATTCCTGGACTATTTGCGTAACGTTTTACATATTCTTTGTCAGCAAGCCCTAAGGAACCCAAATATCCCAATTTAAAAGAGCTACGTGGCTGCGTTCAAAATATGTATTTTCTTCTACCTCCTGTTTCGAAGATGTGCTGTCTGGGTACTGTTATGTTTTCAAACGTAAACCCATCTATTGTTATCTTTCCTAATAAGAGTTTTTTATGATTTTAAAACCTAACTCTGGGATGGTTAATGTATTTTATCACTGTCCGTCTGAAAAAAAAAGTTAGTGCATGTAGTCTTACACGCGTGATGGCAGCATTTGTGTATCGCGCGAAGCGTGTTTAGTGTTCGGCTTTCTGCCTCTCCCTTCTCGCTATCCTTATCTGTTCGTTCGTTTTGGTAACGTACTATAATTAATGTTAGGATTAATTTAGGTCATTACGCAGGGTGCCTCTCAATGTTTTTCCAAGAAATACAGCACACGTTTCATTGAAGAAAGCGGGTCATAATACAGTAAGCTTTTACTATCAACGTGAAAGCGTTACAATTTGCAGACGAAGCAGAAAACAAGGGGGATTTCGAGTACATTCTTTGTGACAACACTGTTATTTTACCATTGCTCATTTCTTTATTAATTTTATTTGTTAGGCTTCATATTTACCTAATAATTTATATATGTGGATTAGAATATTCCACGACACTGACCCCTCAACAACTAAAAACTTTGGCTCAAGAAATGATTGAAGAAAAATACAACCCGAAGGAGTGGACACATGCATACACAGATGGATCTGCTGAGGGGGCAGTAAAGAACGGTGGTTTTTATAAGATTCCTAAATGGAAAGATCATCCGAAAGGCCTTCCCAACTGGAAAGATCTCCTCCAATTTTAGGGCAGAAGCTATGGCACTACTGCAAGCCCTGAAGATCCTCACCAGACCTGAACAGCAGCCACAAGATAAGATAGTAATCTTCACTGACTGCAGATCATTACTTGAATCAATACAAAACACCAGAAATGATAACATGATGAATGAGATCAGATCTGAGCTTAACATCATCCAAAGGTCATCAACCATTGCCCTTCAGTGGTTACCTGCCCATTGTGGAATCGCTGGTAATGAGAAAGCAGATGCTCTATCAAGAAGTGGCAGTAAAATGAAACAATACAGCCACCCATTGCCCTATCGGGAAGCAAAAACCATCATCCACAACAAGTACAAAAAATCAGTGGAAAGAGGAAGGGGATATATACAGCAGAAATGACCCATTCCACCACCAAACAGACACCAACAGACGACAATTTTCCGCCTGAGAACTGGTCACTGCAGATTACTTGGACATCTCTATCGCCTCAAGATATCCCACACGAATGAATGCCCTTGTGGAACTGATATCCAGACTCCAGAACACATTCTCCAGAACTGTCCAACCCATGATAAATTGCGACGTGCGACCTGGCCAAAAGGTGATGAGCTCCAGCAGAAGCTATGGGGCTGCCGCGCCGACCTAGAAAAGACTGTGGACTTCGTCCTGGCGACAGGCCTGCAGATTTAGCATGACTACAAACCGAACGCAGAAGAAGAAGAAGAAAACCTCGTCGGTTGTTGCAAATTGCACATACTTTTAACTTTAATATTGAATTAAATAATAATTAATGACATCATAAATTTACTACACAAACCTACTCTAAGTGCTAAAATGAAAGTCTATTCGCAGATGAATTGAAAAGAAATGTTCATGCTTGCAAGTCTTCGGCAATATTTAGAAGTAGAATGTCTCATGTGCAGAGGTAGCACATTTGTGTCGGTAGCAAAAAAAGGGGCTCCTGTTTTTTAACACCCCCCCCCCCCCCCCCCCCCCCCCACACACACACACACACACACACACACACAAACGCGAAACCAGAAAAGTCACAAGAAAGCAATTGCGTCTGAAAGTTTGCAATCAAAATTTACAAAAAGACACAAGCACGAAACAGACTAAAGTTGCTGCTACAGAAGGCCATTTTGTTTTTCAAATCACAATAGTTTAAAAACAGTTGTACATCAAAACGATTTCTCTGATTCAGAAATAGCCAACAAATGTACATGAGCCAGAACCAAAACAACCGCTGTTGACATTTCTGTGACTGCAATGCACTCGACTGATACACTTTTTGATAGAGTGGAAGAAAACAGCGTTGCTTATTATGGTGTTCCCGCTGATGTGAACAAACACTGCTCGGGCAAAGTTTTTGACATGCAAAAAAATAAGTTTGTGACAGAATGGGCCGACCCCTCTCGATCTCTATTTCACTCCGGCAGTAAACGGTGCATATGTGGTACTGATTTTATTGCGTGCTTTCAATTTTCGCACTTTCTTTTTTTCTTTCTTTCTATACTATGTAGCAGATAGTTTATATTTTCAAGTATTCTTTCACTACTATCAGTATATTGTGTCTTGTCTGTTATCTGACACTCCTTGTGGATGATAAACACATCAGATTTGCAAGGAGAGGTAGAGATAATATTACGAGAGGCAGGTTGGTAAAATTCCTTTGTACCAAGCTTGGCCGTAACAGATTAACACGTACATCGCCCAGCGTTATCTGCCTAATCACCGATAAGAGGGGTGCGCGCATTACCAAACCTTGGAATACGGGGAGACAACTTATGGACAGACATGGATGACAAGATTACTTTGTGATAAAAGTAATTATTGTTACATCTGACACACGTTGTCATATGAGGTTAACGACATGTTCGCGAGTCTGTACGCAAGGCATCGTATATCTTATTGCCATATATGGTAATACGTGACCTTTTGCTGTACACACCTTATTTCACGTGGAATATTTTGAAAGTACCACACTCGACCCCGCCTGTTTGAAAATGATTGGAGCGTTTATTTAACTCCATTAAAAAAAACATATGCGTGGGAGACCGGGAATATAACCTGACACGTTTCAGTGTTATTCCACTGTGAAAATCGCTTGCCAAGATACCAGACCTTGCAAGAGTGAAGCCTAGAATTCAGAATTCCTTCTTAACATACCGGACACCTTTTATTGGAGAATTTTGGACGGACTTTCATAGCCCAGGAAACCTCTTTCATATTAAATAAGGAAACCGGGACTGAGGAAACTGAAGGACCACACACGAAGCCAGAGGGGTAAATTATTAAATTAACGACACCCCAGACGCGTGTAAAAAGCTGATTCAAGTATCTTTTATTCATCTGAGCAAAAAGTCTGTGAGCCAGGATTGGCTTATTGGTGTACCAGCAGAAAGTAATATCTCTGGAACCAAGTGAAGGTAGAAGTGGACTGACGTTGTGCGAGACGCCATCATAAGAGGGTCTTATAGACAGACGCAGGACCAGCTTGGCCGTTAATCCTTAACGTCCAGAACGTGCGGCGCCTTTAACCGTGACTAGCGACGAGCGAGAGCAGTGTAAACAGAACCCATCACCGGGAGCAGAAACTACTATTGGCAGCTAAGTGAAAAATATACGCTGCCAAAGTGAACTTTCCCCAACATCTCTACTAAAAATAAATGATAAAACGTTTCTTCTAAACTATTCAATTTATTTTCAAACTGTTAAAACCTAAAGAGATTATTAAATTTTGTTATTTGTAATGTTACAAATTTAACTTCGATTTAATCATTTTAAAGTTACTGCATGTTTGTCTCAGTCAAGTTACTACACACACTCTAAACAGAGATTTACAAGAATAATAAGAATTCCACTGAGTAAATCAGGGGTGGGAGCTTGAATGAGCTGAAATTAATAAGTGCTTAATTCCTTCACAAAAGTTGTCGGCAGTTTCTAGAATTAATGTGCTCAGCCAAAGCATCATTGTTTTCGCTTATCTGAATATCTTGTGAAGACTCCCTTTGTATTAGAAGTGTCATTACCCTTCTATCTACATCTCTGCCAAGAGTAATCTTGTGCGAAGGTAGATACCTTTGAAGCCCATATTAGATACTCTTGTTTTGGCCACTGTTGGACCACTACTGCGAAGCAGGGGAAGCAATACCGTCACAAAGTTTCACTTTCATTTAATAATTAAAATGTCCTATTTTTGTCCTCCTTTTTCATTATAGTTTACTTCCTTGTCCTCCTTATCATGACCAAACATTGAATATTGTCCTCCTTTTTGCGTTGAACGGTGTGGTAACCCTACTCTAGTAGCGGTGGGAATTTGTTGTAAATGATAAGGTTGTCAGCCTCATGCACAACTTCTTATTATTTTTATAGTCGCTTTGTACGACATGCTTATGGCACAGTAGCCCTATGTCTCTTTAAAGACCTCGGCAACAACACGAGGGCATATCATATCATATAAAGATGAAATGTATTGTGAGGCGTAGGGGACCCAGACCCCTACCTCCATCTCTAGACGCCCATGGTTACAAACTTCCTGCTCCAAGATTAAATTTAGAATCAGTTCAGACTTTGTTTAAACAAACATATGTGACCTGCCATTTAAATCTTTCTTAGCCATCGCTTTAAGAGCATGATTGAAAGTTAGAGAGTTCTTCTCCCTGGTTTATCACCTGACCTTGTATATCAATATAACAATATTAAGAAGTAACAAGTCAAGAAATGTCCGCAAAGAATTATGGTGTGCGATTTCTGTCTCATGTCCTGAGAATAGCACCATTTCTCCTGTATTCAGTTTCTTCCTTTCCATTTCGTTCCACGTTTCAGCTTCCACCGAGCAAATAAACCCGTCAACACGCACAAACACTTTGGAACTATAATTAGCAAAAACTGAAGACAGACTGTTGAGTTTAAAAAAAAAAAACCATCTGAAGAGAATCGGATGCAGAAAATTTGCTTGGAAGGCAAAAGTTCTACCCAAGAAACGACGAAACGATCGACCTACTTCGATATATATATATATATATATATATATATATATATATATATATATATATATATATATATATATATTGTAGTGGATTTAGTGGTACTGTATGGTTGTGATATTACCTAGTGTGATGCATGAGGTCAGCTGTGAAGGCTCCTGAGATAAATGTAGCTGTGAATTTACAGAAGGCCCTTCTTGCTACCACTTACGACCTCACACACATCTTTTTTACTAATGAATGTGGCTACGTTAAAAATCTAGGGTACTGATATGTAATGTGTTGTGGTAGATTACATACACACACACAGATATTTAATAAGTCTAATAATATTAATAAAAATTTATAACACACTGAACTAACTCAAGCTGTCTAAAATTTTGATATTAAATTTTCTTTAAGTTTATTTGTTCTGAACCAAGGTTTTATTTTGGTCAGAACACATGAAAGGTTTTGAAATTATGAATGAAATGCATGAATATATGGCATAATAAATGAAAGGTGTGTACATATGTATTTTACAAGACTAGTTAATATTACTACTGTTTATATTTGTAATTTATTTGGGAGAACGATTAATGGATGTGCTGTTGGGGTGGCTTCATCACTCCCAGTCTATGACTACCAAACATTGTCCATTTACTGATGGGAGGAATACAAGTTTATTTCCCAACATGGTATGTTCTAGTTGATGGGAATATAGTTGGTGTGTTAGTTAGAAACTAAGTTGGTGAATGTCCAGCAGGCCAGACGCTCACGTATCTTTGACTGAGTAGTTCTGGTGCTGGAATCTGGTGGCCCCACCTCTCCGTGCTTGGGGGCAATATAGGCTGCTCTGCCAAAATACTAGACTGCACGGGTCCACACTTGTATTTTTCAACACAGCATTTGACACCACTTTGGTGCCAAATAAAAAACTCACAGTTCTGAAATAAAAGTATTGGGTCATGTGTCAGAACTCTACCTCCTGAGCCACTTCTACACACAACACTACACAACAACACCACATAGACGGGGTCAGATCTCGCTGACCATACAGCACATCTTACCAAGTTGGTTTCACATAGTATAAGTTCCCCAAGACTACATATTCTGAAATATGTTCATTAGCTTCCTGCCATTGAATAGGATAGGTGATATGTTCCACTGATCTCAACACTTGATCCGCCCTTCATAATCCTTGCTGGCGTTTATGTATTTTGTTTGTCTCTAGACCCTGAACTGGGGCTGGGGATCTAGAGCGAATCCTTACTTGTTGTAAGGGATAGATTTTGATATGGCAGTATCAAATCACTCGAAACATTAAACAATATTAAAATATACAAAGAAATACTTTCAGTCTTACCAGAATTATGAATAGAGAACACAGTTATATGCTAGCAAAACTCAGCTGAGCTGCTGGCTCTAGTATGGCGTCCCTCTAAATATTGCAATTAGCTTCTGGGAATTACACCACTGAAGAATTACTGTGTCTACTACTGGACAATTTATGTGGAATGGCAAAAATGCGCGTCTGAGCGCCGATAATATGTTTATCTGTGGCCAATCACCGCCTTTTCCCCTTTTCAAATTTCAAACCTCCTACCAAAAGTCAATTCAGTCATACCTCAGTCAAGTATGTATTATTGTCTGTTGGTCCGTCTGTCTATACTTGCGTTTTTTACAAAAACACACTTGTTTATACATGCATTTCCTACACGAATCTGCCTCTAGAGTTATTTTTAGCCACAACTTTCCACTAATTCCCCCTCTCTTTCATTCATCTAGATTTTAGCACTTGAGTCTCAAGGCCGCAATTTTTTGAAAATTAGTGACATTTTTTTGTTTCAATGCAGTCGCTCGCTGATATGAACAACACAGTCTTTTGTCAATGTCTTCATTATTATCTATCCGTCTGTATAAATGAAAGCATATTATTTCTCTGCTCAAGATGGGCCATCAGGCCAGCTAAGTTTTATATTCCTAACATTATTATTAAGAAAAAGTTACTTTTCAAGGTTAGTTGTTTTTTTTGAAATATGTTCGAGCATCTTCTGTAATGCGTTTGCCGCTGAATTCAAATAAAAGGACTAAGTATCGTAAAAGCGTCTAAGAAATGACTGTTGCGTATAATAGCTAAGGTCCCTTTTGTCCATTTCTTTACCTTGTGTCAACTTGGGGACGTGAATTTTTTTCCTTTCCCCACCAATTGCGTCTTTTTAGCCTTGCTAGTTTCAAGCACGTGCTCAGTCATATTTTTCTTTTTGATCTCCGTTCTCATCCCGTCTACAAGGGTAAACGTTTTGCCTTCACGTCTAACAAGTTAATTTCATGGCGGGTAGTGACCCGCGGCATGGGCGATCATGTCTTCTAGTAGCTTACGCATTATTTTTATCCCTACATTTTATCTTTTGAGATATTTTAACGTTGTATCACGGTTAATTTTATCACACACACACACACACACACACACACATATATATATATATATATATATATATATATATATATATATATATATATATATATATATATATATATATATATTTTTTTTTTTTTTTTTTTTTTTTTTTTAATGTTAACTTTTTAATGATTGGCCTGTCTCAGGTAGCTTAACGCTGAATGCTTTTTAGTGTCTTTAGGGATATTCCAAGATGATTAGAAGGGACCAGTGGCGGTTCCAGGGGGTTGTCATCGGGGGTGCTGCACTGGTCATTCATTTAAAATACTATACATAACACTCACAAATTGTGACCACCATGTCGAATATCAACCCAGACACAAATGTGTCTAACCTATTTAAAAGTGAAGTCCATTTTTCTGTCTTTCTTTGTTACAAAAACTTCAATAACTCTGTCATTGAAATCACTGCAGGAATCAATCATTTTACTCTCGATGCCTAGCATGGCTAATGCTGAAAGGCGGTTTTCAGATATGGTGCTCCGTAGGAAAGTTTTTATTCTTTTCAGTGTTGAAAAACATCTCTCTGGTTCTACTGACGTCATAGGGGTTGTGAGTATGATTTTCACAAGACAATTTACTTCAGCAAGAGAATTTTGTAGTCCACTTTTTAAAATTATTTCATGAATTTTGAAAGGCCCAGAAAAGTGATGAAACTCTTCCATTTCATAAAGTACGGATAGCTCGGTCCGAAGTCTCTCTTTATTCAACATCGGGTATGCCGCTACAGTTTCATCAAGTTCTCTTGACGGGAATTCTCGACTGTAAAGAGGAAATTGTTCTGGAACCAATAATCTCGCTGCGGAAAGATGACCAGTAAACGCAAATCGTTCCTTTGCTTGAAAGCAAATTGTATCACATACTTCCTTAACAAGACTGTTTAGATCAATATTCTTTTTACGTTTTCTAGAATCTGTTGTTTGTTCTGAATCGTGGAAGTTAACAGAAATGTCAATGTTATTTCTGATACCTGAAATCACACGATGAAAATCCTGCACAGAACCGAGAGGGGGAAAGGGTTGGTCGGTGATCTCTGCTGAATAAACTATCACAGAATTAGCATTGCGGCTTTGAAGTTCATCATACAATACATCAACATGTGGCATGATACGGTGGCAGTAGGAAAGCCAAAACAAGAAATCGGTATCATTCAAACACATGGAGAAGTCCATTCGCTGCCTGTGAATATAATCAAAGCGATGACTGTTGCACAATTACCTGACTCGCGCAACTACCCACCAATTGGGTATAAAAACATTCTTTCAGTTCATCTTTTGTTTTCATAGACTGTGGAAACAGTCCTGGAGTTGAAATTCCACCTAGTGTTACATGTTGACGGAATTCTTTTACACTTTTTCTGCAGAACCGAGAGTGGTTGTGGTGATCTTGAAAAAAATGTAGGTATTCCTGACAGTGTGTGAAAGAAAATACGCACTTCTGAATTTTGTGATACAGCTTTTTGCATTATTAGATTTAGCTGATGTGCGTAACAGTGAATAAAATGAGCATGTTGGTATTTTTGTTTAATTACAGTTTGTACTCCACCTTTCTCTCCACTCATTACAGCAGCACCGTCATAGGTTTGAGCTATTAGCTTGGTATAGCTGTAGTGGTGTTTGATGGTATTGTATGATGGCGATATTACTAAATGTAATTGTATGAGGCCAGCTGTGAAGGCTCCTGAGATAAAATGTAGTTGAGAATTGTCAGAAGGCCTTTCTTGCTACCACTACGACCTCACACTTAATTTTTTTTTAATGAATGTGGCTACGTAAAGTGTCTAGGTTTATGATATGTAGTGTGGTGTAATAGGTTATAGATATACCCACAGATATTTAACAAGACTAATAATATTAATAAATGTTAAAATACACTGAACTAACTCACGTGTGTAAAATTTTTGATAAAATTATATTACATTTATTTTGTTCTGGATCAATTTTTTAGGTTGACCAGAACTTAAAAGGATTTAGAGATTATGAAAGAAATGCATGGAATATTATATCATAAATGCAATAGTGTACATATATATATATGTACTATACTAGTAGTTTTATTAAAATGTTCTAGTAGTCATCTACTTGGGAGGATAGTTAATGTTTGTGCTGTTGGGGTGGCCTCATCACACCTGTCTATATTGACTACACAGTGTCCAGAAAATGGTGGGAATTTTTATGAGGGTATTAGTAACTAAACGGGGTTGGTGAATGTCCAGCAGACCAGAGGCTCACTCATCTTATAGTTGTAGCTCTGGTGCTGAAATCTGGTGGTCCCACCTCTCCGTGCTGGCGGGCAATAATGGTGGTCTCTGTCACAAGAACTGCACAGATACACTCGAGTAAGTCACCAACTGAATAGACACTGCTTTGTTGACAACAGAAACTCGCAGCTCTGCAATCAAAGTATGGGCCATGTGTCAAAATCTATTCTCTACCCACGTCTGGACACAACACTGACACAACAACCACATCATACAGACAGGTCAGATCTCTCTGACCAAACAGCACATTTACCATGGTGGTTTTACATCAGATAGATCCTCCCAGACTATAGATTCTGAAAAATATTTATTAGTTGTCTGCCCTAAAAGAGGATAGGTAATATGTTTCATTATTCCCAACACTTGATCTGTCTTGCCTAACCCTTGCTTGAGTTTATGTATATTGTTGGTCCCTAGACCCTGACTTGGGCGGGGGGTCTAGAGCAAATCCCTACTTGTTTGTAAGGCTAGATTTCGATATGGCAGTATCAAATCACTCAAACATGAAACAATATTCAAAATATATAAAGAAATAATTTCAATCTTACCAGATTATGAATAAATAACACAGAATTGCTAGCAAAACTCAGCTGAGCTGCTGGCTATAGTATGGCGTCCCTAAACTTCTTTCACTTTCTTTCATATGGAAATCACCACACTTTAAAATCTGTGTCTATCACTGAACAACTATTGAGAAATGACCCCACTTTCGCGTCTGAGCGCTAATGATATGATTGTCTGTGGCCAATCACTGCCTAGGTTTATTTAAAATTCAAATTTCCTACCATAAAGTCATTTCAGTCATGCTTCAGTCAAGTATGGATGGTTATCTGTTAGTCTGTCCGTCTCTACTTGTGTTTCTACAAAAATGTACTTGATTTTTGAACCAACCTTTCTCTCCCCTCCAAAATTTTGTCGTTAAAAGTTATTTTTAGACACAGCCACCACCCAAAAACCCTCTCCTCCATACTAAGTAAATTTGAACACCTGCGTCCCAAAGTCGTGTTTTTTTGTGCAATTAGCGACACTTTTAGATTCAATACAGTCTGTCGATGATGTGAACAACACTGTCTTTTGTCATTATCTTCAATATTATCTATCCGTCTGTAAAATTAAGAACATATTAGTTCACTGCTCAGAATAGGCCATCCGGCCAGCTAATTTTTTATATTCCTAACATTAATATTAAGAAAAAAGTACTTTTTAATTTTTGTAATATTCCTAACATCTGCGTTTAGCCGCTGAATTCAAATCAAGGGCTTGGTATCGCGCAAAAGCGTCCAATAAATGACTGTGGCGTAACATATCTATGGTCCCTTCTGTCGAGTTGCTTACTTTTTTATGTCAACTTGGGAAACGTGACTTTTCTCCGTTTCCCCCCCAATTGCGTCTCCTTAGCCTTTCCAGTCTCACGCAATCTTTCCAGTCATATTTTTTTTCCTTTTTGATCCGCCGTTCCCCTCCTGTCTAGCAAGTCAATTATTATGGAGGATGATGACCCGCGGTCTAGGCGATCATGTACTATTCGCAGCCTACGCATTATGTTTTTATCCTTAAATGTTATCTTTGGAGATATTTTACCGTTGTATCTCTGTCAATTTCACTACACATCTCCCCACTTGAAAACATGCCTATGGCAAGTTCCAAAACCAGCGATACACATAGGTAAAATTACTCCTCACGTCTGCCACTACTCTAATTTTGATCACAGGGGTGCCGACTGAGGAAATCTGCACCGACATTCAATTTGCCTGGGATATATTGGATACTAAACTGATAAGGTTGAAGCAACAAAGACCACCTCAGCAATCTTGCGTTTTCATGCTTAGCCTGAGACAAGAACACGAGAGGCTGATGGTCCGTCTCCCACCACAAAAGTCCTACCATACAGATAGATTTGAAACTTCTTTATTGCCCAGATTAATGCTAAACATTCTTTTTCGCTTGTGGAGTATCCTTGTTCCGCCTTATTCAATTTGCGGCTTGCATAAGCGACTGGTTTAAGTTCCCCATCAGGTGAAGATGATCTTTGCAACAAAGCCCCTCCGAGTCCTACATTACTTGCATCGGTTCTTAAGACAAAGTCCTGTGTCAAATCAGGCAGTTTGAGAATAGGCTTGCTAGTGAGTTTTTCCTTTAACTCTTGGAACGCTAGTTCACATTGTGCAGTCCAAATAATTTTATCTGGAAGTCCCTTGCGAGTCAGATCAGTCAGAGGAGCACAAATAGCGTTAAAATTTTTGATGTATTTCTGATAAAATCCGCATAACGACACGAATGATCGCACGTCCTTTTTTGTTTGAGGCCTAGGTGCTCTCTGCAGTTTTTCCAAGTTCTTAGGATCAGGGGTCATATTACCCTGATATACAGTGTGTCCCAAGAATTCCAACTCTTTGCATCCAATACAACATTTTGTTGGCCTAGCAGTTAAATTCGCCTCCCGAAGTCTATCAAACAACATCTCCAGAGCTTCAATGTGTTCTTCAAATGTCTCTGTGGCGACGAGAATATCATCCATGAAATTTGTGATACATGGGTTATTCAGGGGATCCAACAATTTTCGCATCATCCTTGAAAACACACTCGGAGCATTTTTCAGTCCGAATGGTAGCATATTGAATTCATAATGTCCATCCGAAGTGCTAAAAGCCAAATAAGGTCTCACTTCAGGCTTCACTGGGATCTGGTAATAGCCTTTACTAAGATCCACCTTTGAAAAGTATTTTGCCTTGTTCAGTCTGGCAAATAGCTGTTTTGTGTCTGGTAATGGATCCACTTGTCCTTCTGTGACAGCATTCAGTTTCCTGTAATCTATGCACAGTCTGTGTTCCCCAGACGGTTTTCTCAACAAAACGACACTAGAACTAAAAGATGATTCACTGTGCGAAATAATCCCCTCCTTCAACAAATACTCTATTTCTTCCTTCAATGCCTTCTCCTTCGCGAACGGAATAGAATAGGCTCTCATACAGATTGGGTTTGAGTCTACCAGTTTCATGTCATACTGTAGCAAATTTGTATGGCCTGGTTTATCTGTTAATACATCTGTATGTTCCTCCAGAACCTGTTGAACTCTCTCCCTCTGGTTTTTAGTCAGGTGCTTACTGACTTTTACCTGTGCTGCGGTTTCACAAGGATGTAATGGGTATTCATGTGAGGTGAGTGGTTCTTTTTGCATCTGGGTTGCAATAGCCAAGGTCAATAAGGGGGTGCTTTCCTGGAGTGGTCTGTCCAGATACTTCTTTAACAGGTTTACATGATAAACTTTTTCCTTCCCCTTTTTGTCAATTTTATAGTTTGTTCTAGACACCTTCTCTAGAACCGTATATGGACCTTGCCAACCAATTTGTAATTTATTCTGGCTTCCCGGTAGTAGAAGCAGCACCTTCTCTCCGACTGCCAGTTCCCTGTCCTTTGCCTTCCTATTAAAATATGCTGCATGTTTCTTCCTGGCTTGCTTCAAATTATCATTTGCCAGTTTCCATCCAGCTTTCAAACGATTGGTCAGTTCGTTCACATATTGATAAGATGAGGTAACAGTCTCTTCCGCCTTCTCATCTGTCCAGGTCCTTAATAGGGCTTCTAATGGACCTTTTATTGGCCTCCCAAATAGCAGAGTTGCGGGAGCCATCCCGGTTGAACTATGTGGTACCTTCCGGTACGCAAACAATGCGGCGGGCAGGAATTGATCCCACAGATCCGGTTTTTCGTGTGCCAGCTTTCTCAGGATAGAAATGAGAGTCCCATTGAACCTCTCTACCTGGCCGTTCCCTTGTGGATGGTACGGACTACAATGAAAGTGCCTGGCTTGAAATAGCTTAAAAACTTCTTCCGTTAGTTTCCCCTTGAACTGAGAACCATTATCCGTCAAGATTTGATGCGGGAATCCTAATCGGGTAAATATTGTAAGTAGTGCCTCTGCTACATGTTTTGAATCAATTGATGGCAGGGCTACCGCCTCTCCCCACATAGAACAAGTGTCCACCAGAGTAAGGATGTAACTGTTCCTCCTCTTGGTCCGAGTGAGAGGTTCTACAATATCCACTGCAACCCTCTCAAAAGGTGTTCCCACTATGGGCATTTCCCCTAGAGTTGCAGGAGCAGTCCAGTGCTTTGGAGCTACCCTTTGACATTCTGGGCAGGATTTGACATATCTTTTTATATCCTCCGTTATCCCTGGCCAGAAGTAATGACAAGCTATACGCTGTCCTGTGGCGCTGATCCCCATGTGACCACTGAAGGGAATCGCATGCCCGAGTTCCATCACTTTATCTCTATATGAAATGGGAAGAACCAGCTGGTTGTGACCATTTGTTCCAGTTCCTGCCTTCCTGTATAAGAGTTTGTTCTTCATAAAATATTCCCCCTTGCTCGGAGGTGTGTGGCATTTGGGCAATTTTTTAAAACATGGCTTGAGTGTCCTATCCTCAGCCTGCGCCTTCCTCATCTCCTCTGGATGAGCATTTATAGGTTCACCTTCTTCCTCCTTCTTCTGTGACCTGGTCTGCACTGTCGCCATGATCACAGGTTTCTCGGGATTCCCCAAGAAGACGTATCTACACCCCAATATCAGAGGGTAGATTGGTTCATCTATCACTGCTGCTCTGATTTCTCCTTCCACATAGCGAGTTTTCACCGTTATCCTTGCGATGGGAAGTGTCATGAGTGGTATGTCCTTAGTCGCCCCTTGTATTTCCACTGTTTCTGTGGTATACTGACTTGGGTCCACTAGGCTAGACTTCACAACTGAATCATAATCCAAACCTGTATCATAAAGGCACCTTATGGTGACCCCATTACAAATAACATCCTCACAAACTGGGGGGTGATAAGGTTCCTGTTGCTCCTTAGGATTAACCTTTAATCTTTGCGTCCCCGACTTCATTGCAGCAATGTTTGAAGGTTTCCTTCTACAAAATTCGGTGTTATGGTTATCCTTCTTGCACCATTTACATCATCTTTTTCCTTGGTTCAACGGTTTTCTTTCATTGAACTTTTGGTCATTGAACTGTGAGTTTCTGTCGCGATAGTCATTTCTTGGCCGCTCAAAGTTTGTCCTACCTTTAATTCCCTGCTCTCTATTATCAAATTTATTAAATTGGTGTGGAGCTTTAAAATTGTCTATGTGCTTCTTTTTAGCACCACTTACCTGTGCCTGGGCTGCCTGATACCTCTCAGCAACATTTAAAATTTCCCCCAACTTCTCTGCACCTTGTTCCATGAGAAATTTTCTCATGTCTGGAGCCATGGACTCTCTCAATTGCTCAATCATGATCATTTCTTTAAGATCTTGGGTCTTTCCCAGAGCCGTCTATTTCTCCAAATAGGTTTCTAGTCTAGCAGAGAATTGGTGGTATGTCTCCCCAGACAACAGTTTGGCATTTCTAAATTTCTTACGATAAAATTCACCATTCTTCTCGTACCTTAATAACAAAGCCTGCTTTAACATGTCATAATTGTCTTGGTCTTCCCTGTTCATTTTGGCAAATACTTCATAAGAAGTACCTCTCAATCCCTGTGATAGCTTTAAGCTCCACCTCTCTCTCTCTAACCCATATGTAGTAGCTAATAACTCAAAACGTCCTAGGTACCCCTCTATGTCATCGTCTTTTTCAACAAAATGGTCTAAATGAAACCCCATAGCTGAGTTTGAGGCTCCCAGACTAGGCGTAGCATCTGAGGCAAAAGGGCTGGCACCATTTTCAGGAGCCTGGCCTTGTAATTCCAGCTCCCTTAGTCGTAATTCGTGCTCCCTTTGCAACCTTCTATCTTCTGCCTCCCTTTCGGCCTTTTTATCTTCTGCCTCCCTTTCGGCCTTTTTATCTTCTGCCTCCCTTTGCTGTCGTTTTTCTTCTGCCTCAATCTGCAGCCTCTTAGTCTCAGCCTCTAACTTCTTCTCTTCAACCAACCTGTCAGACTCCAATTTTCTTTCAGCCTCTTTTTCTAATCTCCTTTCTTCCCGTTCAATATATTTATCACATTCAGCCGTTACGTATTGAATTAAAATTTGACCATCCATTCCCATCTCCTTCGCGGTGAGCACAGCAGCTGATCTAAATTTTGCCAGCTCCGCCATACTTTTTAGACAATATAATAATATACAAGCTAAATCTCTAACCAGTAAATACACTATGTACTTCTTATGACTATAGTCTAACTAATTCTAACTAACCAGTTAACTAATTAATTATTACTGGCTGTGAAGTTTCACCAACTTTTATCTACAGGGACACTTTTAATTTTAAAGGGAATTTCACAATTTATTTCCCTACTTTTATTTCTCCCACCAGGAGATCCTAATATTACTGTTGGGCTAATTATCCCTGGACAAGACCCCAATTTATGTAGTGGTGTTTGATGGTATTGTATGATGGTGATATTACTAAATGTAATTGTATGAGGCCAGCTGTGAAGGCTCCTGAGATAAAATGTAGTTGAGAATTGTCAGAAGGCCTTTCTTGCTACCACTACGACCTCACACTTAATTTTTTTTTTAATGAATGTGGCTACGTAAAGTGTCTAGGGTTATGATATGTAGTGTGGTGTAATAGGTTATAGATATACCCACAGATATTTAACAAGACTAATAATATTAATAAATGTTAAAATACACTGAACTAACTCACGTGTGTAAAATTTTTGATAAAATTATATTACATTTATTTTGTTCTGGATCAATTTTTTAGGTTGACCAGAACTTAAAAGGATTTAGAGATTATGAAAGAAATGCATGGAATATTATATCATAAATGCAATAGTGTACATATATATATATATATGTACTATACTAGTAGTTTTATTAAAATGTTCTAGTAGTCATCTACTTGGGAGGATAGTTAATGTTTGTGCTGTTGGGGTGGCCTCATCACACCTGTCTATATTGACTACACAGTGTCCAGAAAATGGTGGGAATTTTTATGAGGGTATTAGTAACTAAACGGGGTTGGTGAATGTCCAGCAGACCAGAGGCTCACTCATCTTTTAGTTGTAGCTCTGGTGCTGAAATCTGGTGGTCCCACCTCTCTGTGCTGGCGGGCAATAATGGTGGTCTCTGTCACAAGAACTGCACAGATACACTCGAGTAAGTCACCAACTGAATAGACACTGCTTTGTTGACAACAGAAACTCGCAGCTCTGCAATCAAAGTATGGGCCATGTGTCAAAATCTATTCTCTACCCACGTCTGGACACAACACTGACACAACAACCACATCATACAGACAGGTCAGATCTCTCTGACCAAACAGCACATTTACCATGGTGGTTTTACATCAGATAGATCCTCCCAGACTATAGATTCTGAAAAATATTTATTAGTTGTCTGCCCTAAAAGAGGATAGGCAATATGTTTCATTATTCTCAACACTTGATCTGTCTTGCCTAACCCTTGCTTGAGTTTATGTATATTGTTGGTCCCTAGACCCTGACTTGGGCGGGGGGTCTAGAGCAAATCCCTACTTGTTTGTAAGGCTAGATTTCGATATGGCAGTATCAAATCACTCAAACATGAAACAATATTCAAAATATATAAAGAAATAATTTCAATCTTATCAGATTATGAATAAATAACACAGAAATGCTAGCAAAACTCAGCTGAGCTGCTGGCTATAGTATGGCGTCCCTAAACTTCTTTCGCTTTCTTTCATATGGAAATCACCACACTTTAAAATCTGTGTCTATCACTGAACAACTATTGAGAAATGACCCCACTTTCGCGTCTGAGCGCTAATGATATGATTGTCTGTGGCCAATCACTGCCTAGGTTTATTTGAATTTCAAATTTCCTACCATAAAGTCATTTCAGTCATGCTTCAGTCAAGTATGGATGGTTATCTGTTAGTCTGTCCGTCTCTACTTGTGTTTCTACAAAAATGTACTCGATTTTTGAACCAACCTTTCTCTCCCCTCCAAAATTTTGTCGTTAAAAGTTATTTTTAGACACAGCCACCACCCAAAAACCCTCTCCTCCATACTAAGTAAATTTGAACACCTGCGTCCCAAAGTCGTGTTTTTTTGTGCAATTAGCGACACTTTTAGATTCAATACAGTCTGTCGATGATGTGAACAACACTGTCTTTTGTCATTATCTTCAATATTATCTATCCGTCTGTAAAATTAAGAACATATTAGTTCACTGCTCAGAATAGGCCATCCGGCCAGCTAATTTTTATATTCCTAACATTAATATTAAGAAAAAAGTACTTTTTAATTGTTGTAATATTCCTAACATCTGCGTTTAGCCGCTGAATTCAAATCAAGGGCTTGGTATCGCGCAAAAGCGTCCAATAAATGACTGTGGCGTAACATATCTATGGTCCCTTCTGTCGAGTTGCTTACTTTTTATGTCAACTTGGGAAACGTGACTTTTCTCCGTTCTCCCCCCCCCCAATTGCGTCTCCTTAGCCTTTCCAGTCTCACGCAATCTTTCCAGTCATATTTTTTTCCTTTTTGATCCGCCGTTCCCCTCCTGTCTAGCAAGTCAATTATTATGGAGGATGATGACCCGCGGTCTAGGCGATCATGTACTATTCGCAGCCTACGCATTATGTTTTTATCCTTAAATGTTATCTTTGGAGATATTTTACCGTTGTATCTCTGTCAATTTCACTACAATAGCCATCTTTCAGAATAAAAATCAGTTGTAGTAAAACGTATTCTGACAGACCTTGAGCATTCTCTGAAATAGGGTTTTTAAATCTCCAAAATCTTTCGTGCACCTGACCCTCGTGCTCATAACGAAAAACAAGAACTTGTTCATGACCACGCAGTGGAAGTTCAAATTTCCCACAAAACTTTATGCAGTCAATTATTTTTGAAAGAATGTTTCTGTTTCTTGTCTCCTCTTCATTGTGTTTATTAATATTTAATTTGTATGCCTCGCTTAACTGTGAATGAAATACCACTGTCCCCCAGGCATCCCCAATGCTACCATGTATCTAACGAGGACTGTTCTAATTTCTTCTGTTTCTGAAGCTTGCTACATCATCAAAATGTACAGAGCCGTTACGCCCTGTCACATAGTCCCATGTATATCACCAGATGAAAAGTAAACAAGGCGAGAAACAAAATAATGCATTTCTTTAACATTAACATCCCACACAACACTTCAATAAATACTATATAATACTATACAGAGATACTTTCTTTCTAAATACTACTGTATAACACAAACATACTCTCTCACAATCGGTTAACTATGCGGGTCTAAACACGAATTAGCTTCTCTAGAGAGCCACACGTACAGAACATACTGCCACGCTATTCAGAAATAATGTTTATTAGTTAGACCTCTTCTAGCCCCTATTCGGATAGGGACCGTTGAACAGGACACAAGGCCGATACCTGTTTTTTAATATGTGTATATGTTCCGTTCCGAACTACCAGATCCAACTTGATATGTTTCCAGACCCCCCGTTTCAATCCCGAAAACAAACAACAACATCCCACCACCACTCATATCCGTAACTCCACTGCTCTAAATACTAGGGCACTTCCCCCAGCATTCCACTCCACTGAGTTCGTAATTCGACCACTCTAATGTTTTTTACCATCCATCTAGAGTTCACACAAACAACCAGTCACACATCACATCATAAATCAGCGTCTCTTAATCTTTACATCACACAGGCTTCTCAACTAAAGACTAAACAATGGCCAACAATATTAGTGCCGCAACGCGTTATATATAATATGAGCGGATACTTGAGATGATATGAGCGTCTGTGACAAGCGACGTGACACGTACCGCACAAGCGTAGATTCATCTCTGCTTGATAGAGATACATATTACAGGTAGTGAACAAACTATGATAGTCTGCAGATATACTCTATATTATATTAGCATCACACATACAAGTCTCATACAACTCAAACACAAAACAAACTTACTCTTCAACCCGAATCTTCATAGATCACACTTGCCGAGATACATACATAGCTGTTAGAGAGTGACAGTCAAGCAAGCTTACACACCATTCAGCGCTGTGAATATACAAGAGGAGATTCAATTGATGTTCACTAGTAACTTGAGCTAGTGGGAACGAGATATTGTTCGACACGACTGTATGAGAGCCGCATCCTATATCTCACACAAACAGAGAGAGTCATTTATCTATCAAATTATGATATTTTTTGTTTTTGTTTTGTACATATTAGAGAGAATTCTTCACTGAGTACCGTGTTTGTTCTCCTATTCCTAGAGTTTGGTATGAGATGTTGAGTCTCTTTATATTTTGGCATCTATGAATGCCGACAATTCACGGACTCGGATTCAAACTGAGAGTATAAGATGAGCACATACTGGCTCGTGTGCGAGTGTGTCCTACTCTTATTCATCTCACTTACATACAGGGGGTATGCGATTTGAGTGCAGGTTTCACCCAGCTCTTTAAAAAGAAAGCCGCCACTGGGAAAGGACTATGAGTAACGTGCTCACAATCTCTGGGTCGTGACACACTATAGGGTGACTGCGCCTGTACAGCTAAGTATGTGGCGGAGAATTTCACACGTACTCTGTGATCTATGCATACCGAGGTTTTTAATACACAATTAAAAGCTATTACGACGAATAATCTTCAGAAAACTCGCGAGACATTGAGTACTGATAACATAACTTAGTTATTATAGTATATGGATATCTTGTAAACACATATAGATTATGATATACGTGGCGTACACAGCGACTCACTCGCCTTGACGTCTGTAGTGTTACTTGAGTAGTACAACGAGATTATCTCTTGAGGCGTAGCAGAAGTTCATGACTCTCGCTCACATCATACACTGACTAGAATGGACACATGCTTATATTGGACTGACTCACATCTCACACAGAGAGCGAATGTTGCTATGCTACCATATTGGAGATCATGCCGTTTCTCTATCTCGCACTAACCATCTATCAAACGCGCCTACACACAATCTTTACAGGAACCTCAGCTTCATGAACACAAGCTATCGATGGAAAGCGAAGTGGATAACAGGGCTAGCTCTTTACACATCCATAGTACTCTCGCAATCCCACAGTCGCTTGCTATTAGACATTCTTTTCTAACACATATGATGGAACTATGGGTTTAGAGTTTGTTTGTCTCGCACAGTTGGAACAAGTACGGGAGATAAGAGTGGAGACATAGGGTATCTGATCAAATCATTATAATGACTTATTATCCCTAGGAACAACTCAGAATTTGTGGGGAGTCGAAATAACGGAAAAAATCGAAATAAAAAATAAATGTTAAAAAAAAGAGAAGTGGATTTTAAATATTGGATGTAAGAAGAACACATTTATTTTAAATTAGGCGAGGGCGCTTCTAAAAATAAAAAAAAAAGCTTGTTTATCTTACATAGGTGTAAAATCCACATAAAGCATGAGGTGATTTAAAAAAAAAAAGCTATTATGGCAGAATCTGATCCCAGTTGAGTAGTTAGGAAAAAAGTGAAGCACTGAAATAGAAGCGCAGAGAGTGAGACCGAGAGAGACCCCCCTTTTATTTGGCTTGAGATTGTAAGCATCTCTCGGTGATTCGGATCGGGTTTTATGGACCACATTTTTATGGAATTCAACTTGCTACCATTTCCGGGCTGAACGTCGGGACCTGAAAAATAGAGTAAATGATCCCCTAGTGTATTTTTTTTTATTTTTTTTAAGGATGATTGTTTGATGCGCGCACAAAAGAAAATAAATTGTGTAGAAAGTTGGAAAAAATTTCCCCCTGAAATTATTAGTTACCGTCGTATTCACAGAGCATTTTCGATCTGGGATGAATATTCTACGTGTGAAATTGAATGATATAGGGCGCCAGGAGTGATATGAGACATTTTATTATCATATTTCTTTGCGCTTCTTATGGAGCATGGAGCCACCTCTGCAGCCGCGCTATTACCAGTAGGTTCAACTCACAGGCATGAGAGGAAGTTAAGTCCACGGTGACAGAGGTGGGGGTAACCTCACGGTTATCACTAGGAGCGCCAGCTAGCTACAAAGCGAAAAGGGTGCAGTTTCCTAAGTCTATCCGTGCTGGTTTCAATGGAATTTCATGCAAGACTTCTGCCATACATCCTCATTGTGCATCACGGATAACAGCCTCTCTCGGGGTCTGAACTAATCAGGCAGAAGATCTTGGAGTCAGTGGATCCCTAAAGATACGGTGTGCAGAACTCACCGATGCTCTGACACCCCTAAATCCACTCCCAAATTATGGGTCAAATGATGACTGAGTCATAAGTGCATGACCCCAAGTCTAAGGTGGACCAATGTGCCGAGAGACCGAATGGCTGCTGGTTAAGCAGTCGCGAACATTGGCTGGCTGGAGAGCGATCGGGGCGGCACCAGGCAGATGGATTCCGTAAGGACAACCCTTGTCTTTTCCCTGGTATGGTGGCTCTACCAGGGTGACCGTATGGTGGCTCTACCAGGGTGACCGTTTGGTGGCTCTACTAGGGTGACCGTATGGTGGCTCGACTAGGGTGACCGTATAGTGGCTCTACTAGGGTGACCGTATAGTGGCTCTACCAGGGTGACCGTATAGTGGCTCTACTAGGGTGACCGAATATTTCGATCATTTATTGCAAATACACCGGGATAATTTTAACTATCCAGAATCATCGCGGGAGCTACGGAATCGTGCTCTGTCGTCGATACCTGCAGCAAATGAAATGAGGAAATACAAATGCAGAAAGACAGGTAGGGAGAGAAGAGGAGAGAGAAAAAGAAGGGCAGGAAAGAGAAGGCTCAGAAAGAAAGCAGATCGCATCTCGATGAAATATGTACGTATAGGATACTGGAATTGTCGAAGTGCCAATCAACGTGCAGCCACTATACAAACAATCATCTACAATTTCGACATCCTCATGATCCAGGAGACAAATTTAAAAGCCAATAGTGTTATAAATTGCCCAGGCTACAGATGTTACGTCAATCCACGTGGGCCTGGTAGACGAGGGCAAGCTATATATGTAAAACATGAGCTCCCTCATACGTGGTTGGATGCAAGTCCCCAAGCTAGCTATGAGCCAGGCATGACTTAACATGAACCTTACCATCTTAAATAATGGACGCCCAACTAGACTGGCAACTAAACCTGGGGATGCAAATGGTTTCATAGATCTGGCATTCATCTATAGTGCTGTCACCACCATGGCACGTTGGGATGTATTAGGTGCACATCAAAGTGATCAATTACCTTGCGTCATACTCATTGCAAAGGGTAGAACCACTAGACACAGAAAGCCTAAACAGCCCTTCAAGTATCCTACAGGCCCACTCGACTGTAACAACCCTTTACACACATTCCGTCAAAATGCCAAACAAAAGACAGCGATAACACCTTTCACCGAAACTCCCTGGTGGATTTAGACAGTGGAGGAAGCATGGATAGAAAAGGAAAGAGCAACAAAGGAATGGCGTAAAGCACAAAACAGAAGAATGATGAATGAGAGAGAGGTTGAAAAGATTAAGGAAAAAAAACAAAGAGCCGTTAATAGATTCAAGACCTAGGCAAGGGAGGTAAAGGATAAAGTGCGGGAGGACTTTGTGACACAGGTGGGCACGGAAAAAAAACGTACAGAAATTCTGGTCCTTACATCGAAGAATGAATAGGAAAAGTGCAAGTCAGCCAATCCCTAATATCAAAAGCTCTACAGGACTAAGCCTGAAGACGGACGAAGAGAAAAAAAGAGCATCATTCAATCGATATTTGGAGCAAACGGATAAAGGTGACAAACGTGACCGCCTGAAAATAAAGGACAGTGTTCTGGAAAATGCCCTACGTGACCAGATATATACTTCGATCTCATTTCTAATGAGGACGTGGTGTACACATTGAAAACCAGCAGAAACACTGATCCGTATCCTGATGACGAACAATACAATCACATCAAACAGCTCGACGACCAGCTATTATAAATATGGTGAGCGATTTAAATCCCAGCATACAGAATGCTGATGTCCCGGAAGACTGGCTACACAGTTACCTTAGGCCACTTCCTAAACCTGGCAAAGACCCCACACTGCTCAGCAGCTATCGAATTATGACACTACAGAATGTCTATGGTAAATTATTTGAAAAGATAGTTGCAACACAAGTAATGAGCCACCTCGAAAATGCACACATCCTTCCTGATACATGGGTAGCTATAGGCCCATGAAAACAACATGGGGTAACACTGGACCGTTTGCGTACGATGTGTATGAGAGATTCCAGGGTAAAAGAGAAACGGTGGCTGTCGCAATTGACCTAAAGGATGCTTATAACAGTGTGGACTTTGCACCCCTGATAGACTGTATAATGGCATGTGGTGTAAACCCTTAGATAACAAGGCGAATAGCAGCTGCCTTAATGGAGAGATCAGTTGAATTTCGCTTGGGAACTTGGACATCAGAACCAATGCGCATTTGCCCGGAACTACCCCAGGGTCTCCACTATCTCCAGTGCTGTTTAACATCTACACAGTAAAAGTAACAACCTTTCAAATAACAGAACTGAAACAAACATTAATTTTCGCAGATGACATACTCATGTACAGAACTGGTTCAGACAGACAGGAAATGGTCCAAGGCATAGAAGAGACACTACAGGCGGTTTCCAAATGGTCTGAGGAAAGCAGATCAAAGGTCAATCCCAACAAGGCCTGTGTGATGTGGTGCTCTTTGAACAACTCCATAGTGAAAGCAGACCTTCCAGACATCACTTTCAATGGGCAGAACATTGAAAGGCAAGACAGGCTGAAGTATCTGGGAGTGTCACAAAATTAACCGTGATACAACGTTAAAATATCTCCAATGATACAACGTAGGGATAAAAACTAATGCGTAAGCTGCTAGAATATATGATCGCCCACGCCGCGGGTCATCACCCTCCATGGAAATTAAATTGTTAGACTTGAAGGCAAAACGGAACGGGATGAGAACGGAGATCAAAAGGAAAAATCTGACTGAACGCGTGCTTGAAATTAGCAAGGCTAAAAGACGCAAGTGGTGGGGAAAGGAGGAAAAAGTCACGTTCCCCAAGTTGACATAAAGTAAAGAAATCGACAAAAGGGACCTTGGATATTATACGCCACAGTCATTTTTTTGGACGCTTTTGCGATAACTTAGTCCGTTTATTTGAATGCAGTGATGAACGCATTCCAGAAGATTCTAGAAAATATTTGAAAAGTAACTTTTCTTAATAATAATGTTAGGAATATAAAACCTAGCTGGCCGGATGGCCCATCTTGAGCAGTGAAATAATATGCTTTCATTTATACAGACGGACAGATAATAAGAAAGATATTGACAAAAGACTGTGTTGTTCATATCAACGATCGACTGCATTGAAATAAAACATGTCACTAATTTTCAAAAAATTGTGGCCTTGAAGACGCAAGTGCTAAAATCTAGTTGGAATGAAGAGACGGGGTGGGATGGTGAATTGTGGCTAAAAATAACTTTAACGGCAAAATTGTGTAGGGAAAGGCAGAGTTGGTTCAAAAAACAAGTGTGTTTTTTTGTGAAACGCTAGTAGAGACGGACGGACCAACAGACAATAAGGCATACTTGACTGAGGTATGATTGAAATGACTTTTTGGTAGGATATTTGAATTTGAAAAAAGAAAAGGCAGTGATTGGCCATAGATGAATATATTATCGGCGCTCAGACGCGCATTTTGTGCCATTCATTATAAGTTGTCCTAGTAGACACAGTGAATTATTAAGTGGTGTAATTCCCAGAAGCTATTGAAATATTTAGAGGGACGCCATCCTAAAGCCAGCAGCTCAGCTGAGTTTTGCTAGCATTTAACTGTGTACTATATTCATAATTCTGGTAAGACTGAAATTATTTCTTTGTACATTTTAATATTTGTTTAAGGTTTCGAGTGATTTGATACTGCAATAGCATAATCTGTCCCTTACAACAAGTAAGGATTCGCTCTAGACCCCCCGCCCCAGTTCAGGGTCTAGAGACAAATAAAATACATAAACTCCAGCAAGGATTATGAAGGACAGATCAAGTGTTGAGATCAGTGAAACATATCACCTATCCTATTCTATGGCAGGAAGCTAATGAACATATTTCAGAATACGTAGTCTGGGAGAACTTATCCTATGTGAAACCAACTTGGTAAGATGTGTTGTTTGGTCAGAAAGATCTGACCCGTCTATGTGGTGTTGTTGTTGTGTAGTGTTGTGTCCAGAAATGGTTAGAGGATAGAATTATGACACATGACTAATACTTTGATTGCAGAACTGTGAGTTTCAGTTGGCACCAATGCGGTGTCAAATGAGTTGTTGAAAATTACAAGAGTGGACCCGTGCAGTAACATTTTGTCAGAGCAGCCTATTATAGCCCCCAAGCACGGAGAGGTGGGGCCACCAGACTTCTGATATTGCCCCCAAGCACGGAGAGGTGGGGCCACCAGATCTCAGCACCAGAGCTACACCTTCAAGCTACGTGAGCGTCTGGTCTGCTGAGAATTCACCAACTCAACTTATTTGCTAACACACCCATAAAAATTCCATCCAATAACTGGACAATGTGTAGTCACCATAGACAGGGAGTGATGAGGCCACCCCAACAGCACATCCATTAAATGTTCTCCCAAAATAGATTACAATTATAAACAGTAGTAATATTAACTAGTCTAGTAACATACATATGTACACACCTTGCATTTATTATGTAATATTCATGCATTTTTTTCATAATTGCAAAACCTTTCATATGTTCTGACCAAATTAAAACCTTGGTTCAGAACAAATAAATTTAAAAGAAAATTACTATCCAATTTTACACACTTGAGTTAGTTCAGTGTATTATAACATTTATTAATATTATTAGACTTAGTAAATATCTGTGGGTGTGTATGTAAACTACCACAACACATTACATATCATTACCCTAGACATTTAACGTAGCCACATTCATTAGTAAAAAAAGATAGGTGTGAGGTCGTAGTGGTAGCAAGAAGGGCCTTCTGACAATTCACAGCTACATTTTATCTCAGGAGCCTTCACAGCTGACCTCAAGCATCACACTTAGTAATATCACCATCATACAATACCATCAAACCCACTACATATATTGGGGTCTCTTTGTCCCGGGATAATTAGCCCATTAAATATATTCGGATCTCCTGGGGGGAGAATTAGATTAGGGGAACACATTATAAAAGTTAAAAGTGTCCCTTAAAATTAAAAGTGTCCCTGAAAATAAAAGTTGGTGAATCTTCACAGCCAGTGGTAGTTAATTAATTAATTAGAATTATTTTAGACTAGAGTAATTAGAAGTACTTTAGTGGTTGGAAATTTTATCTTGCACATTGCTAGATTTGTTTAAAAAGTATGGCGGAGCTGGCCAAATTCAGATCAGCTGCTATGCTGACGGCAAAGGAGATGGGAATGGATGGTCAGATTTTAATTCAATATGTAACCCCTGAATGTGATAAGTATATTGAACGGGAAGAAAGAAGATTAGAAAAAGAGGCTGAAAGAAAATTGGAGTCTGAAAGGTTGGCTGAAGAGAAGAGGTTAGAGGCTGAGACTAAGAGGCTGCAGATTGAGGCAGAAGAAAAACGACAGCAAAGGGAGGCAGAAGATAAAAAGGCCGAAAGGGAGGCAGAAGATAAAAAGGCCGAAAGGGAAGCAGAAGATAAAAGGTTGACAGCCGAAAGGGAGGCAGAAGATAGAAGGTTGCAGAGGGAGCACGAATTACGAATCAGGGAGCTGGAGCTACAAGGCCAGGCTCCTGAAAATGGTGCCAGCCCTTTTGCCTCAGATGCTACGCCCAGTCTGGGAGCCTCAACATCAGCTATGGGGTTTCATTTAGACCATTTTGTTGAAAAAGACGATGACATAGAGGGGTACCTAGGACGTTTTGAGTTATTAGCTACTACATATGGGTTAGAGAGAGAGAGGTGGAGTTTAAAGCTATCACAGGGACTGAGAGGTACTTCTTACGAAGTCTTCGCAAAAATGAACAGAGAAGACCAGGAGAATTATGACATGTTAAAGCAGGCTTTGTTATTGAGGTACGAAAAAAATGGCGAATTTTATCGTAAGAAATTTAGAAATGCCAAACTGTTGTCTGGGGAGACATACCACCAATTCTCTGCCAGACTGGAAACCTATTTGGAGAAATGGACTGCTCTGGGGAAGACCCAAGATCTTAAAGAAATGATCATGATTGAGCAATTGAGAGAGTCCATGGCTCCAGACATGAGAAAATTTCTCATGGAACAAGGTGCAGAGAAGTTGGGGGAGGTTTTAAATGTCGCTGAGAGGTATCAGGCAGCCCAGGCAGAGGTAAGTGGTGCTAAAAAGAAGCACATAGACAATTTTAAAGCTCCACGGCAATTTAATAAATTTGATAATAGAGAGCAGGGAAATAAAGGTAAGACAAACTTTGAACGGCCAAGAAATGACTACCGAGACAGAAACTCACAGTTCAATGACCAAAAATCCAATGAAAGAAAACCGTTTAACCAAGGAAAAAGATGGTGTAAATGGTGCAAGAAAGATAACCATAACACCGAATTTTGTAGAAGGAAACCTTCAAACATTGCTGCAATGAAGTCGGGGACTCAAAGATTAAAGGTTAATCCTAAGGGACAACAGGAACCTTATCCCCCCCCCCCCCCCCCCAGTTTGTGAGGATGTTATTTGTAATGGGGTCACCATAAGGTGCCTTTATGATACAGGTTTGGATTATGATTCAGTTGTGAAGTCTAGCCTAGTGGACCCAAGTCAGTATACCACAGAAACAGTGGAAATACAAGGGGCAACTAAGGACATACCACTCATGACACTTCCCATCGCAAGGATAACGGTGAAAACTCGCTATGTGGAAGGAGAAATCAGAGCAGCAGTGATAGATGAACCAATCTACCCTCTGATATTGGGGTGTAGATACGTCTTCTTGGGGAATCCCGAGAGACCTGTGATCATGGCGACAGTGCAGACCAGGTCACAGAAGAAGAAGAAGGAAGAAGGTGAACCTATAAATGCTCATCCAGAGGAGATGAGGAAGGCGCAGGCTGAGGATAGGACACTCAAGCCATGTTTTAAAAAATTGCCCAAATGCCACACACCTCCGAGCAAGGGGGAATATTTTATGAAGAACAAACTCTTATACAGGAAGGCCGGAACTGGAACAAATGGTCACAACCAGCTGGTTCTTCCCACTTCATATAGGGATAAAGTGATGGAACTCGGGCATGCGATTCCCTTCAGTGGTCACATGGGGATCAGCGCCACAGGACAGCGTATAGCTTGTCATTACGTCTGGCCAGGGATAACGGAGGATATAAAAAGATATGTCAAATCCTGCCCTGAATGTCAAAGGGTAGCTCCAAAGCACTGGACTGCTCCTGCAACTCTAGGGGAAATGCCCATAGTGGGAACACCTTTTGAGAGGGTTGCAGTGGATATTGTAGGACCTCTCACTCGGACCAAGAGGAGGAACAGTTACATCCTTACTCTGGTGGACACTTGTTCTATGTGGGGAGAGGCGGTAGCCCTGCCATCAATTGATTCAAAACATGTAGCAGAGGCACTACTTACAATATTTACCCGATTAGGATTCCCGCATCAAATCTTGACGGATAATGGTTCTCAATTCAAGGGGAAACTAACGGAAGAAGTTTTTAAGCTATTTCAAGCCAGACACTTTCATTGTAGTCCGTACCATCCGCAAGGGAACGGCCAGGTAGAGAGGTTCAACGGGACTCTCATTTCTATCCTGAGAAAGCTGGCACACGAAAAACCGGATCTGTGGGATCAATTCCTGCCCGCCGCATTGTTTGCGTACCGGGAGGTACCACATAGTTCAACCGGGATGGCTCCCGCAACTCTGCTATTTGGGAGGCCAATAAAAGGTCCACTAGAAGCACTATTAAGGACCTGGACAGATGAGAAGGCGGAAGAGACTGTTACCTCATCTTATCAATACGTGAACGAACTGACCACTCGTTTGAAAGCTGGATGGAAACTGGCAAATGATAATTTGAAACAAGCCAGGAAGAAACATGCAGCATATTTTAATAGGAAGGCAAAGGACAGAGAACTGGCAGTGGGAGAGAAGGTGCTGCTTCTACTACCCGGTAGCCAGAATAAATTACAAATTGGATGGCAAGGTCCATATACGGTTCTAGAGAAGGTGTCTAGAACAAACTATAAAATTGACAAAAAGGGGAAGGAGAAAGTTTATCATGTAAACCTGTTAAAGAAGTATCTGGACAGACCACTCCAGGAAAGCACCCCCTTACTGACTTTAGCTATCGCAACTCAAATGCAAAAGGAACCACTCACCTCACATGAATACCCATTACATCCTTGTGAAACAGCAGCACAGGTAAAAGTCAGTAAGCACCTGACTAAAAACCAGAGGTTCTGGAGGAACATACAGATGTATTAACAGATAAACCAGGCCATACAAATTTGCTACAGTATGACATGAAACTGGTAGACTCAAACCCAATCTGTATGAGAGCCTATTCTATTCCGTTCGCGAAGGAGAAGGCATTGAAGGAAGAAATAGATTATTTGTTGAAGGAGGGGATTATTTCACACAGTGAATCATCTTTTAGCTCTAGTGTCGTATTGTTGAGAAAACCGTCTGGGGAACACAGACTGTGCATAGATTACAGGAAACTGAATGCTGTCACAGAAGGACAAGTGGATCCATTACCAGACATAAAACAGTTATTTGCCAGACTGAACAAGGCAAAATACTTTTCAAAGGTGGATCTTAGTAAAGGCTATTACCAGATCCCAGTGAAGCCTGAAGTGAGACCTTATTTGGCTTTTAGCACTTCGGATGGACATTATGAATTCAACATGCTACCATTCGGACTGAAAAATGCTGCGAGTGTATTTTCAAGGATGATGCGCAAATTGTTGGATCCCCTGAATAACCCATGTATCACGAATTTCATGGATGATATTCTCGTCGCCACAGAGACATTTGAAGAACACATTGAAGCTCTAGAAATGTTATTTAATAGGCTTAGGGAGGCGAACTTGACTGCTAGGCCAACAAAATGTTGCATTGGATGCAAAGAGTTGGAATTCTTGGGACACACTGTATATCAGGGTAGTATGACCCCTGATCCCAAGAACTTGGAAAAACTGCAGAGAGCACCTAGACCACAAACAAAAAAGGATGTGCGATCATTCGTGTCGTTATGCGGATTTTATCAAAAATATATCAAAAATTTGTGCTCCTCTGACTGATCTGACTCGCAAGGGACTTCCAGATAAAATTAATTGGACTGCGCAAAGTGAATTAGCGTTCCAAGACTTAAAGGAAAAACTCACTAGCAAGCCTATTCTCAAACTGCCTGATTTGACACAGGACTTTGTCTTAAGAACCGATGCAAGTAATGTAGGACTCGGAGCGGCTTTATTGCAAAGATCATCTTCACCTGATGGGGAACTGAAACCAGTCGCTTATGCAAGCCGCAAATTGAATAAGGCGGAACAAGGATACTCCACAAGCGAAAAAGAATATTTAGCGTTAATCTGGGCAATAAAGAAGTTTCAAATCTATCTGTATGGTAGGACTTTTGTGGTCAAGACGGACCATCAGCCTCTCGTATTCTTATCTCAGGCTAAGCATGAAAACGCAAGATTCCTGAGGTGGTCTTTATTGCTTCAACCTTATCAGTTTAGTATCCAATATATCCCAGGCAAATTGAATGTCGGTGCAGATTTCCTCAGTCGGCACCCCTGTGATCAAAATTAGAGTAATGGCAGGCGTAAGGAGAGATTTTATCTATGTGTATCACTGGTTTTGGAACTTGCCGTAGGCATGTTTTCAAGTGGGGAGATGTGTCTCAAAATTAACCGTGATACAACGTTAAAATATCTCCAATGATACAACGTAGGGATAAAAACTAATGCGTAAGCTGCTAGAATACATGATCGCCCACGCCGCGGGTCATCACCCTCCATGGAAATTAAATTGTTAGACTTGAAGGCAAAACGGAACGGGATGAGAACGGAGATCAAAAGGAAAAATCTGACTGAACGCGTGCTTGAAATTAGCAAGGCTAAAAGACGCAAGTGGTGGGGAAAGGAGGAAAAAGTCACGTTCCCCAAGTTGACATAAAGTAAAGAAATCGACAAAAGGGACCTTGGATATTATACGCCACAGTCATTTTTTGGACGCTTTTGCGATAACTTAGTCCGTTTATTTGAATGCAGTGATGAACGCATTCCAGAAGATTCTAGAAAATATTTGAAAAGTAACTTTTCTTAATAATAATGTTAGGAATATAAAACCTAGCTGGCCGGATGGCCCATCTTGAGCAGTGAAATAATATGCTTTCATTTATACAGACGGACAGATAATAAGAAAGATATTGACAAAAGACTGTGTTGTTCATATCAACGATCGACTGCATTGAAATAAAACATGTCACTAATTTTCAAAAAATTGTGGCCTTGAAGACGCAAGTGCTAAAATCTAGTTGGAATGAAGAGACGGGGTGGGATGGTGAATTGTGGCTAAAAATAACTTTAACGGCAAAATTGTGTAGGGAAAGGCAGAGTTGGTTCAAAAAACAAGTGTGTTTTTTTGTGAAACGCAAGTAGAGACGGACGGACCACCAGACAATAAGGCATACTTGACTGAGGTATGACTGAAATGACTTTTTGGTAGGATATTTGAATTTGAAAAAAGAAAAGGCAGTGATTGGCCATAGATGAATATATTATCGGCGTCAGACGCGCATTTTGTGCCATTCATTATAAGTTGTCCTAGTAGACACAGTGAATTATTAAGTGGTGTAATTCCCAGAAGCTATTGAAATATTTAGAGGGACGCCATCCTAAAGCCAGCAGCTCAGCTGAGTTTTGCTAGCATTTAACTGTGTACTATATTCATAATTCTGGTAAGACTGAAATTATTTCTTTGTACATTTTAATATTTGTTTAAGGTTTCGAGTGATTTGATACTGCAATAGCATAATCTGTCCCTTACAACAAGTAAGGATTCGCTCTAGACCCCCCGCCCCAGTTCAGGGTCTAGAGACAAATAAAATACATAAACTTCAGCAAGGATTATGAAGGACAGATCAAGTGTTGAGATCGGTGAAACATATCACCTATCCTATTCTATGGCAGGAAGCTAATGAACATATTTCAGAATACGTAGTCTGGGAGAACTTATCCTATGTGAAACCAACTTGGTAAGATGTGTTGTTTGGTCAGAAAGATCTGACCCGTCTATGTGGTGTTGTTGTTGTGTAGTGTTGTGTCCAGAAATGGTTAGAGGATGGAATTATGACACATGACTAATACTTTGATTGCAGAACTGTGAGTTTCAGTTGGCACCAATGCGGTGTCAAATGAGTTGTTGAAAATTACAAGAGTGGACCCGTGCAGTAACATTTTGTCAGAGCAGCCTATTATAGCCCCCAAGCACGGAGAGGTGGGGCCACCAGACTTCTGATATTGCCCCCAAGCACGGAGAGGTGGGGCCACCAGATCTCAGCACCAGAGCTACACCTTCAAGCTACGTGAGCGTCTGGTCTGCTGAGAATTCACCAACTCAACTTATTTGCTAACACACCCATAAAAATTCCATCCAATAACTGGACAATGTGTAGTCACCATAGACATGGAGTGATGAGGCCACCCCAACAGCACATCCATTAAATGTTCTCCCAAAATAGATTACAATTATAAACAGTAGTAATATTAACTAGTCTAGTAACATACATATGTACACACCTTGCATTTATTATGTAATATTCATGCATTTCTTTCATAATTGCAAAACCTTTCATATGTTCTGACCAAATTAAAACCTTGGTTCAGAACAAATAAATTTAAAAGAAAATTACTATCCAATTTTACACACTTGAGTTAGTTCAGTGTATTATAACATTTATTAATATTATTAGACTTAGTAAATATCTGTGGGTGTGTATGTAAACTACCACAACACATTACATATCATTACCCTAGACATTTAACGTAGCCACATTCATTAGTAAAAAAAGATAGGTGTGAGGTCGTAGTGGTAGCAAGAAGGGCCTTCTGACAATTCACAGCTACATTTTATCTCAGGAGCCTTCACAGCTGACCTCATGCATCACACTTAGTAATATCACCATCATACAATACCATCAAACCCACTACAGGGAGTAACGTTTGATTGTGGGCTATCATTCAAGTATCATGTCAAACTGATCATGCAGAAGTGCAAGCGAGGACTGGCAGCCTTAAAAACAATGGCTGCTGCGCTCTTGGAACAGAGACTACTGTTTCTCCTGTATCATCAGCTCGTGATTTCAGTAATCGAGTGCGGGCTAGGACTACTCACGCTGTCAGTGTCACAATGTGAACGACTGAAACGCATTCAAAATGCAGGGATGCGATTAGTTTTGGGCTGTACGAGTGATACCTCCATTGTGACAATGAGATACATGTTCGGATTGCTGTCGATTGGATCCAGATATGCGATGGGCCAGGCAAAAGCCTGTATACGGGTAACCACCGACAAAAGACACCTACATGAGAACGTAGCTGACATCAAAGGAGCAAGAATCAAGAGGGGGATGTCATGGATGCCTCAGGCAGATGCTACAATTGGTCAGGTGACCAGGGTTGAAAATGTATCCAAAGGGGAAGAGTGGAGTAAGTCAGGGGAGAACTGGATAAAATACCAGCAGGTCATCATTATCCTTGGCAGAGAGTGCAGATCTTGGGACAATGGAAAAGCAGAGCTGGAGATTAATCAGCTGATAAGTGCTCATGCTGGTGATGATGACGCCATCTTGTACACTGATGTATCTGTAGTGTGTGGTGAGAAATCAGGATGGGGCTTCTCTGCGAGAATAAAGGGCAGTGTCGTCACTGAACAGAGTGGAGCCTCCTTGACAACAACCTCCAGCATGAGAATGGAGGTAGAGGCAGTTACTGCAGCACTGAGGTGGCTGTTTGAAACTCCATCAACCAGGACAGTTATATTGTCAGACTCTCAAGCCATGCTTCGGAAAGTTCAGAACGGATGGCTGCGGCAGGAATGGAAAACATCAATATTATCCTCAAGTCTTCAAGAACTAGTGTAGATCTACTGTCCTGGTCAACCAGGGGTACGTGGCAATGAGAGAGCTGACAGATTGGCCTCAAGAGCACCCATAGTGTGGACACTGGACATGGATAAGGGACTGATACTAAGGTCGATTAGTGATCGCCTGCTGGATAATGACACTGTAATTGATGAATCAACAAGGCTGAGACTGTTGGAGTTTGTCATCAAACGTGGGACTAACAGACATGGACATGAGAGATGATGCATCCGTCGTATGTACAACCAGCCTGCTACAGGTACAATTAGCATTCATACTCTTTGTGGTGAACTTCTAAATACAATATCTAAATTATAATATAACAGTTTAGTGCATAAAGTCAAAGATAGGATAGTACTACAAATTTTCGGCGAGAATGGTAGTCGTCGCCTACGCCTTCAGCGTATTATTTGATAACGCTTTGGCCGAACCAAAAAGGGTACCCTATTTTTCAAATTCGTCCTTGAGACAAACGTACCACTTTTCCAAGTTCAAAAGAAGTATTTGCCTAAAATACATTGTGGAAGGGAGGGGGACGGATAGATAACCAACGCAAATCACGTCTCACATTGTTTCTAAAAATAAAACCAACTTGTTAGCCTTGCCCTTAGGCGGTTTTCAAAATTACGATGTAAACGTTAGAAAATGTGGACACTACGGTCATGAAAACACGCTTAGCTCTTGTTGCGAATGACGTAATTCTCGTGTATTACGAGAGACTCTCGTATTTAGCTTGAAAGTACATGGAAAAAGAATTGAACAGGAGGTAGTTTAAAAATAAACAACTAACATAGAAAAAAAGATGGAATTTTGAACCAAGCCACTTAGCCCTATAAAAAAACATATATTCGTGTGCCTGAAGACTTGCTGACCAAGAATATGTTGTTAGTTATCTAAATAGTCCATTAAATAATCAAATATTGGTAATAATACATAGAGAATCGGAGATACTGTCAGGTCAAGTCATGTCTGCTTAGATTGGATAGCATATTTTTTTTGGGGGGGGGGGGGGGGGGGGAAATTAGATGAAAGAAAGGCTAAGATAGTACGATGAAGTGGATTGGATGAAATTTGAAGGAAGCCGAAATATTATTGGCTAACCTAAATATACAAATCTAGTTGGTAATAGTAACACATAGAGGTTTGAGATATTTTTTAAAAATAAAGTTTCATTCAAGAAAAGAGATTCTTGGTCTCATTGGCCAAAGCCTTTTACTTTAACGAAATAGTAGGCTGCTCGCTGCCATTTTTTCGAAATATTCTGAGGAACAAGCAGCGATAAGCAGACTTGTGCTTTGTTTTAAACTAAATAACAACAGAAAGCAGTCTGAACAGAGGCAGTGATGAAAGTGTGCCATATTCTATTGCCTAATTCATCGTTACTTGTTTATATTTCCTTGATATGTGGTAAGATTGATTTTATTGACTTTTTAATTAAAAAAGGGTTGTGTGAAAAAAGAAAAGGCCATGTAAAAGATTGTAATTAAATGGTTCCATGGCAGACTTAGGCATAGCCTAGATGTTGATCCATCATATAAGGGACTATCTAAGAAGTTTAAAACTACAGAACTATATATATATATATGATGGTCATACAGGAACATTACACCTATCTTATTGCATGGAAAAGATTACTGCAGGAATGACAGAGGCGTAGCATCCATTAGGGAAGAGAAAAGAAAACTGGTACAATTTGTTCCATCAAACTAAAGTGGAGAAGCAGAGTTGTCAGAAAGAGCTGACCATGTTCTTTTGTATTGAATGTATGTTTACATGTAAATTAGGAGGAATTAGTTTGATATTAAAACAGAACCATAACTTGCATTGACAGGGGTTTCTGCTGGCACTTGTCTGGTGCTGGTACTCGATGATAGAGAAATTCAGCACGATTTCTAAGAGTCTCTGGTACCTGCTGGTATTAAAGAAGTTCAAGACCAGAGGAGACCGAAGTGTTTGGCCAAACCAACAACAACTGCTGTGATTCCAGGAACCAGATAAGTGCAATATCTGGCATGGGACAACATATCACGACTAAAGAAAAATCTCCTGTATAGACAAAAACGTTCCTCCAAAAGACTAACATAAACAATTCTAGTGAAACAAAAGAACATTGGGATGATGATAATCCCCAACCTGCCTTCTAGTACCAGTAGTAAATAGAGTAATTAACATCAACTTGAAAATTTGTAATAATGTACTATGGACATATTGTCTGTTGTATGTAAATATCTTTATATATATTTGTACATATATCTATCCATCTAAATTGATTCTCATTGAACTGTAGTCCTGACCAAAACAACTTTAGGCTCAGGACCAATAAAGTTTAACAAAAGAATTTTTAAATATAAAATTTAACAGCTGGAGTTAGTTGAGTTTATCATAGTAATTAGTATATGTTTGTATATGTTTTTGTATTGAGATTCTTTAACAACACTCTTACAATACCCTAGACACTTTATGTAGCTTTCAGTCACGCTAGTCAATAAAGAATATAACTTAGAGTGAGATCGTAGGGTGGTAACAAGAAAGGTACTCTGTAACACAGTTGTCCATTGTTTACCTCAGAGACCTTCACAGTTGATCTCACTTAAGTACAACTATACGCACACCATTCTTCTTAACATTTAAACCCACCACACTCTTCGACATTTGCTGGGGGAGAATGAGCACCTATGGGTTTGCCCGGCGTGCAGTGAGGTCGATTCAGATTAACAATTAATAAATTAACATTACTAGAAGCTCGTATTAAGCCTGCACATGTTTTTCTAGCAGTCATATCTGTGGTAATGTGTTTTACATGATGAAGGTGCATAGGGATGAACAAGCTCGTATTAGCCGCCTTCTAAAACATGACTGATGGTGCAGTTGTTCTAATCTTTCTTTGTCTCTTCAAAGACCCCTGGGAACAATTCGAGACATCTTGTTTGATTGCATCAGATTTTTACACCACTGTCACCAGGTACCTAAACCATGCATTATCCCAGTCGGTTACCTTTTAGTGGTCGTTTTCTGTACCTTGATATCTTCTACCCGTTCGCGTGACTTTCTTTCTCACCATTGCAGAATGTAATATCAGTACTTAATGTTTACATTTCTGCCAGAAATATTCGCTTCGATTTCACAGTTTGACAGTCCGCTGAGTAAATATATAATATCTTGTCGTTTCCTACGAAACTATACGACTTTGCAACTATTGATTGTAAACAAAATCGAGGAACATTCGAGCACGAAAAATTCTTCTACGAAATTCTCTCGCTCCAGAGAAATGTTCGGACGGTTCACAACAAGATGAGCAAAAAATATCTTACTATTTTACTTAAAATATGTGGCTTTAATATAAATGGAATATGTACTTAAAATATTCCCTGTTAATGACAGATCACTACATTTATTTATTGAAAATTTTAAATTATTTGCCATTCAAAAGGGTGTCTATGAGCTTTTCGTGAGCATTAAGTCAGAGTTGTGGGGTGAATAAAAGGAAAGCAAAGGCGGCCGCGTGGAACCCACTTTAGTGAACTGCAGATCAGAAAAGACGGACATTATCACAGAGTGTGATTTTTTAGTGATTTACGACAGCCAAGAAAATTGGTTACTAAGTGACCGCTATCTTGGTTTCACCTCCACGAATTTGAAAACGTAACCACTCACTCTTTCTTTTATTCTGACAGACAGAAAGAGAGGAACAAAAGAAATATTTGGAAAATTCTGAATAACAGTATCTATATTTTACATAATTTATTAAAAGAAAGCATTATATATATATATATATATATATATATATATATATATATATATATATATTATATATATATATATATATATATATATATATATATATATATATATATATATATATATATATATATATATCTTCTTCGATCCTTAACCACCGACCGTCAAAGCAGTCAGTGGCCATCACGCCTAGTGGCGTCTTGTAGGGCAACAACAAATTGATTCCACTTTGCACGGTCGGTGGCCATCCTTCGTACAGTGCCCCGACTCTGGTTCATTCTTTGCATCTCAGCCTCCACAGTCCTCCGCCAAGTTGTTTTTGGTCGGCCTCTCTTTTGCTTTCCTTCAGGGGTCCAAAGCATAGCTGTTCTTGTGATGGCATCGGGGTCTCTTCTGAGGACATGACCAACCCAGCTCCAGCGTCTGCCAGCTATGATGGTATGCATGTCCTCTTGCTTGCTACGAGTAAGCAGATCTTGGTTGGTGATGGTATTCGGCCAAAAGATTCGGTGAATTTTTCTTAGGCATGTTGTGTGAAAAGAGGACAATTTTGACATTTCCTTCTCTGTGACTCTCCAGCATTCCGCACCATAGAGAAGCACAGAAAGCACGCAACTCTGGTATAATTTTAATTTTGTGCTTGTGCTGTATTGGGAGGACTTCCAGATGTTATTTAGGCTAAAGAAGGCTGTTCTTGCCTTATTCATTCTGATGTTGATGTCTTTGCCTGCCCCACCGTCTGGTGTTACTATGCTTCCTAGGTATGTGAAGGTATCTGTCTGTACCAGTTGCTGATTACTTACTGATATGGGCTCAGGGTTGCTCACATTGAGCGTCATGACCTCAGACTTCTTTAAATTGATGTTCAAGCCCACCTGCTGGCTGAATTTATTGAGTCTATCCGTTTTTTCCTAGATGTGTTGATGTGAATGTGCCAGCAGTGCAATGTCATCTGCATATTCCAGATCTTCCAATGTTGAAAATGTAGTCCATCTTATTCCTCTTGGACTGCCCTCTGTTGTCTGGCGCATCACCCAGTCTATGACTGTTAAAAATAGAGTGGTTGATAAGGGGCATCCCTGTCGTACTCCTGTCTTCACCTCGAAGGTTAGGTTGCTCTGCCCAACACTACACGTAAAGTTGGCATAGAGGCTTTTTATGATTGACACTATGCAGCTTGGAATTCCATAAGCCCTCAGTATTTTCCATAAACTGTCCCTATGTATGCTGTCAAAAGCCTTTTCAAAATCAACAAAAATTTATGTAAAGCTGTCTTTGCCATTCTGAGCACTGCTCTATAATGTTCCTGAGAGTGAATATATGGTCTACACATCTTCTGTTCTTTCTAAATCCTGCTTGTTCTTTCCTCAGTTTGTAGTCTACTGCCTTTGAAATTCTCTGTAAAATTATCCTGCCTAGTATTTTGCTGGGAACTGAGAGAAGAGTGATTCCTCTCCAATTATTGCAGTCTGAAAGATCTCCCTTCTTGGGCAATTTGACAATTATTCCTTTGTTCAACTCTGATGGTGTTGTCCCCGTTTTCCACACTTGTGCAAATAGTGGTTCTAATAGTTCTGCTGCTAGCTCAGGGTCTGTCTTAAATAGCTCTGCATTTAAGTTATCATGGCCCGGAGCTTTACCGTTCTTTAACCCTTTGATTGCTGTGATGATTTCTTCTTTTCGTGGAATGTCTGTATTTACATCTAGATCGTTTTCAGCCTCAGGAACATTCAATTGTGTCTCTGGTATTTCCTTGTTCAGAGTTTCTCTGAAGTGCTCTGCCCATCTTGTTTCCTGTCCCTCTGCTGTCTTGATGAGATTTCCTTGCTTATCTCTTACTAATGTAATATTGTTTGCACCTTGTTTTCCGCTGATGAATTTAGTTATTTTGTATACTGTGCTTTGTTCATTTCTCAGTGCTGCCTCTTCTGCCTGTTTTGCAAGATCGTCTAGGAAATTCCTTTTGTTGGCTCGGGTTTGGTGTTTAACTTCCCTGTCCAGTTGACTGTACTGTTCGCTAACATATATATATATATATATATATATATATATATATATATATATATATATATATATATATATATATATATATATATATATATATATATATATATATATATATATATATATATATATATATATAGCACTCTAATGCTCAGATTGATGGTGACAAAAAAAACTTGTCAGGCGACGTTGATTAAAGGAAATGTACATTCATAAAATATGAACTATGCAGATATTCAGTCTGCGTCCAATGCTCCCTAAATACACTTGATGTAAAGTTTGTTTATCGCTCAAAGAGATAACAATAATAAAAATGAAAATATAGATAATAGTTACAAATGCTTAAGTGGGTTTTTCTTTTGCTGGAGAACAGTCACACATAAAACTCCACCATTTTACACAAAGACGTGTGAGGTCGTAAGAATTAATTTAACTGATGAATTTCTCTCAAGTAAAACTTATGTTGGTTTTTTTTCCTTCCGAGATTTTCTTAGCAACAATATTTGACTGTTAAAATATGAAAATACTTAACATAGATATATTGAACAAAATTTAGTTAGCATTTATTTACACGTTAACCCAGAGCAGATTCTAACATAAATTTGTATTGCTCACCTGAACAGAAGATTGTCCTTTCACCTATAGTGACAACATTACAATAAATTCGATCTATCCACTTCACGTAAAACAATCCTGGGTTCACTGGCAGCTAGAGACGATTAAGTGTTTAGTTCTAGATTTTATAGGAGACCTTTCTTAATTTGAGCACGTCTGCTTTTTTTTATTCTTCTTCTTCGTTCACCCTCAGATGTCAGCTTGAATAAGTTCAAAGAAATCAGTGGTCAGCCTGAGGCTGTTGATATCTCGGTAGATTTTCTCCAGGAATGGTACTGGTGATGGCCATATGCGTTTTCTGTTCCTCATATGTTGGGCACCTTTGAAGCAGATGTTCGGCAGTCTTTTTATCGGTGCCACAGTCACACTCATCAGTAGTTCCTATCTTTAATTTGTTGAATAGATGGTATCTATATATGTTATGACCTGTGCGAAGTCTGAAGATTACCACTTGTTCACTTCTGCTGAGCTGGTAATATGTATCATTTTTTATGTGGCCTGGATGCTCTTCTTCCAATTTGTGCCTTTACCTTCGCTTGATAAAACTCTTGGCCTCCTCATAAGTTATGTTTGTGTCAAGTTGAGGAAGATTTCCCCCTTCCTTTGCCAATATATCAGCCTCTTCATTCCCAGGGATGTTGCAGTGAGAAGGGATCTCGACTCTTTTGTATTGCTGACATAGTCTGTGAAGTTTTACTCTTAGGTCATCCAGTTAAGCATTACTTTGACTTTTCAGCGTTGTAATCAGTGTATCTGAGAAGATAGCTACTGGTCTCTCTGAGCTTTCTTTTGTCATTATAATTTCTGATGCAGTTTTCTTCTAATGCAGGTGTTCAGAAAAACACAGTGAGTTTGGACAATGACAAAGGCTCTGAAGAAATGAAAATTGTCTTTGAAGTAACCAAGATAAAATAATTATGCCCCTTTGACCGGAGACACTGAGAGTAGAAGCAACAGGTGTTCTGTGATAAAAGGGGTTCCGTAGACGGAACAAGCCAGTAGACATGAAAAGGCACTAGACCTGCAGGTGTCCTTCACATAATTCGGACGTGAGCTAGCTTCTCGTCGCTCGAAGAAGTTACGTCATGGACTTAGTTGACGGGGACTTTTCTCAGTGCAGATGTTTAAAACGAGTCTTACTAGCCAGCGGTAGATTAGATCATAACTGAGAGTAGAGGAACACTAACTAGGCAGCTCTTAACCGTATCAAAAGACATCTGAAGATAAGCATCTGTCATATAATTGGGTTCGCTCTCTTTTCCTCTTGTTACGCACAAATAATTACTTTTTTCAAAGCCTTTGTATGATCATTTTTCGTATGTATGATCATTTTTTGACTGAAGTGTGTATTATGTTTTTTACAGTCAAAGGGACATAATCCGAGTTATCGAGACTACAATTTTTTAGGAGTTGTCCTTCTCTTGTATAGAGACACGTTCGGTCTATAATTTCTTGAACGAAGCGTGACCATATCTCCCTATTTGGTAGTATCAGTCAACTGTTGTAGATGCCTGAAACCTGTCTTAACGCTTCTGTTCATGACCATAAAAGGCGCGACTGTATAAGACTTTTATCTCGAATGTTCTTAGAATCGTCTTATTGTGAACGGCGACTCAGAGATTGTCGCTCTGCGCATGTCTCGACTTGGTTTTCGTTTGTTGTTCCGCCCAGCTCGGGGCAGTTAAGAAATGGTCTGAGTAGCGAGCAGACGCGACCTGCGTCTTGTGATTTTCTGAGGGAAATACATTGTCTTTGTGAGTTAGTTAGCTAACTAGACTATTTCCCAGTATTATTCAAGCCTGCCTGGAGGCATATGTTCATGGTTGATTTTCCGAAATAAGGTAATTCCTCTTGTATCGAACTTTATGCTATCATCTAGAGGTTCGTCATTTTGTCGCCTTTTTGCTCGCCTGTGTGATTCAAAATGGAGAGGTACTTTGACTAGGATTAAGTCACCGGTATCTTTATACCTGAACTAGTTATATATATATATGGGTCGCTCTAGACCAACAAGACTATTGTCTGTGTTCCAGGATTCGTTATATCAGAGATCACGTCCAAGTCAGATGGTTAGACTTAGGAAGGTTATAAAGGTCGAGCTGACCTGTAATCCATGTATGCTATTCACGTGCAGACAGTAAACGGACTTATTGTATACATCTGATCTGCTAGCATCAGAAAGGGAATATTTATTGTTGTCTATGAACATTGAAGATCTGCAGCTGACACTGTTGCAGAAGTGATATATATTATTTATACAGCTTCACGAACCAGAACTTTATGATATCTGTTTACAATACAACTATTGAGTATTGAATCCTACATGACTATCAGTTAATATGATTTTGAATGCTGCATTCGTTATACTATGCTGATGATGACATAAATATCATGACTGTTTTGTGGCGTGCAATAAATGGTATAAAACTAAAGCGAAGTTACCATTTCTATGACTCTACACGTCATGTTGCCTGTGGTGTACCTTGTGAACTGTTCTACTGCAACACGCACAGCAACATTCTAAACCAGATAAGACACCCACATCTTGCACTGTAATACCTGGTGTCGATAGAGGTGGTAATTTGACGTCATTATAAATCCACCCGTATCAATTCATGGTGGCCAAAAGTTGGTTTATTCTGGTACCAACTCTCAAGGGGGTCAACAAACCCAGACATCATCAGCAGACTACAAGACAACGTTGCAGTTTCTATTCATCACCTTTGATGAAATTTTTTGAAAGACGCGGCATTACTGACAGTTGTTGATATTTTGAAACTACCCGGCGCTGCTCGGCAGTATTGAAGTTTGTCTACAACTAGAAGGACAAGTACCGAGCGAATGGATTTCCTGATCTGTTAAGAAGAAGGACAAGTGCCGTAACAACTGTTCCGGTCTCAGAGGCACTGTTGCAGATTCAGAAGGTCAAGTGCTCAAGTCAATTTGTAGAATTCAGAAGGTCAAGTTCAGAAGCTGTTTCCTGTTAGAAGCTCATTTCCTTCGTCATGGCAGTTTACGAGAGCAGATATGGATCAACGTTGGATCATTGTCCTAAGAATGCTGATCACGTCCTGTTCTGAACTGTGCTGACGTTGTGGATACATAGAAGTTAAGTGGCCTGTTTTGTTTGTGAACTGTGCCCTTATGTTCTAGCTGAGCCTTCTAAATTCTTTCACACTTTTTGCTATTTGTTACATGTTATATGTTATTTGTATTTGTATATTTATATGTTTATATTTCAGCGGGTTTTCTCGGTTGGGCGGTGTCTTTCAGTAGAAGATACCACGTCACAGAGGTTCTACTGTTAGCGTTTTCGTTAGGGACTGTGCGAATTTCCTACTGTGAAATTTGCTAGCGACAATCGTTGCTATATCTGTTTAGTTGTGACGAGTTGTGCTTTATTTTCGTTTTTTGTATATTTTTTTTTCTCTCTCTTCTTTCTGTTTTTTAGTTTCGATTTCAATTGTTTGTATTTGTAGGTCTCCTCTTTTCTATTATTCAGTTCTTTACGTATATTTTTGTGTATACACTGTAGCGTCATTTGTTTGTCATATCTTCGCATTTTGTCATCACATTTCTTTTTAGTTTCGCTGTTTATTTATTTGACTTATGCGAATGTTTTCATATTGTTTGATTGTTATTGTTTACATTGACTTTGATCTTTGTTATTGTTTACATTGACTCTGATCTTTGTTATTGTTTACATTGACTTTGATCTTTGTTGTTGTTTACATTGACTTTGATCTTTGTTATTGTTTTCATTGTTGGTGACTTTGTTATTGTTTACATTGTCTTGTTGTTGTTTGCATAGTTCTTGCATAGTTAGCTTTCACTATTGTTACATATATGCTCATGCACTATTGGTCTATAGTGCACTTATCATAACTAACTGGTGGTTTTTTGCTTATGCACTATTGTAGTGCAGTTATGATAAATAACTGATGGTTATGCACTGATTTGTGTAGTGCACTGATAATTAAGAGGTGACTTGTGATATTATTATACATTAGATAATACAAGTTGGTGTCAAGTCTTGTTTCCCACAGAGATTGGATTAACATAGTGATTATACAAGCACTTTATTAAGTCTTGTTGCTATTAAGATTGAAATAAGATAATTAATTATTTCAGGTTCTGTACTCACATTTTAGACATCATGTCTACATTTGAGTACTTTATTGAGCAGGGTAAAGCCCTTGGGAAGACAGGTGATAAATTAGAAGAATTTGCGACTGTTCAATATGCCAAGGCATTGAAGTCGGAAGAAAAGAAAATGAAAGAACAAACTGAACAAAAGAGAATAGATGCTGAGATAGAACAAAAGAAACTGCAGATGCAGGTGGATGAGAAAAGATTACAAATGGAAATGGAAAAACAAAAAAGAGAAGCAGAATCTCAGGAGAAGAGACTTCAGGCTGAGGCTGAAAATAAGAGATTTGAAAAAGAGGCTGAAAATAAGAGACTTGAAATAGAGGCTGAAAATAAAAGATTAGAAAAACAAGCTCAGATTGAGAAAGAAAGTTGCAGGCACAGGCTGAGGCTGAAGAAAGAAGGTTACAAAGAGAGTCTGATGAGAGAAAAGCAAAAATGGAGCATGAAGAAAAACTCATAGCTTTAGAGTTAGAGAAGTTAAAGTTATTGAACGCTGGTAATGCTAATGATGCAAATAAGGTGTCAGATAAGACTAATGCTAAGGATTTCAAGCTTAATCTACCAGCATTTAATCCCTCAATCGATGATATAACATTTTATCTAGATAGATTTGAAAGTGCATGTAATGTGCATAATATAGATAAAACATTATATGTTTATCATCTGTCCAAGATACTTAGAGGTGATGCTTTGACTTTGTTGAGTATGGTAGATGTGCCTGACAAAAACAACTATGAGGTTGTCAGAGCAGCATTGTTAAAGAAGTACCAACTTAACGAGGACGGATATCGTCTTAAATTTAAAAACATGTTACCAGAAACTGGAGTTGAATTCTCTGAATTCATCTCAAGCATACGTCTTACTTTTTTACGATGGGTTGAGTTGTCTAAGACAGAAAATACATTTGAAGCCCTCATGGACTTACTACTTAGAGACAAGGTTATGTCTTCTGTTAATGAAGCTTTTCTTTCTTTTCTTCATGAGCGTAAGCCTAAAAACATAAAAGAAATGGAAGATTACGGTAGCCAGTATGTTACTGCGCATCCGCACATAACCATTAGTAACTCTAAAGTAAAAGAAGGTCTGCCAGTTGCTTCGGCAGCACCTTATGGCCCAAATTTTATGCGTAAATTTCAGGGTAGCCAGCAAAATTTCAATAAAAAGAGTAACCGTAATTATGCCCAGAATCATAGTAATCAATTCCAGGGTGATTCTTCTTCCCAGAACTGGAGACTTCCTAATACTACACGTTATTCTACTCCGGTTAACTTTAGAAATTTTCACAAAGGTAATCGGCATAGAGGGAAATATTTTTTGCAGAGACCTCAATACCAAGATAATAGAGGTTCTCAACAACATAGAGATGGTAATGACAGTTATGGAAACTGGAACTCAAACCAGGATAAAAATTACAGTAGGGACTTTAATGATAATTGCAGAGGCAATAATGGTCGCGGTAGATCGCAACATAAGAGAAAAAGATATCAACAGACAAACTCTGTTCAACAAGAATCTCAGGGAGCAGATAAACAGGTTAATAATGATAAAGACCATAATGCTATCGGATGCTCATCTTTTGATTTTGGTAGGGCAAATAAATGTATCCAATGCAGTACTTTATTTGATCCGAAAACCATTAGTACTGTAAGCTGTGGTCATCCTTTGCCCGCTCTTCCTGCTAATGTTGCTCATGATGGGAGAGGTTCTCTTATATTACATAAGGGGCTTGTAAATAGTAATCCAGTCTCGGTGTTGTTTGATTCTGGATGTACTACTGTCGGCGTTAGGCAATCTCTTGTAGATCCATCCTGTGCTACAGGAAAGGTCATCAAATGTGTCACATTTGGTGGCACGGTGGAAAAATATCCTACTGCCATAATACATATTGCTACTCCTTTCTTCACGGGAGAGGTCCACGCGTGTCTACTTCCAAACCCTATTGCGGACCTTATTATTGGTCGTATTCACGGAGTTAGGAATGTACCCCACAGCAGATTGCTGTTTGGGAAGAGCAAAACATTGAAGCTACCAATGCGGTGGTCACAAGAGCACATGCTCTGGATCCACCTCAAACTTCATTAACTAATAATGATGAAGTAAATGACCAAGATAGTCACTTGACTATTACACGTGACTCATTTATCAAATTGCAAGAAGAAGATCCTTCTTTACAAAAATTCTTCATTCTAGCAAAAAAAGGGGATCCTAATCAGAATACTAATAGAAAATCCTGGATTTCTATGAAGAACGGCGTACTTGTACGTATAGTACAAGACTCGACTACGTCCACTCATTCACAAATTCTTGTGCCTAAGAGCATGAGATTGCAAATATTGCAACATGCTCATGACTCGCAATGTGCTGGACATATGGGTTTTTCCCGTACAAAGTCGAGGGTCCTTGCGGCTTTCTTTTGGCCATTTGTGAGCAAGGACATACGAATTTACTGTCGCTCTTGCAAAGTATGTCAGGAGGTCAAATCTAAAGGACCACGACATGCTGCGCCTATCCAGGCTGCTGACATTCCTATTCGCCCTTTTCAAAAAATGGCAATAGATATTATCGGTCCTTTTAGAATTAAGTCGGCTAGAGGACATCAATTTATCCTTACATGTGTCGATATGTGCACACGTTGGCCAGAGGCAATACCTCTCAAGAGCATCTCAACTGCTGATATCGCAGACGCTCTTTGGCTGATATTTTCTCGCTTGGGTTTTCCCGGAGAAATATTGTCAGACCATGGCACTCAACTTATATCAGACACTATGTCACAGGTAATGTCTATGCTACACATTAAAAGGTCTCTCAGCAGTATCTATCACCCAATGTCTAATGGGTTGGTCGAACGTTTAAATAGGACTCTGAAAACTTTACTTGGTAAAATAACTGAGGATCATCCTCAGGATTGGGACAGGGTCTTACCCGCGGCTCTCTTTGCGTATAGAGAGGTCCCCAATGAACATACAGGGTTCTCCCCTTTTGAACTTGTCTTTGGCGCGCAACCGCGCGGCCCTATGTCTTTACTTCACGATCTAATCACTGCCGATAATATTAGCGATGAGACTCAATCTTCTTATGAGTACGTCATTGCTCTTAGGCAAAAGATCATTGAGGCATGCAAACTAGCAACTTCGTCTTCCGAATTTGCTAAAGAAAAGGCAAGGCAGTTTGCAAATAAGAATAGATGTCTACGACAACTTTGTCCAGGTGACAAAGCTCTCGTTCTACTTCCTTCAAGGGAGAACAGACTTCTAATTGCATGGAAAGGTCCATATGCAATAGTCTCCAAAATTTCTGATGTCGACTATGTTGTCGATATTGATGGAAAGCATAAAACTTTCCACATAAATATGCTCACGGAATTTTATGAAAGACCTGACTATTTGCAGCCTATTTTCCAGGCTACGGACAATTCTCAAGCACCTCATGGTCAGTACTCATCTCTGTCAGTTATACATGATGAGGAAACTACTTTTTCTGATGTCAATCTTCCTCTTTCTATGGTCCCACTTTATTCTACGGAATCTTGGAAAAACGTGAGCGTTTCTCCAAATCTTTCCGCTGAGGAACATCGACAAGTTTCTTCGATGCTGCAAACATTTCAGGATGTTCTTACAGACATCCCGGGACACACACATGTCATTGAACATGACATTGTGCTAACTGATCACAATCCTATCAGAGTCAGACCCTATCCTATACCTATCCATTTCCAGTCTCAAGTCGAAAAAGAATTGGATGAAATGATACGTTTGGAAATCATTGAACCATCCACTTCAGCATACTCTTCGTCTATGGTTATTGTTCGAAAGAAGGATAATAACATTCGCATTTGCGTAGATTATCGCAAATTGAACCAAGTTACGAAGTTCGATGCTGAACCTATGCCTTCATTAGAAGAGCTACTCAATAAACTTTCTAATTCTAGATTCTTTACCAAACTAGATTTGTCTAAAGGTTATTGGCAAGTCCCGCTAACTGAACGTGCCAAACCTTTTACAGCTTTTTCTACACCTAGGGGTTTATTCCAATGGAATTTCATGCCTTTCGGTCTTATGAACGCCCCTGCTACATTCGTACGCATGATGCGGCGAATTCTCGCATATCGTACAGATGTCATAGCATACCTAGATGATATCTGTCTATTCAGTGATTCCTGGGAAGATCACTATTTGGGTTTATACGAATTACTGTCCACTCTTCGCGAGTATAACTGGACTGCAAAACCCTCTAAAGCCTTTATAGGATTTAGTGAGATTTCTTTCCTAGGTCATCGGGTTGGTCATGGTCTTTTAAAGACAGAGGACCACAATGTTTCAAAAATACTTAACATTTCGGTCCCTAAGACGAAGAAACAAGTAAGAAGTCTATTAGGTTTGATCCAATTCTACGGACGATTCATTCCGAATCTGTCCTCCATTATGGCACCGCTTTCTACTTTATTGAAGAAAGGGTCGCCTAATCTGATCCGCTGGTCTAAAGAATGTCAATCCTCATTGGACCAGGTTAAAGCCCTATTTTCATCTCCACCTATTCTTAGGTTACCTACTATTGAGAAGACTTTTGTTCTTCGAAGTGACGCCTCGTCAACTGGGATTGGGGCGGCACTAATGCAGGAGTATTCTGATACTCTGCATCCGGTGATGTATATCTCTAGGAAATTAAATGCTGCAGAAAAGAATTACTCGGTTTTAGACCGTGAGTTATTGGCTATGGTATGGTCTATTCTGAAGTTACAAAGATTTCTTCTAGGCGCACATTTCATTGTGGAAACCGACCAGAAAGCGCTTACTGCTATTCAGAGCAAAAACTTGAAGAGCTCGAGGTCCACTCGTTATGCCATAGCTCTTCAACCATTTCATTTCTCGGTTCGAGCTATCCGTGGTTCGGATAATGTGATGGCAGACATTCTGTCCAGATGCCCACACGATTCCACATGATTCTTCTATCATATATATATATTTCCTGATATACAGTCCAATGTTATAATGACATGTTAGTAGATTTTTTCTCACTTTCTTTTTTTTGAGGGAAATTTATAACATTGTACCATGTAATTATCTAAGAAGGCTTAGTTAGTGATATACGGGCCAAAAGATCACTCGGCCACATTTAAATAAATTATTTTAGGATTGTATTAAGAGATTTACCAGTTGTCTTTAAGATTTGTGTTATTCATATTTTCGCAGCACATCATTGAAGATGCGAGATTGTGTCCATTGTGGAACTTTGAGGATATCAAGTCCTGTCCTAGATTGGGAGCGGATGATGTCCACATCTTCTTCTATTGAATGTTTTATGTCAACGAAGATCAACACATGTATTACTTATTAATTACTGTTGCTTTATATAATGTAATAATATAGTGCGGTATATTAGTAAATTACACCGCTATTTGCAACACATTGTATGATATCATAATAATATATTTAATTTCATATATTGGTATGAGAATAATTTGATTTTTATTATGATGTAGCCATCATTGTGGCGTGTGTTGGTGGCACCTTCCTGGAATATATAAGCGTATACTTAGATAAATTTTTTCTCTAAGGACCTGAGATATGATCTCAGTTTCGCTCCATGTGTGAGCTAGTTTATTAGGTATATATCCGCGCATCATACGTGCGTTAGGAGCCTAGATTTTTCCGGCTCCAGGATTTAAAAAAAAAAATGTTTCATTTTTTTTTCCCGGGAGGGTGCGGTAATGTTACGCACAAATAATTACTTTTTTCAAAGCCTTTGTATGATCATTTTTCGTATGTATGATCATTTTTTGACTGAAGTGTGTATTATGTTTTTTACAGTCAAAGGGACATAATCCGAGTTATCGAGACTACAATTTTTTAGGAGTTGTCCTTCTCTTGTATAGAGACACGTTCGGTCTATAATTTCTTGAACGAAGCGTGACCATATCTCCTTATTTGGTAGTATCAGTCAACTGTTGTAGATGCCTGAAACCTGTCTTAACGCTTCTGTTCATGACCATAAAAGGCGCGACTGTATAAGACTTTTATCTCGAATGTTCTTAGAATTGTCTTATTGTGAACGGCGACTCAGAGATTGTCGCTCTGCGCATGTCTCGACTTGGTTTTCGTTTGTTGTTCCGCCCAGCTCGGGGCAGTTAAGAAATGGTCTGAGTAGCGAGCAGACGCGACCTGCGTCTTGTGATTTTCTGAGGGAAATACATTGTCTTTGTGAGTTAGTTAGCTAACTAGACTATTTCCCAGTATTATTCAAGCCTGCCTGGAGGCATATGTTCATGGTTGATTTTCCGAAATAAGGTAATTCCTCTTGTATCGAACTTTATGCTATCATCTAGAGGTTCGTCATTTTGTCGCCTTTTTGCTCGCCTGTGTGATTCAAAATGGAGAGGTACTTTGACTAGGATTAAGTCACCGGTATCTTTATACCTGAACTAGTTATATATATATGGGTCGCTCTAGACCAACAAGACTATTGTCTGTGTTCCAGGATTCGTTATATCAGAGATCACGTCCAAGTCAGATGGTTAGACTTAGGAAGGTTATAAAGGTCGAGCTGACCTGTAATCCATGTATGCTATTCACGTGCAGACAGTAAACGGACTTATTGTATACATCTGATCTGCTAGCATCAGGAAGGGAATATTTATTGTTGTCTATGAACATTGAAGATCTGCAGCTGACACTGTTGCAGAAGTGATATATATTATTTATACAGCTTCACGAACCAGAACTTTATGATATCTGTTTACAATACAACTATTGAGTATTGAATCCTACATGACTATCAGTTAATATGATTTTGAATGCTGCATTCGTTATACTATGCTGATGATGACATAAATATCATGACTGTTTTGTGGCGTGCAATAAATGGTATAAAACTAAAGCGAAGTTACCATTTCTATGACTCTACACGTCATGTTGCCTGTGGTGTACCTTGTGAACTGTTCTACTGCAACACGCACAGCAACATTCTAAACCAGATAAGACACCCACATCTTGCACTGTAATACCTGGTGTCGATAGAGGTGGTAATTTGACGTCATTATAAATCCACCCGTATCACCTCTCCGGCTGTATTATTATTTTACAGTCATTGTTTGCACTTCTTCCGTAATAATTCGTCTTGTCTGTTTACCTGACCATCCTTGCTGAGAGAGTAGACATGTGATGCAATATTGACCGACAGTCATGTTGGTAAAATTCTCGTGTACCAAACCTTGGCAGCACTGGATTAACTCGACGTACGCCCAGCAAATTTATTAAGCGCTGATATGGCTATTGGGATTCACTAATTACTGTCGTGAAGATTCACAGCCCAGATGGTTACACTAGGGTCGGTATTTGCACAAGGACGGGGAGATAAATTAACCTATCTGCACATATTACAGACATGCACCTGAAAGACGGAATGTTGTAATAACTTCCGGACAGAAGTGATACCAGGACATTATTTGTGATAATTTAGGGAGTTGTATTGCAATCATTACCGCGAATTGACGGATATAACAACTCCTTATACGGAAAATGACCTTTTAAATAACATGCAGAATTTTCTTGTGAGGAAATTTTTTTAATAGACGCCATTAAACCACGGATGATTGTAACTATTGGCTGGCATTCGAGATGTAAACATAACAACATTTCTTATTGGAGCTCTGTCTTATAGTAAACAACAACGTGCGTAGAACGAAAGTTGCAAAATAACCTGACACTTTAGTCGGTTGAAAACACTGTGAAATTCAACTCGTCAAGAGACAACTAGACCAACCAGAGTAAATATTAGAATCAGAATTTCATTTATCGGACCGGACTTTGATTGAGCATCTTGAGGAATTATCTTCCAGGAAAACTCTACCTACATTAACACGGAAAACCGGAATCCAAAGGAATCTGAACACGGAGTCAAAGTGGGAGCTTATTGCCAAGTAAAACCCCAGAACACGTGTAAGAGGCAGCTTCAACAAGTTGTCTTAACTATTTCTCTGAGCCAAAAGTCAGTCAGTGATCACAACAACAATTTGGCGTAAGTTGTACATTTTAAATGCTATATTTTGCATTTTTAACACGTGAAATAATATGTATATATTGACATGTGAATAATAATATGTGAAACTTGCTAGTGGATGTCCAAGTCATTTGAGCCTGGAAACCTCAGCATATAGACGGATGATTTCATGAACCCCCACTGCAAGGGCTGGTGACTGCTTTATGCGAGCTTCTTATAGAGAACCAAAGGCAGAGGTAGTCCCAAGTTCCATATGGAGCAGGGAGTGAATGAAGAGAGAAATGATGTACGTACCTATTAACCTTTTCAAACAATGTAGCAGTAAATGTTAACCTATTCAGTCTAAATGTATTGAAAGTTTTCCGCTCACTGGGATGAAGATTAATTCTCAGAGAGGGTAAAGTTCTGAGGTATATGGGATGGTTGAACGAAAAGAGGGGGCACATCAATGTGTGTCAAGAAAACGCAATACTCGAGGGTATTTGTTTTCTTCTTTTGTGAAACTAGTCGGTGGTACCAATTGAGGTTACTATCTCTGGAACAAGTGAGAGTATAAGTGGCCTGAAAGTAGACGTTAGACACCATCATCAGACGGGTCTTAGAGACGCTGGACCAGCTTTGTGATTACTCCCTCAAACTTCTATGAACGTGTCACAACTTTCAGACTTGACCAGTGACGATTGAACCAGGCATCTAATCTGCAAAGAACCAAACTAATGGCAGCTAAGTAAAACTGAAAAGCTGCCAAGTGAACTGTCCATTTTTTCGAAAACCATAGCATCACCCTGTGATGAGTACTTTTTAAAAAGAATTATTTAATTTTAAACTGTTAACCATAATTGATTATTAAATATGTTATTTTTATGTACACAAATTTACTGTGGATTAAAAAAATTTTGAATGTACTGCACCGGTATGTCTCAGTCATTTAAAATGCACTTAAACAAAGCTATAAAATAATAATTAAGATTTCGCTGAATTAAATCAGCCGGGGGCTTGAACGAGCTATCGAATTATAAGATAACCCTATCCTTCACAAACGTTGACGGCAGATACTAAAGTTAACATTGCTGGGACTCATTCAGCATTGTTCTTGCTTTCTGGATATCTTGTGAATACTCCCTTCAGGTAGAAGCATCATTATTCTTCTATCTACAACTCTGCCAAGAGTAATCTTGTACGAAGGTAGACACATTTGAAGACCCACATGAGATACTCTAGGTTTTGGCCACTGTTGGACTACTACTGCAGAGCAAAGGGGAGGCAATCCGTGACAGCATCGAGAGGATAAAAGAGCTCCGGTCGCTGCCGTGTAGGCGAATAAAATTATACGTGAGTGAAACTACTCCAGGTACTGTCAAAAGAAATTTGACACTTGGGGAGTCAAGAATTTACAATGAAATGAACGCAAACAGTAGAGGGGAGGAGACAAAAATCAAAGATAAGAAATGGACGTTTCTAACAGAACGAAATCGGCAGAAATTCTAACTCGTCACAGCCAGCCTTTTTCGAAAATGTCTACAAACTCTTTAACTTAATTATTTGTCATTTCTTTGAAACTCTTCTGTTACTGCTGTAGTGAGTGTAGTGAAATTGACAGAGATACAACGGTAAAATACCTCCAAAGATAACATTTAAGGATAAAAACATAATGCGTAGGCTGCGAATAGTACATGATCGCCTAGACCGCGGGTCATCACCCTCCATAAAAATTGACTCGCTAGACAGGAGGGGAACGGCGGATAAAAAGGAAAAAATATGACTGGAAAGATTGCGTGAGACTAGAAAGGCTAAGGGGACGCAATTGGGGGGGGGGGGAAACGGAGAAAAGTCACGTTTCCCAAGTTGACATAAAAAGTAAGCAACTCGACAGAAGGGACCATAGATATGTTACGCCACAGTCATTTATTGGACGCTTTTGCAATACCAAGCCCTTGATTTGAATTCAGCGGCTAAAACGCAGATGTTTGGAATATTACAAAATTTAAAAAGTACTTTTTTTCTTAATATTAATGTTAGGAATATAAAAATTAGCTGGCCGGATGGCCCATTCTGAGCAGTGAACTAATATGTTCTTAATTTTACAGACGGATAAATAATATTGAAGATAATGACAAAAGACAGTGTTGTTCACATCATCGACAGACTGTATTGAATCTAAAAGTGTCGCTAATTGCACAAAAAAAACACGACCTCGAGACGCAGGTGTTCAAATCTACTTAGTATGGAAGAGACGGGATATTGTGGTGGCTGTGTCTAAAAATAACTTTTAACGACAAAAATTTGGAGGGGAGAGAAAGGTTGGTTCAAAAATCAAGTACATTTTTGTAGAAACGCAAGTAGAGACGGACAGACTAACAGATAAACATCCATACTTGACTGAAGCATGACTGAAATGACTTTAGTGTAGGAAATTTGAAATTCAAAAAAACCTAGGCAGTGATTGGCCACAGACAAGCATATTGTCGGCGCTTAGACGCGGATTTGGGGTCATTTCTCAATAGTTGTTCAGTGATAGACACAGATTTTAAAGTGTGGTGATTTCCATATGAAAGAAAGGGAAAGAAGTTTAGGGACGCCATACTATAGCCAGCAGCTCAGCTGAGTTTTGCTAGCAATTCTGTGTTATTTATTCATAATCTGGTAAGATTGAAATTATTTCTTTATATATTTTGAATATTGTTTCATGTTTGAGTGATTTGATACTGCCATATCGAAATCTAGCCTTACAAACAAGTAGGGATTTGCTCTAGACCCCCCGCCCAAGTCAGGGTCTAGGGACCAACAATATACATAAACTCCAGCAAGGGTTAGGCAAGACAGATCAAGTGTTGAGAATAATGAAACATATTACCTATCCTCTTTTAGGGCAGAAAACTAATAAATATTTTTCAGAATCTATAGTCTGGGAGGATCTATCTGATGTAAAACCACCATGGTAAATGTGCTGTTTGGTTAGAGAGATCTGACCTGTCTGTATGATGTGGTTGTTGTGTCAGTGTTGTGTCCAGACGTGGGTAGAGAATAGATTTTGACACATGGCCCATACTTTGATTGCAGAGCTGTGAGTTTCTGTTGTCAACAAAGCAGTGTCTATTCAGTTGGTGACTTTACTCGAGTGTATCGGTGCAGTACTTGTGACAGAGACCACCATTATTGCCCGCCAGCACGGAGAGGTGGGACCACCTGATTTCAGCACCAGAGCTACAACTACAAGATGAGTGAGCCTCTGGTCTGCTGGACATTCACCAACGCTTTGTAGTTACTAATACCCCCATAAAAATTCCCACCATTTTCTGGACACTGTGTAGTCAATATAGACAGGTGTGATGAGGCCACCCCAACAGCACAAACATTAACTATCCTCCCAAGTAGATGACTACTAGAACATTTTAATAAAACTAACTAGTATAGTACATATATATGTACACTATTGCATTTATGATATAATATTCCATGCATTTCTTTCATAATCTCTAAATCCTTTTAAGTTCTGGTCAACCTAAAAAATTGATCCAGAACAAAATAAATGTAATATAATTTTATCAAAAAATTTTACACACGTGAGTTAGTTCAGTGTATTTTAACATTTATTAATATTATTAGTCTTGTTAATTATCTGTGGGTATATCTATAACCTATTACACCACACTACATATCATAACCCTAGACACTTTACGTAGCCACATTCATTAAAAAAAAAATTAAGTGTGAGGTCGTAGTGGTAGCAAGAAAGGCCTTCTGACAATTCTCAACTACATTTTATCTCAGGAGCCTTCACAGCTGGCCTCATACAATTACATTTAGTAATATCACCATCATACAATACCATCTACACCACTACAGTGAGATCCTCTCAGTTATTAGATTTCCGACACTATACATTGTAAAGGACAATGTATAGTGTCGGAAATCTAATAACTGAGAGGATCTCACAACAGCAATAACAGAAGAGTTTCAAAGAAATGACAAATAATTAAGTTAAAGAGTTTGTAGACATTTTCGAAAAAGGCTGGCTGTGACGAGTTAGAATTTTCTGCCGATTTCGTTCTGTTAGAAACGTCCATTTCTTATCTTTGATTTTTTGAATTCCAAGCTGCATAGTGTCAATTATAAAAAGCCTTTATGCCAACTTTACGTGTAGCATTGGGCAGAGCAACCTAACCTTTGAAGTGAAGAACAACATCTGGAAGTCCTCTCAGTACAGCACAAGCACAAAATTAGGATTATATCGGAGCTGTGTACTTTCTGTGCTTCTCTATGGCGCGAGAGCACAGAGAAGGAAACATGCCCAAGAAAAATTCTCCGAATCTTTTGGCCGAATACCATCACCAACCAAGATCTGCTTACTCGTAGCAAGCAAGAGGACATGCACACCATCATAGCTGGCAGACGCTGGAGCTGGGTTGGCCATGTCCTCAGAAGAGACCCCGATGCCATCACAAGAACAGCTATGCTATGGACCCCTGAAGGAAAACGAAAGAGAGGCCGACCAAAAACAACTTGGCGGAGGACTGTGGAGGCTGAGATGCAAAGAATGAACCAGAGTTGGGGCACTGTACGAAGGATGGCCGCCGACCGAGCAAAGTGGAATCAATTTGTTGTTGCCCTACAAGACGCCACCAGGCGTAATGGCCACTGACTGCTTTGTCGGTCAGCGGCTAAGGATCAGAGAAGAAGACATTGTCTTTTAAACATCCCTATAACAAATAATCTGCTGGAGTTAAATCAGATCTCGTAGATCATTCGATTGGACCCCGTCTTCAAATCCACTTGGTAGGAAATTAGTCATCAAAAATAACATTTCTGACGAAAAAAGGAACAGGAGCCTACAAAAATAAAATAAAATTTTTTTTAGGAAAGGTAAAAATAGTATGCTTGAAATTTTAGGGAATCCTACAAAAGAAGAAAACACAATGATTAGGACAATCTACTCTGCATTTCTTCATACACAATGTTTTGAAAGAGTGAGTAACTTATGGCTCACCCTTTTATTATAATTAGTTGCTGATCTGATATCCTCATCACATTTGTACGAATTTTACTATACGTTAACTATCGTTTATTGTCAGCAATATACAAATATGTTTGTTTAAGGACAAATAATGAAGAGTTCATAATTCGCGTTCCATTTTACATGCTTCACCGATTAACCGACACGTTTGTTGCTAATAAACGAATATTATGCGCGGTGTCAAAAGTTTACCTTCGATGTATTTTCTCTGTATCGCAGGTTCGCAGAGGTAACTAGACTCATACTGGACTTCTCCTAGTGGATTGCCTTTCGTATGCTTCATTTATGTGCTAACAATGGTAGGTACCTGTACGGTAGCTGCATGCTAGGAGGTATGAACAAACTACTTGGTCGTTTTTTATGTGGATATGCATATGATTTTGACGTAAAGATGTGCACAGTGATATGGTTACACATACCCCGGTAGTTCAGTGTTTCTCAGCCGGTAGTCCTCGACATTACCTCAGACGTGCTTAATGTGTGAGATCGGGGCCGTCATTAGTTATAATATGAGACTCCGTGTGGCTTATCTCTCCATATCTGTTCATTACCTATTATTTATTCTGCTATCACTCCGTGTCCATGTGGTTTCTGGACGTCACCGAGAAGACGATGAATGAATAATCCTACTGCTGTCATAGAGCCGCGGTAGCGCAGTGGTTAGTGCACTGGTTTCCTAGCTCAGTGGTCCATGGTTCGATCCCCAGTTGAGGAGGGATTTTTTTAGACCGCAAACGGCTCCGGGGTCGACCCAGCCTCATGAATTGGGTACCAGAACATTTTATGGGAAGGTTAAGGCGGCCGGCGTGATGCTGGCCACATCACTCCTAGTGTGCCGATGGTCAAGAAAATACGGGCCTAACACCGCATTCCCAAAAAGCCTCAATGGGCGTGTAACGGGATCCCTGTTACTGGTCTCTTACAAATATTGAACGAGGGGACTAATATGAGCCTGTGTTTGAGGTGGCAAATTCATGCTGTAAAACAAACTGCTTCAAAAACAACGACTGCAAAAGTGCATGAAGTGCATTGGCACGAGCTTTCGGCAAATTGTACCTGGCTCTGCTCATGAGTTAGGAAAGGCAACTTTCTTTTTTTTTTTATGCGAAGACTTTTTATAAGTGAAGTCTCCAACTGTTCACTCCCCTACGGTAATATTTATTTTGGGGCTAACTTTACGTTTTTTTCCAAGCAACGGTGGCCCCCTTCCCCCTAAGGAGAATAAAATGGTAATGATAATAATCATAATATTGTTAGTGAGATCATCTTTAGAACGAGATCCCATCAATTGGAAACATTTCTTTAAGGGATCTTCCCTTCTTGTGAGACTGAGAATATTGGTGTATTAGTCCGATAGGTGCAAATTTGTCACGAGTGGTTCCCGGGGGTCTATTGGTAGACAAAACAGAATAAGACTAATGATAACCCATGTGTTAAGAAGCGACAGCATCATCATGTCAAACAAATTACTCAAGGAACCACCGCAAGGGGACCAGCTTCAGTGATTTAGCATTCATACACTTCGACATTTGCTGAGGGAGACTTGAGCACCTTCGGGTTTGCCCGGGTGCAATGACGTCAGTTGTCAACAACAACAGCTGCAGTGGTGGCTGCATGTTCCATAATGAGCGAATGGAAGGTGGGGAGAGAGAGAAAAAAAGAGAAGTAGAAGGTGCATATTTGACACCGATGTTGTCACAGTTTGCGACCTACATTCGTCACCAATAAGTTTCTGAGGGGCCCACCCAAACTTAACTTAAATTTTATTTGCGTTTCCACAATTATGTCTGCATAGAATTAATCATTTTTGTAACTGCTACAGATACTTTGTCTTTATATGATACAGTTTAGATTAATAAACAGTGCAGATGGTAAAGTACCTTTTATCCAGCTAACATCGACTTTGAGGGGGAAGGAGTGGTCACAGAGATAAATGAGGCTCACAAGGGGGACGTGAGCAACAAAAAAAGGTTGAGAACCCCTGCGCTAGATGACTCTACAACAAAGACAGAGCTTAAGCTGATCAGATAATTAATAGTTTCTCTGTTCGGCAAGCGTTCAGTTTCATGACAGTCAATAACAGGATGGGCTTAGCTGGGACTCGATACTGACTGTATGTTGTTTTTTGTTGTTGTCGAGCGAGACTTGTACTTTTTAATTCATAGGCTTGTTTGTCCTACCATCCGCATCCATTTTATGGCAAACTATGAAGGAAATTACAAGACAGTCCTTGTTATGAAACTCTCAGGGAAAGAGAAGCAGACGTTAACCAAACAAATACATGGAGATGAGAGCTGGAGACGAAAGTGAAAATGATGAGGAAAAAGTGGGAAGAACCTGAGCTGATGGCACGTGACAGGAGGACTTGGCATGTGTTTGTTGAAGGCCTATGCTCCTTCGGGACCAGTCAATTGATTGATTGATTGATGAAGGAAATAAATCGAAATTAAAATTAAATTGTATCTAAGATCTAGGTGAGCATCTGATTAGCAGAGTGGTTAGTGCGCTGGCGTTTCGCTGCGAAGGTACCGGGTTACAAGCACGGTGTTTTCACGCTCCAGTCTACCCAGCTGTGAATGGGTACCTGACTCTCATCTTGACTTAAGGAAGACAAAGGCAGCGAGGAAGGCAACTGGTCACCCCCACCGATCGAAACTAGACTTAGCATAATGAAGTCTCTAACACTTCAATCCCCTACGGCAGTATCTGATATCGAACTAACTTTATCTTTTTTTTTTAAAGATCTAAGTCAATTTCATAGTCAAAATGAGTTAATAGCATTACAATGCAGTCCTTTTTCTGTAACCCGTGGGGAAAAAGAAGTAAGCGACCAACAACAAACACGCACACATACATAGAACACAAGGATGGAGAACCACATATGGAGAAGGAAATTTAACACGTCGAGGATAAAGTTAACACGTCGAGGATAAAGTTAACACGTCGAGGATAAAGTTAACACGGAGAGACTTTGAACGGACAGCAAAATATTCGAAAGGTTGGCGTGAATTTTTTGAAAGGCTAGTCATAGCATATATTGCCGTTGGGGAGTGAAATGTTAGAGACTTCACCATAGTAGGTCCAGAATCGAGAATTGGAGTGACTAGTTCCCTCCCTCACTGCCTTTTCTTTCCCTCAAAGAGCAAGATTCAGGTACCCATTTACAGCTGGCTAGACTGGAGCGTGTGAGTACAGTGATTCGAACCCGTCACCGTTGCTACGAGAGACCAGTGCTGCCACCACTCCGTGAGTCGGACCTGGTAATGAATCTATACATAAAATCAAAAGTTCAACTGTGTTATTCAATAGTTTGCACATCCTACTGTCTTTTCATTATTCCGCAACCGATCAGATCTCTCCACAAATTCTTGTCTCCAGTACTACTAATAAATGCTGTTGTTGATTTATTTCCACAACACGGTGTCAAACTGTCCAGTTTCTTGTCTCTTTGTCGTCATTATAGACTTAATTCTACTATTCAGTACCACACAATGACATTAAGGTCACCAAGAGCTAACGCTCTGTGACACTGGATCAAAGTCAAATGAAGTCACCTCTACTGCAACTATTTCTATCACTTTTTGTTTTGTGCTGCTGAGTTCTCCAATTTGGTTTATTTATATCTTCAGCGCGATGTCTCTTTTGTCGTCTCTAATGAGAGTCCACATGCATATATCGCCCTGGTGGGTCTACACCACCTGCTAGATACTTACCCCATCTTGGAATGTTGATGAACATATGCCTGTAAATTTTTGATGCTATTTACAGACTTGCTGTGGCGGGTTACTGTCGCATTTGTCATTGTCCTTACTGTGGTGGCCACCATCTCGTTCAGTTCTTTGTTGTGTCTACAAGATCCATGATATCGCAACTGTGCTTGCCAGATGGAGATCGCCGGACAGGCCGTCATGCGATTTCTGACATTCCCCCCCCCCCCCCTTTTTTTGTCACGGGTTGCCTCCCCTTTGCTCTGCAGTGATGGTCCAACAATGACCAAAACCTAGAGTACTTAATGTGGGTCTTCAAAGGTATCTACCTTCGCACAAGAGTACTCTTCGCAGAGATACAGAAAGAAGGATGCTGATGCTTCTACCTCGAGAGAGTGTTCATAAGATAATTCAGAAATCAAGAATAATGCTGAATTGGACTGAGCAAGTGTTAACTTTGTTTCTGTCCGACACCTTTTATGAAGACTTATTATGTATTTTAGCTAATTCACGCCCTTAACTGATTTAATTCAGTGAAATCTTAATTTAGTAGTGTTATGAGTTACTGTTAATTTTTATTTTCAACTCGCCCCATTTCTTGTTCCATTTATTAATTTTGGTTCTTTTTTTATTCCAATGCGTTCTTGTTCGTATTTGTTTTAATTCTGGGTTATTCTGTATGGCGGTAGGATGACTCATACCACCGACACCAACCCTTCTCGGTTGGAGATGGAAGAAAACCCCTACCCGTGTTGTAACGTAGGGTAGTGGGTCATTCTTGTTGATAGGCGGTCAGGATAGTTAGGTAATATTACGTACATTTTTCAGCGAGCTTCGAGGGGAGTCTATTTTCTTTTTTTCCCCCCCCCCCCCCCCCCCCCCTCTTTTTCTCGTTCCAGTAGGGGGAATAACTCTTCGTCGCTAGTGGATTGGTCGAGTAAAGATAATGTTATGATATTTAACGGGAAGCTCGTACGACTGGTTTTGTTTTTTAATTTATGTAGCTGTCATTAGATTACGTCACAAGTTGGGGTGGAAGCTGATTTTGGGAGACGATGCTAGAAGCTGTGACTCACCGTATCGGTTTTGCCTCAGAAAATAGGCCTTATATATGCAGGGCCAAATTAGTAGTTAGTGCTCCCAAGTCCAAGAATTTTATTGCCGTGAATAGCGTCAGTTCAGTCTGCCAGATTCGTGGATATTCTGAAAGTCTGGGTATGTTCTTAAACTTAATAAGTGGTGTAAAAATTTAAGCTAATAAAGTTAGCAAGTAAAAGTAAGCTTTCTTCTGGAATTTAATTTTATTGTTAGTCAGTAGTTGCCATCCATTGCCGACTTCTACAAAGCTAGAGCCCGTGTAGTAGTAAGTTTTGTTGTAATTATACTATGTCTAGCTAGCGAGTTCTATGATTTAGTGGCGCGGGTTTGAGATATTAACGGTTGAAAATAGGGGCTTAAGTTAGACGAGAGCTCTGTGTAACGTTATAACGAGTTCAGAGTAACCACAGTTGATTATGATAAACAGAAGTGTATGTACGCGGGTTTTTTTGTGGGTGCCTGTCGTAGATTTTTCGATAGGAGTATTAAGACTTAGGTTGGTCCCTTCTGAATAGGTTGGAATGAGTGATAGTCACAGTGAGAGATGGAAATAAAAAACATAGACTTCCACGAGTGAGGTGATAGAATGTGATATAGAGGCTGTCTCTGAGAGCGGAAAATCTTCTCTCTCTCTCACCTATCTTCTACGACAGATCTAAAGTAGTCAGACAGTCTAAACACAGATATATATATTACATATATTTCTATCTAATCACGGGCACGCACATACACGTGACGACAGTTAAACACACAGACGTGGGAAATCTATGACAATGGATATATATATATTTTTAGAACGAGCTGACCAACGCACTGATTAGTTCAAGAGAGATTTTTATTATTATCATCAAAAAAAAAATCTTCTCACAACACCAAAGAAATACATCAAGGAGAAACATATACAAATAGTCATAAAATTTAAGAAAAAAATGCTACAAGGATGATAGCCCGTTAGAATCTTACTCTAGGTTTAGCCCACAGCCCCGTTAAGAGAACAGATGATGGCCCAAAGAGTTATAGATACATAGGGTTGAGTCTAAGAGGTTTCTTTCTTTCTCGTAAATGTATGAACAGAGTTGGATAATCTGATTTAGCCTAAGAAAAAGAAACTCTAGCATTTGTAACAAATTCTGCAGATTAAAAAATTTTTAAGATAGCAAATGGGTGACAATAATACACCGGTAAAATAACACTCTGACCTGTGTACTCTCATTCATTCAGCCATGGCCTTGCTCACACATATATACTCACAACTGTGCTCGCTGCCTCTGGGAACATAATAATTCTAGGACCTTCGCACAGACCCGAAAAAATGCAGTCATCGACCAAGAAACCCCCAGTTCCAAAAGACGTACTGCACTCTCTGTCTCAAGAACGATTCCTTGGGTGTTCTAATTTTTTTTCCGAATGTCTGATTAAGTCACATAAAATTTGTCCAGGCACGAAAGTTAGCAGAGCACAATGTCATTAGCTTTGGATTCTAGGATTTAAGGAATGTCAGATCGGTGTCTTATTTCAGGCAGGTACTATATTTGGTCACCACAATACTAGTCACAATCTCTGTCGGAATGTTAATGTTATTCTTGTAATATTCTCTCCGCCAGGCAGCATGTACATTTAAATTTGTGGAGCAATATGAACTGGCTCAAAAGCCCAATATATATTTCTAGTCTTTAGAAACCGTTAGCGGGATTGCTATTACTGTCTCTCTCTGATGTCATATGCACTGTCAGACCAGTGTTACTTGAAACAAAACAAAAACCCACGTGGTTAAAGATAGGAACTGTCTATGCTTCACACAAATATGTCTCTTTACTAAACGCTGGCAAGTTGGGTACCACCGTTTCACTATATAAAATGGAAAGAACACATATCAAATAATTTACATATATGTACTCAATATAACTTACATTTTACACGACAAGCCTACAGCTTGACTTATATTTAAAACTTCCCGTGAAATAAGTTATATAAAATCAATCATCAGGAATTAGGAATATCTTCGTATTCCGTCAATATTCATTGATGTCGCATCTAGCATTTATAAGTTTAGTTATTAAAACAGTTTCGACTGAGTATTTAACAGTTAAATTAAACTCATTTCAGCTACTTGTTTAGTAAGCTAAAAATATAATTTATTTTGTATTTCCACTACAACTCGTCGATTAAAGAAATAACAAACTATCAAAATATTCACTCTGCACACAGAACTAGTTTAAAATGAAATCGGCGATTTAACACTTAATCACTTCATAAAATACTAGAGATCTATTATATATAATATTTACCTCAAACACAGAAGTACTAAGAACCTTAAACCACTTCGACCAAACTAAAGGCCATCTCTATTTACAGAGATTATTTAGAAATCGAACGAGGGTTGTTCTAGTCTAACTGCCAAGTTACTGAGTGAAATGAAATAGTTTCAAACGTGGGTTAATATTTTAAACCAGACAAAGGGTGAACTATCTCCCCCGCCCCGATCTCTCCCCCTTCTCATAACAGCTACGTTTAACTTAGAGGCGTGTCGTAACTGCCACCAGTGCGATTACGCACCTGCGGTAACAAACTGACCGGGAAAAGCGCATGTCAGTTGCAAATCTCAGACAACCGTCTGAAACTGCGACTATAAGGTGTAAATATTCGCTCCTACTTAAGCGTTCGGCCGATGCGACTCATTGTTGACCGGTGAAAATGCAGACGGATGTCGGCTCTCTCCTAGCATTCTCACGCGTTTACGTCGAGAATCTAACTCAGGAGTGTCGTGTCATCTGAAGGTGCAGACGCAAGTCGGCTCGATGTCTGAGATGGACTGCAACTAAATCGCACTTCACGTCTGACTGACATCTATGTAATAAAATTACGTATCCCAGTATGAGAAAAACACAAGGTAAAGTTTGAGAATACTGAAGAAAATATTTTTCGCAAACGAGTGATGCGAAAAATACAGGAAAAACAAGTAAGGAAAGATAATAAAATAAAGGATGCGGGTGAGAGAATAGGAAGAAGATGTAGGCAATTTAATGATATAAAGACCTACGTGACAGTGCCTAAGAAACGGGTATAATTAATGTAATTCAGATGGAGAAGGGGTGAAGAGTGTTTAATATTCTGATATATGGTGTATGCATTTGTGTGCTAAATAACTTGTTCTATTTTGATAACCTTCCATGGGCTGCCTTTAATATAAGAATAGTGCAGGGGAGGAGAAGGAGTGAGCGTTAAGTCTGACCCGAGGGCAGAAATAATATTTAGAGATGGGAGCTTGTATTTAGGTAAGTTTTATTATGGTATGGGAAACGGTGTGTAGGTAAATCTTGGTTGTTAATGTGTTTTGAATTACGTATTTTTGGAATTGGTGTAAAATAGTTGTTATTTTGTCTTACAGCGATTCACGGCGGAGGGTAGGTAACCCTAAGCCTGCAACGGACTTTGCCTTCTCAGAGAGGGAGGCATGAGACAACAACGTAATTGAAGAGAACTGGGGTACGCGCATAGTAACTGGCGCCCTAGTTACGTCTGCAATACGGAGAGGCATTAGAAGTTTTCATGTCGTGAGGAAACATATGCCTCAGCGTGGAATTGCCTAGGAATTAGAGCTCTTAGCTTGTACGGCCAAATACAAAACAGGCTACGTTGCCTGGTATTGTTTACATACTGCCACAATAAAGCAGTAGCCCAACACTCGTATCGGGTTAAATCATCGTTGATGAAGAATAGGGTGCCATCATCAGAGCTAGATCTACAGCCAGAGGCATATATATATATATATATATATATATATATATATATATATATATATATATATATATATATATATATATACCAAGTGCCCCTTCCTCAGTTATTCTGGAGAGGAGAGAGGGAAATCATACCTCTCTAAATGATAACGGGTGAAGGTACGTGACGAAGAGCAACGCATCGGAGCCCCAGACGAAGACGATAGCGTCAGGAAGGCACTGAACTGAAGTAGAGGGGAGAGAGTAGAGTTAGATAGATAATACTTAGAGGAGAGCCTCTGATTTAGTTCTGCAGAATTCAGTGGAGTAGGATTTAGTGGTGTATACGTTAGTTGTGCAGAACCGCCAAGAGCGCTTTTGAGACATTGTAGTCAAATTAGTTAATAAGTCTTAACCGGAACAGAGTGAACACTGATGAAGAGTAGTCAGTGGCGGAGGACTCCACAGTGTGTTCAGTTAGTAACAATAGAGTAGTCAGGGGTGGTGGCTCTTACCTAGAGACCACCGCCCGGTATATTTCTTTAACCTTAGTTGTTTTCGTGTAGGGGTAGAAGACAGCGTGGTAATTTAATAATTGTGTCTTTCATTGATTGTTCTTTTTTTCACGTTGTGTGAACTCGCACGTTATCGGTGCGTTTTTTTTTTCTGAAGTAAAGATTTGTTTGTTTTAATAAACTATAAAATGTGCACTGGATCAGTTTTTCTTTCACTATACTGTATCTGTATTCTTTAACTGTACAGTTGTGTCTGTGGTTAGAAATTAGTGCATACCTTATCTCAGCTGAGCGAGAGGTGGTGAGACAGTAGCAAATAAAACAAGTCACATGTGGCGAGGGAGAGTCAATCTAGGTTCTCACCCTTGAAGCTATAAGTCTCATTCTCCACAGTCACTTTAATTCTCATCTTAATCTATCTTCTCAGACTTTCCTACAAATTGGTGTCTTGTGTCTTTACTCAGACAGACTCCTAATTAAGCCATCGTGTGACCAGTAGCTCTGTTTTAAGTGTATTTAAGGCGACTGAGACATACGGGTGCAGTACACTCAAAAGGATTCAATCAACTACAAATTTGTATATAAAGAAATAACAAATTTAATAATCAATTATATTTAACAGTTTAAAATGAATAATTCTCTTTTTAAAATGTTTGTCATCACAGGGTGATGTTTTGGATATTGAGGGAATTGTCTTCAATTTCACTTGGCAGCTTTTAAATTTGCACTTAGCTGCCAGTAAGTTTGATGTGCTCTGCTCCAGCCGATGGTTGGTTCTTTGCAGGTTATTGACTGGTGCACTCTCGTCACTGGTCAAGTCTGGAGGTTGTGATACGTTCCAAAGAATATCAGGGAGTAATCACGAAGCTGGTCCAGCGTCGTTAAGACTCGTCTGATGATGGTGTCTAGCGTTGACAGCAGGCCACTTACACCACACACTTTGTTCCAGAGATAGTACCCTCAACTGGTACCACCAACTAGTATAATGAAAGAAGAGAAACAAATACTCTTTTGCGAAATGGGTTTTCTGACACACTCGTGTGACACCCCCCCCCCGCACCCACTTTTCATTCCACCATCCCATCTATCTCAGAACTTTACCCTCTCTGAGCATTAATATTAATCCCAGTGAACGGAGAACATTCATTACATTTATATTGCATATATTTACATTTCCACTGGTTGAAAGGGTGTCAAATGTAATAAGTATGTACATCAGTTCTATCATCATCCACTCCCTGCTCCATATGGATCTTGGGACTACCTCTGTTTTTGATTCTTTATGAGAAACCCGCATAAAGCAGTCACCAGCTCTTGCAGTGGCGGTTCATGAAACCATCATTCTATATGCTGAAGTTACTACCCTCAGATGAATTGGACATCCATAATAGCAGTTTTCACATGTTAATAAATACAAAATATAGAATTTTAAAATGTACAACTCACCCTAAAATCTTTTTAGGAATACCGACTCCTGGCTCAGAGCAATAGTTAAGGCAACTTGTTTAAGATGCCTCTTACACGCGGTCGGGGGTATTACTTTACAGTAGGCTCCCACCCTGACTTTGTGTTTTCAGATTCCTAGGATTCCGGTTGTCCGTGTTAATGTAGGTAGAGTTTTCTTGAGATATAAGTCCACTAGATGCTCAAACAAGGTCCGGTGCGATAACTGGAATTCTGATCCTGTTCCTTACTCTGGCTAGCTGGTTGTGGTCTTGACGAGGTGAATTTCACAGTGCTCTATAGTGGCGAAAGTGTCAGATTATATTGCAACCTTCGTCCCACGCAAGTGGTTGTTACGACAATCTAACCAGGCTCCAATCATAAGTGTTGTTTATAACATCTAGAATTGCCCAGCCAATTGCATTCAATCATGCGTGCTATGATAACTTTCCTCATGGAATTTTCTGCATGACTCATGCGTTTGTAAATTTCAAACGGTCTTTTTCCGTATAAGGAGTTGGTATTTCCGACAATTCTTGGTAATGATTACCACTACAACGTCTTACTTTATCACAAAAAAATGTCTTCGTAACAATTCTGTCCGGAAGCGATTACAAAATTTCCGTCGTCTTCAGGTGCACATCTACAATACAAGTGTCACCACCTGGATAATGTACTGCCCTGTACCTTTGCAAACAAACATTCATCGTGTGACTAGCTGAGTTGTGTTCTCTCCACGAGAGAAATTAGGAAATCACAATAGCCATATCAGCGCTATATAAACTCGCTGGGGCGACTTCGTGTTAATCCGGCGCGCCCATGTTTGGTACACGAGAATTTTACCAATATGACTATCGGTCAATATTGCATCACCAGTCTACTCTCTCAGCAGGGATGGTCAGTTAAACAGACATGACGAATTATTACACAAAGAAGTGTAAACAATGACTCGAAAATACCAATAATGCCGGAGAGGAAAAGAGAGAGAACAAAATTATGTGACACCCCCACCTCGCACCACCCTTTTTGTCACAAAAGCATAGATCCCCCTCTTATGTGGTCACAAATCTCTTAATTCCCCCCCCCCCCTCCTTCGCCCGTCCCCCCCCCCTTTTTTTTTGCTCCAGTTTTTTTTTTTTAATGTAATACTGAAAAGAAATAATCTAATCGAAATTAAATTAGTTAACTAGTACAGACAAAATAAAAATCTTACTAATAACACTGGTGTAAGACAAGGTGATATCCTGTCACCTTATCTTTTCATACTCCTCATGGACGATATCATCAAGGCATGTAAGGAGAGAACAAGAAAGCATTCAGTAGGGTACTGGAAGATGAGACAGGTCTGTATTTCAGAGCTGGCATTTGCTGATGATGTTGCCCTGATTGCTAAATTAGAGGCAAATCTCCAATCCAACCTGCAAGTCAGGAAGGAAGAGCTGGAGAAGAGAGGGGTGGTCATAAGCAGTTCTAAAACAAAATTCATGGTGATATCACGAGAAGAAAGAAGGCATCAGATTAAGCTGGGAGAACAGGTCCTGGAGCAGGTCGACCACTTTAAATACCTCGGAGCTATTATAGACCGAAAGGGAGGCATCAAAGAAGAAATGGCCACTCGAAAAGCAGCAGCTGGGAGACTTTTTCAGGCCATAAATCGAGGATTTCTCAGCAAGAGAGAGGTTGGTAAGAAAACGAAGATAGCTGTATACCGCTCCACCTATGTCCCAGTCTTGAAATATGGATGCGAGTCATGGGCAATGACTACAACCCATAAAAGCCAGATCCAAACCTCAGAAATGAGGTATCTGAGGAAGGTGGTTGAAGTAACAAGAAGAGACATGGTCCGCAACCAGACGATACGTCAAGGCCTAAAATCCCACCCCCTGCAGAAACAACGTAGAACAGTCCCAACTAAGATGGTTTGGCCATGTCTGCAGAATGGGAGAAGATCGGCTACCACGACAAAGCATGGGAAACAAAGAGCCAGGGATCCAGACCCCCAGGACGACCCAGAGTCCGCTGGGAGGACAACATTAGACAATCTTTGAAGGACCGAGGACTAGAATGGAACCAGGCCAGGAGGAAGACAGCCGATAGGATAGTCTGGCGCTCTCTCTTCCAAACCTCTACATCTCACGGTAGAAGGGAAACGACTAAGTAAGTAAGTACTAATAACAATCTTTTACGTAAAATAGTGTTTAATTAATCAGGCTTTAACAATAACTGCTTTGCTGGTCAAATATTTATAAATATTTAAAATATCACTCATTTCGGCTTAATTTCATTTCATACTATAAAAAATAAAGTGAATGTAAAGTAAACGCATCAATAACATCAGTTCTTACTTATGTTAACATTTCATAAAATAATGTTAAACGGGAGAGAAAATCCATAAACACTCAAGGGTGTGACGAGCGGTATTTTTTCTCTCGCTCTCTCGATTTATTTATCTCTCATTCTTTTCCTTTCTCTTTTTAACCTACCTTTTAATAGTAACAGTGTGTGTTCCTTAAATCTTCCCTACACACACATTCCAGTTTCTGTCACCCGACAATTGGATGATAGTATCACTTTCACTCACCTGTGCAAATCGTTTGCCCGGAACAGGTCGCCGGGGGTCCTGCAGTCCTTAATGGAAGTAAATGATTTGGTGACTATTGTTGCAGGTATTAGAGATGTAATGAGTTTTTCACACTCTCACGGTAAAGTAAGATTCTTCCTGAGACAGAATTCTAACGAAAGGAGTGTCCATGAGTTAATTAAACTAAGATGGAAAATTGGTGTGTGGTCCCATAAATCTGTTTCTAGTAAAATGAGATTTTACTGCTTCTCAGTATTTAAGATTTTCATTTACCATTCAACGACACTGCATCCAATAACTATGGTCACGGAAGAACCCAACTCGAATGAAAGCTGCCTAGCGCGTAAGACTTGACTTTCGACAAAAGCATAGCTTTTTTTGCAAAAGTACAACCGAGTGGGTAAGTGAGATAAAGATATATATATATATATATATATATATATATATATATATATATATATATATATATATATATATATATATATATATATATATATATATATATATATCTATATATATTTGATTACATTCTATTACATGTATGTAATATCATGTTAGATGGTTATTATTCAAGAGTATAAATGATTTTTTGGTGTTAAAAAAAGGCATTTTACAAATAACTAGTAAGACTGAAAATTACTTGTTTTGTGATAGATATACATCTGCATTGAGTGTCAAAGCAGACTAGTTTCTATATGGATAGATTATCTCCCCTTCTGCCGTTGACTGGAAGTTAAAGCTTATCTATAGATAGAGCATATTTGCTCACATTTGGGTGTGCTGAGTTAATATTTGATGCTCTAAATTGTTAAAGCAGTAATGCAATTCCAAAGTGTATTGAGATAAAGAATTAAATACAGCTGATGCATTTGAATGATAATAATCATTGTGGTATGTGAGAGGTTATTGATGTTACTACAATAAGGGTAAACAAAGTGAGGTCCAGCTGTGTAAGTTCCCTGAGTCTAATTGATGATGATGATGTTCTCGGGGTCCCTATCCGCTACCTCTCTAAGATCTCACTCTGTGTAAAATAATCTCTGTGATGTTGTGTGGCAAGTGTCTAGGGTAATGTATCTATTGTGATGTATGAACAATGTCAAACATAACTTTAACTCAATAAAAGTGAAGTAAGTAAGACTGTTGGTAAAGTTATATTAATATATTACAATTTTTTATTTTCCTGTACCTCAATTCTTTTGGGACAAGAATGTTTTCAAATCAATAAAATGTTATTTACAACATATAAATAAATAAAGAGGACCCTTTGTCCATAACTAGTATATTAAAGTGTCACTGTATGTGTATCCCACAGTCTGATTTAATACTTTCTATAACAAATAGTCAATTATGTGAGGGTCTGTTGGTATTATCACGCCCACAGGAATTTCTGTTCTGGTTGTGAAAATTGTTAAAATGAGATATCATATGCCCATTTAAAGGGACTTGACCTGACAGCCTGTTTGAGGTGGTAGACTGTAGACTATGCAAGGTCAACCCAACAGTTGTCTTCTGACCACAGATGCAGCATGCAGCTTTACTGAGGCTTCAATGTACACAAGGTCTGCCTGCACCAGGTTTCCTGCCACCACTAAGTAATAGGCAATATAACCCTGAAAAAGAAGGATATTCCCTCCCTTTTATATGCTGGCTATAACAATTCCACAACTAATCAATACTAAGATTATCTGGGGTCAGTCACATGTGCGAACCATTTGCACCAAACCCTATTTTCTTTGACTTCACTCCGTCCTGTGTTTACATTCTTCTTCCCATATGGCTGCAACGCCCCTGTCACCTTAAGCATTGATTGTCCTCCCTAAAATCAGCTGGAGTATACAATTTTTTTTCTTGTGACCTGCTAAATCTTTTGTTCAAACATCCTAGGTATATTTTCATGTGTCATTAGAACACTGTGGCACTGCAGAAGATTGCTAGTGGCCTCTGGACTTACAGTCGTAAGATTTTATGGCAATATTCAAACACAAATTAGTTTCACTTCCCTCTAAGTCTGCTTAGGCACTTCCTACTTAGGTTGTCGTAACCTCTTCCAACTGGCAATGTCGAACAACAAAATATGGTACACAATCTGTGGCCAGTTACATGCCAATGAAATACTAATACTTATTTATCTTACCGCAAGTAAAGAATAATCACACAATCACAGGATTGACTAGCAGTAAATGGCTCAATTCCAGACTGCTGTGTCGTCCAGACGGCAAAGGCATTTGTCACCAACGCTTTGCATCTGCTCCCAACCTGTCCGTGCTTAAGTTTTTCTCAAATGGCGGACTTATTCAAGCAGGGTTAAAAGTTATAAATTCCAACCAGCCAATCAAAAGACGCGTCAAAAAAACTAACTAATTTTGGACCATAAACATTGAGCGTTGTTCAGTATGTTCGCTCGTCTGATTTTATTTATATATTATATATCTCAGTTATTTATGGATCGATTTTTAATATCAAAATTGATTATTAAACGGCCAGCTGTCCTCTATCTACCCTATAGGTTTCCTTTATTTATTTCTCCCCGTTTTTATCTGTGTAATTTTTAAGTAATTAATTGTGCTTTTTCCCGACTGAAAATATTAATAAAATAAATTTTTCTACGTCAAGATAGTTTTATTAATGGGAAATCTTTATGGTATTATGTTAATCAATATCAGCGCTACAATTCCAGATATCTCTTTCCTTTGAATTCTCTTTAATTTTTGAGGAATAAATTATTTAATTTTTGTTAAAAACACGTATTAGGCATTTTTCTCACTCCAACCAACATTTTGATCGTCACTATACAACGAGGTAATAATCCGATTGGTTGTTAATTTTTACGACGTTCGTTAATAAATATTAGGGGGGTGTGTGTGTTTGGGGGTAGTAACCTTTTTAACTTGGTGTAGTAGAAAAATTCGAATTCTTTAGTCAAATTGTTGGCAGTTGATTTTACGGTGGTCTTGAGACAAATTTCAATGCGGTAGTTATTAATAGATTTTAACTAATTTAGCTAGTACGTTTTAAGCGGGGTATTTGAGCGTGTGGTGATACGGATTCACTTTACTACAATCATATTAATACAGAAGTGTGAAGGTTGGTTTAATTTTAGACAAGTAAGTGAGTGTAGATAAATGGTTTGGAAAAAATGAATGGGGTTGTTAAAAGACTGTTCGTCTTTGTTGAAGGGAGATGATATGTGTGGAGGAGGGCTTTAAGCAAAGGGAGGAAACTCCTTGGTTTCTACTTGGAATATGTAGTAGTTATTATTAGAGTTAAGCATATTAAGTGAGTCCAAAATTGTGGTGGGACAAATTTGCATGTAAAGTTTTTGTAATAAGAATTAAAGAGAAGTGTATGGTTTTGAGTCTATCATCAAAGAGAGATAACTTGGAATTACGTCCCTTGTAAGTTTTGGTGGGTGAGCAAGAAAAAAATACGCACGAGAAAGCTGTGTTAGGATGAACACATTTTAGGAGTGAACGAAAAATGTTAGAACGGGGAATTAGTCAGTCTGATTTTGAACGCGCTGAGCGTATGTTAGCAAGTGTGTGTTAGAGAGATGGTGATTTGGAAGTTCATTAGTGAGCGAGGTTTTTTGATATTCATGTCTCTGGAAGACTGACCATTTTGATGTGGTTGGCTACTGTGATTACAGACACGCCACAACAAGAGTTATGTTATCAAGTTGTCAAGGTTTTGTGTTTTTCAAGACAGCAGATATGATTGCAGTTTATATTGAAGATAGACTTTTTTTTAGATAAAACAGAGACAGACGTAGTGATCAGGTAAACTGGTAAAAAATCAACATCCCTGGCAGTTGTAGGCCAGTCTTCTAGCAAGATACACCAGAAGGTCACTAAGTGGAACGTTATAAAGATAAACTAACTTTCTTAGAAAATCACCCAGGTGACATAGCAGTGGAGAAATTAGACGAGAGCAGATCAGTGACAGATATGTACAAGAATATGATTTTCGTATGTTCGCTGAATTGAGAAAATGTTCAAATGGGAATTATATCAAGTTGAATGTATAAATCTATGAGATAAATTCGCAGAAGAGAGAAGCGGATTCTACTTTATGTAAATAAAACTTGGAAGTTCGTTTTACTGCTGTTGGAGTACAGTGTGTCAACAGAGTTAGAAACCATCAACCATCTGTACGTCTTGTCTAACAGTGCATTTCATCACTTGTTTACAGCAGAGTGCTTACATTGTCTGCTCACACATACTGGCCACTGGTTAGGGCAACGATCTGAACCTCTAACATCAACACTATACGAACACTATAAAGAAATGCAAACCTTAACCCACACTACCACGGCCACAGAAGTATGAATGGCTTTGTCAGAGTGTACATTTCAGTTCTGCATAAGGAGTAGAGACAGAAACATCGAATACTGATTGTAACAAGAGATTTGATTTATTGCAATACTTTGGTGAACATGGTAGAGATTAACCAGATACCCTGTGTTATGAAGGACTATTAGTGATAGTGGTTAACTGTACATGTAGAAGATGTCCTTTATGATATATTTGATTTTTTTACTTAAGCAAACCGGTAAATACCCTTATCATGTGTTGCATGCTTACATGGTATTTTTCTCACATGCATAAACTGTAGGGCAGCAGTACAAAAGACATATTGGTCTGTACTGTGAATACTGACGGACGGGCAACACAAAGACTTGATATTTAATCTCTCCCAAATGGAGGATTACCGAAGTCGTGTTGTGTCTTCCCCAGTTCTTTAGGGTAGTCTACACCAGGAGCTTCCGTCTTCATCGATGACGTCGAAACCTGGATCAGGGAAAGAGAACTTCCAACCCCTGAGATAGATCTGCACCTAACACACAAAGTCGAGTGACCGGCATAGCAGTCAGGAATCAAGATAAGTCACACCAACAAGAACCAACCACTATATTCAATCTAACTTCAGAAAGGTCCTTAATGATGAATTATCAACAGTTTTTGTAAACCATATAACCATACAACTTCTATAAGTCCTGAGACAAACTGTCGGTAACTTTATAGAAATTACTGCATTTTTGGAATTTTTTGATTATCTTAAATTCTATACATATTTGATTGATACATATTCTATACATATGACAAATTTTTTTATTTTCATCAGTAAAGCTTCATTGTAATTTATAAAATAAAGATTAGTTTATTGACTTTTCTTTGGGTGTAACAGTGATGTCTAATACTGTAAGATTATGTCATATTTGTATTTAATTAATTGGGGCTCTTTCTAATAATTCAGTACCTTAGGGAAAAGTGGCCTGGATGACTACTAAGTCTATTCAGAGGATTCTCAACCTGCTAAGAGACAGTTACTTTCCAGTATCCCTATTAATAGATCTGCCAGGGATTCTCACTCTATTTTCTTCCTGCGGAACGTATCCCTACATTTTCCGCAGATTTTCCTCGAGCCAAAACTTCAGTGAGATTATCTTTGACAGTTCTGGTACTTATTTATACTTTCACCTTTTCCATCTATCCATCTCGAATCAGTATATAATCAGCCAGCCACAAAGGGTTGGAAACTGAAATTATTAGCAATGAATAATTTATCATCTTTATCATTATACCACGGCAAAGAAAGATGCTCCTCCATTGAACCACTTGCTCCTCCACTAAACCACTTGCTCCTCCACTGAACCACTTGCTCCTCCACTGAACCACTTGCTCCTCCACTGAACCACTTGCTCCTCCGCTTGCTTCCAGATCGACATCGTTTTGTAAAGAAATGTGTAATTAAAAAAACAATTTTAACCAGTTAAATGCTATAAAAATTATCTGATGTTTCAGGTGAGATTATAATATTATTATAAGTCGTCCACGAGGTAGTTGTTAACTATTGCGGATAAATGTAGACTATGAGGGATGGAGGTCTACAAAATCTATTTTGCTCCGACATGATTTATGAAAGAAGCGAGACTCACTTTTTTTTTTTTTTTTTTTTTGGTGACTCAACATTTTTTCAACATCTCCCTAACGTCACACTTCGTCACAAAATTTTTGTCACCATTCCTTTTCCCCTCCCCCCGACTGCGTGACATGATATATATAGACGACCCCAAAGTCCGCACGTCGAGACACGTGTTACAGTGTCTGTTTCTTGCAAAGAAGACAGTAACAATCCTGTAAATTTCCGCCCAAGCCAGAACTGTTCTATCTTAAATAAGGATTATATAACGACATCATAGATGTGCTGTGTGCCGAATGTTACTCCAGGCCAATGAGTTCTGCAGTGTGCTCACTTTTATTTTCCACTGACATCCCTGAAACTGGTTTTTTTGGTTCACGAACTATTGGCTGTTACTACCCCCTTGCCAATTTCCATTTTTAGTGCAAATTGGAAAACGTGGGGATCTGTCCTGTCTGATGAATAATACATTATCTTTCTTTATTCTGTACAATTTGAAGATTATAGGATCGCGTCTTTCTTGCAGCACAGTGCAGTGTCACGTCTGAAAACCGCTATTGTATATTCCCAAGCATTCACTTGTAAGCTGTCTATTTATTTGCACTATCATCATCATCACCACACCTCAGCTCCCTGAGGAGCACAGGCCTTCAACAAACTTATACCAAGTCTTCCTATATTGTGCCATCAGCTCAAGGTCTTTATACATATTCTTCTTACCTTTCATGTCTGTCTCCAGTACTCTTCTCTTTGTGTTCCTTGGTGTCCCTCTCACCAGGGGTATTCAGAACACGGACTGCTCTGTTATGATATCCGCCGGTTTCCTCAATGTCTCTTTATCTCCAGCGTCTTCTTCTCATCTCTTGTTCCACTGGTACTTGTGTGGTTCTTGTCATCAGTTCCAAATTAGTGGTCTTGTCATACCACCTCACTCTTTCTATTCTACGTAAGCACCCATTTATGAAAGTCTGTAGCTTTTTGGTTTCAGAACACTACAATAGGATCTGACTTGCCATTTGAATTGAAGATTCTGATTCGTTTTAGATTTTATTTCTTTTGACCTCCATCCATTTCTTGACGCAATGAAAGCTCCTCTATCCTTCAGTATTCTTATTTTGATATTGTCCAATTTCTATTTTATTGAACAGTTGGCATCTGAGATTGTGGTGGCTGGTTCTCAGTTTAAAAATTATCACCTAATCTCTTCTTGGTAAGAAGTAGTATGCTACTGTTATAAACCACTCTGGGTGTTTTCTCTGTCACTTTTCTTTGAAGATACTTTATTTGTTTTAATTATCACTTTTATTTCTTCAAGTGCTGCCCTATCCTTAGTTTGAATTTCGCTTCTCATTCTTACACATATATGTCTGTCTTCTCATTCTTACACATATACGAGTATATGTCTGTCTTCTCATTTCCGCATAACTTTAAGTGAGCATGGATCCATTACACTTTCACTTTGTTGAATTTATTGCTGGTTTCCATTAGTTCTTCTGAGTGGCTGTCAAATTCATTGTTTTAAGGTTCCTTAAGACAGTTACTGCAGAAATCTATCTTGATTTTAGAATTATTCACGTTTTACACGATGGTCATAGCAGCTTTATAAGTTCTTCTCAGCTTTTAATTTGTATGAAACTTGTTTCAGAGGCCATAGTGATATGAATTTCCTGACAATTCTTAAGCTTCGTGTATGTGCCTTTTCCTTCACTTTTTTGTAAATCTTGTTGCTGATCCGTCTGAACACATATTGGTTCATTTTATGGCTGGGTACACATTCTTAATGTACTCCAAAGCTATATGCTTATTTCTGCTCCCATTTAGTTTCCTATTTTCATTACTTCTGGTATGATGTTAATCAACTCTTGGAATCTTGTTCTCCTTCATCTTGAGAATGTGCTGCTTATCGTTATAGACTTCATCTGCGCAAGGTCTCATACAATGTGAGATAATCCTAATTGCTTTTTTTGTATCCGATTAAATAGCATTTGAGCTGATTTGAATGAAGCATTATACACTCTGTTGGGACATTACACAGATTTTCCAGTGACATGGAAATCTGTTGGTCTAACAAAATCTTTTTGCTGTAATTTCTCGTGCGATGTATTGTCGACGCCTGCCATCATGCACGATTTGTTCGAGAAACTTCTATGACCCATAGAGTTTTTGTATTTTTTCAGTCTTGATGATGAAATTAACGCACACGTTGTCCTATAATTTATGTTCTAAATGCCCCGTGTAGTCACGGGTGTCTTTGTGTAGACAACGACAGAATATGACTGTAGCCCCCCTAAGACATGTCGTAAGAAGCGACTAATATGAGGTTTATGCATGAGGCTGGAAACATTATCATGCCAAACTAATTGCTACAGAAACTACCGATACACATGCAGGAGAGCTTAAACACAGGCTTCCTACATGGGTAACAGCTGTAATGTTGGTCCCATGCTCCGTACGGAGTGAAAAATGAAATCTTCCTCTTCTTCTTCGTTCACCCTCAGATGTCAACTTGAATAAGTTCAAAGAAATCAGTGGTCAGCCTGAGGATGTTGATATCTCCGTAGATTTTCACCAGGAATGGTACTGGTGATGGCCATATACGTTTTCTCTGTTCCTCATATGTTGGGCACCTTTGAAGCAGATGTTTGGCAGTCATTTTATCGGTGCCACAGTCACGCTTATCAGTAGTTTCTATCTTTAATTTGTTGAATAGATGGTATCTCAATCTGTTATGACCTGTGCGAAGTCTGAAGATTACCACTTGTTCACTGCTGCTGAGCTGGTAATATGTATCATTTTGTTGATGGCCTGGATGCTCTGCTTCCCACTTGGGCCTGTATCTGCACTTGATGAAACTCTTGGCTTCCTCATAAGTTATATTTGTGTCAAGTTGAGGAAGATTTCCCCCTTCCTTCGCCAATCTGTCAGCCTCTTCATTTCCAGGAATGTTGCAGGAAAAAGGAAATGAATGTATGAATTAATGAGTGAGTGATTGAGTGAATGCATAAATATTTTTGTCACCCACGGAGAAGACCATCTTTCCGCATCCATATAGTAATAATGCCGGTCTTAACTACCAGTTAACTCTCGTTAGCGGGTCTCTTGTGTCTGACAGAGAAAGAATCGAACTTCTGCACCCTCAGGCATATCGTACAAGGCGACTTATAGGAGACTGGGCACGGAGCTGGCAACCTCGTCTTATAAAACATATTGCCACATACACCACCGCTGCACGAGCTTGTGAATGCGTGAGGAGCTGCTACAGTGGCGACTCTATGCTACGTGAGGAGCTGCTACAGTGGCGTCTCTATGCTACGCGAGGAGCTGCTACAGTGGTGTCACTATGCTACGTGAGGAGCTGCTACAGTGGTGTCACTATGCTACGTGAGGAGCTGCTACAGTGGTGTCACTATGCTACGTGAGGAGCTGCTACAGTGGTGTCACTATGCTACGCGAGGAGCTGCTACAGTGGTGTCACTATGCTACGCGAGGAGCATCTACAGTGGCGTCACTATGTTACGTGAGGATCTGCTACAGTGGCGTCTCTATGCTACGTGAGGAGCTGCTACAGTGGCGTCTCTATGCTACGTGAGGAGCTGCTACAGTGGTGTCACTATGCTACGTGAGGAGCTGCTACAGTGGTGTCACTATGCTACGCGAGGAGCATCTACAGTGGCGTCACTATGTTACGTGAGGATCTGCTACAGTGGCGTCTCTATGCTACGTGAGGAGCTGCTACAGTGGCGTCTCTATGCTACGTGAGGAGCTGCTACAGTGGTGTCACTATGCTACGTGAGGAGCTGCTACAGTGGTGTCACTATGCTACGTGAGGAGCTGCTACAGTGGTGTCACTATGCTACGTGAGGAGCTGCTACAGTGGTGTCACTATGCTACGCGAGGAGCTGCTACAGTGGTGTCACTATGCTACGCGAGGAGCATCTACAGTGGCGTCACTATGTTACGTGAGGATCTGCTACAGTGGCGTCTCTATGCTACGTGAGGAGCTGCTACAGTGGCGTCTCTATGCTACGTGAGGAGCTGCGACAGTGGTGTCTCTATGCTACGTGAGGAGCTGCTACAGTGGCGTCTCTATGCTACGTGAGGAGCTGCTACAGTGGCGTCTCTATGCTACGTGAGGAGCTGCTACAGTGGCGTCTCTATGCTACGTGAGGAGCTGCTACAGTGGCGACTCTATGCTACGTGAGGAGCTGCTACAGTGGCGTCTCTATGCTACGCGAGGAGCTGCTACAGTGGTGTCACTATGCTACGTGAGGAGCTGCTACAGTGGTGTCACTATGCTACGTGAGGAGCTGCTACAGTGGTGTCACTATGCTACGTGAGGAGCTGCTACAGTGGTGTCACTATGCTACGCGAGGAGCTGCTACAGTGGTGTCACTATGCTACGCGAGGAGCATCTACAGTGGCGTCACTATGTTACGTGAGGATCTGCTACAGTGGCGTCTCTATGCTACGTGAGGAGCTGCTACAGTGGCGTCTCTATGCTACGTGAGGAGCTGCTACAGTGGCGTCTCTATGCTACGTGAGGAGCTGCTACAGTGGCGTCTCTATGCTACGTGAGGAGCTGCTACAGTGGCGTCTCTGTGCTACGTGAGGAGCTGCTACAGTGGCGTCTCTATGCTACGTGAGGAGCTGCTACAGTGGCGTCTCTATGCTACGTGAGGAGCTGCTACAGTGGTGTCACTATGCTACGTGAGGAGCTGCAACAGTGGTGTCACTGTGCTACGTGAGGAGCTGCTACAGTGGTGTCACTATGCTACGTGAGGAGCTGCTACAGTGGTGTCACTATGCTACGTGAGGAGCTGCTACAGTGGTGTCACTATGCTACGTGAGGAGCTGCTACAGTGGTGTCACTATGCTACGTGAGGAGCTGCTACAGTGGTGTCACTATGCTACGTGAGGAGCTGCTACAGTGGTGTCACTATGCTACGCGAGGAGCTGCTACAGCGGTGTCACTATGCTACGTGAGGAGCTGCTACAGTGGTGTCACTATGCTACGTGAGGAGCTGCTACAGTGGTGTCACTATGTTACGTGATAAGCTGCTACAGTGGCGTCTCTATGCTACGTGAGGAGCTGCTACAATGGCGTCTCTATGCTACATGAGAAGCTGCTACAGTGGCGTCTCTATGCTACGTGAGGAGCTGCTACAGTGGCGTCACTATGCTACGTGAGGAGCTGCTACAGTGGCGTCTCTATGCTACGTGAGGAGCTGCTACAGTGGCGTCTCTATGCTACGTGAGGAGCTGCTACAGTGGCGTCTCTATGCTACGTGAGAAGCTGCTACAGTGGTGTCTCTATGCTACGTGAGGAGCTGCTACAGTGGCGTCTCTATGCTACGTATGGAGCGCAAAGGGAAATTATGATGTGTTTATGTGTATGCGTAGACGCCTTTATGCTTGTGATGAGCATCTCTCTCCTGTCTCCATGTTTTAAGATTTTAAATTACAGCTGGGGGAAAGGGGGGGGGGTGAGTTAGATTTCGCTGCTTCGCCGCCCCTGGACTTATTTGAACTGGCTTCCCCGTGCTTGAAACATGATTACGCAAATAATTTACCTAATCTTCCCAGCCGTCAAAACTGCCAGTGGAACATCTAAATCATAACTGACCCTGTTTCCCCAGCAGTAATGAGAATTTTTGTCCTCTTCAAAGACTTTGTTTATGTTAGTTAAAATTGAGAATTGTACATTTGCAGAGGCGTACAAACAAAAACGCAACAAACACTTCCAACAGGCAAATCCTTTTCAAATTTTTTTTTTTCTAAATAAATAAGATAAGCCGTTTTGGCATATTCAAGAAATGAGAGGCTTACTTCATAAATCCGTTCTGAAAATAAAATTTAAAAAGTGACAAACCTGGATAGCTCTATAATGGGAATCTAATTCATGGTAATTACAAACGGCAAACACAATTTATAACAGCCTCAGAGAGAAGATAGACGACCGCCTTGGCTGGATATGAAGTTCATAATTACAGCATAAATCGCGAAAAAGACCCGACCAACGACTTCCTATCTAGAACATGATATTCCGAATAGAAAACGGCGTGCTTTGAAAGACATCCTCGGATGATGAAGTTGGTTATTTGTGGATATGATTACGTGTCAAAGTTGACGACTTTTCCAGGTGGAGATGATCAAGTGTAGAGCACTGTCAGCACCTCTAGGAATAAATAATTCAAAAGGTGTACGTAACATTTCACTTTCCTCGTCGTTTTTCCCCATTCGTTCTTCTCTTCTTCTGTTGTATCGATCTTATTTTTCTTCTCTCATTGTTTCTTCTACTTCCTTTTTTTCTCATTTCTACCATACACAATCTGACAACAACATGAATATGCTCATCGAAAATTTGGCAATTCAATCCCGGGTCTTGAAGACGCCTGACTTGACAACCTAAGCAGTTACCTCAGCCGTGTGCAAGAGACGTTCTGCATTCACAATATTTGACTATTGACAAGAAGTACAGTCCCAAGCACCTGTGGAAACCATCGTCGGCTGAAGCAGACGCCCAGCGGCCCCCCCCCCCCCCCCCACCCTCCACACTGGAAGCTAAGTACAATAGCAGCTCAACCAAGGGACATTTCAAATCTTTTCAATAAGTCCACCACAGTATTAATCCGATGATGATCAACATTATCGTTTCTTTTTCTAAACAAAGTTATTTATTTTAAATCTTGTTAAACTCTAAGTGAATATTAAGCCTGTTTGTCTGTAACTTTAAGGCTATAGTTGGATTAACCACTATTAAGTGAATTGTACGAGGGGCGTTCAGAAAGTAATGCACCACATCGTTTTTCTCAGCTAATAATGAAGATAGAAGCATGAAATTTTGCACACTTTAAATATGGCATGCGCCAATTGTGTGCACCAAATTGCACCGCAACCGGCCAAATAATACGGCTGCCCTAAACCGTTGAAATGGAGCGTGTTAGCAACTTGCGTTATAAGCAGCGAATTGTGATAGAATTTCTCGTTGCAGAGAAGGAAACTGTTGTGAACATTCATAAGCGTCTATGTGATGTGTATGGAAGTTTTGCAGTCAACAGGAGTACAGTCAGTCGCTGGGTTCAGAGAATCAAAGAATCAGGAAGTGGAGATACGGAGCTGCTTGATCGGCCGCGCTGTGGACGTCCTGCCACAGCCACCAACGCAGAAATGTTGAAATGCGCTGAGGGCATTATTCTTACTGAAAGGCGAATCACTACTCAACAATTGGCCTTACAGCTGTCAGTCAGCATTGGTAGTGCAAATGCAGTTATAAAAACTCCAGGATTTTCTAAGGTTTGCGCAAGATGGGTTCCTCGAAGTCTCACAAATGACCACCGATTGCAAAGGAAAGCAATTTCTTCTGAATTGTTGGAGCGTTTCAATGCTGATGGAGAGAACTTTTTGGCTAAGATCGTTACAGGTGACGAAACCTGGGCACATCATTTTGAACCTGAGACAAAAAGACAGTCAATGGAGTGGCATCATCCGCAATCACCATGAAGAAAGAAATTCAAGACAATTCCTTCAGCTGGAAAGGTCATGATCACTGTCTTTTGGGACATTGAAGGTGTGATTCTTGTGGACGTTATGCCAAGAGGAGAGACAATCAATTCGCAAGTTTACACTAAGACATTGAAAAAACTCAATCAACGTTTTCGCAGAGTTCGGCCGCACAAGAATCCAGCAGACCTGCTTCTTCTTTACGACAATGCGCGACCTCACACAAGTCTGGCAACACGGGAAGCAATCACCAAATTGGGTTGGACTGTACTACCCCATCCCCCCTATAGTCCCGATTTGGCACCCTCTGATTTTCATCTATTTGGTCCACTTTAAAGATGCACTCCGTGGGACAAGGTTTGAAGATGATGAAGGAATGATTCATGCAGCGAAGAAATGGCTACATGATCAAGTCAAAATCTGGTACGGGCTACGAATACATGCACTTGTTTCGCGCTGGCATAAAGCCGTACAAGTTGATGGGGATTATGTTGAATAATACCGATGTTTACATGACATATCCATGTATATTGTGTATAAATGTCATGCTTTTTGAATACCCAGCTCCTTAGAAAAACGATGTGGTGCATTACTTTCTGAACGCCCCTCGTATATCGGCATCCGCATGACTCATAATGTGTTAAATGCATAAACATATAGAACTATAAAATTAATAGTTGCTGAATAACCTTCAACTGGGGGCTCTAAAAAAAATACTTATATTTTACAAAATACTAAAAGATCATGATAGCTCAGATGATCTCAGTTGTTATGCTTCCTTTTCTTTAACATCCTATGAGGCTCCATTAAATAGAAGCATTCTTATATTTATATCTCTGCCAAGAGTGATCTTGAGCGAAGGTTGATACCTTGGAATACCCTCATCATTATTCTCTGTTTGACCATTGTTGGACCACTGCTGCGGAGCATGGGAAACGACCCCGCCACACAGCGTCACGAACAATGCATAGACAACTGCTTCTAATAACCAATTCAATTAGCGAGCTATGCAGGAAATCTCAAGTACAATCATAACTGTTACAACTGTAATGATCTTCAAGTCCACCAAAACGTACTGACCTCTCTGACACATTCATGCCTCTTTGAAAACTCCAAGAACAACACAGTTCTAACAAAACCACTGTAGATACCTCACTAACTAAGCAAATGTCATTCCAAAATGCAATGTACATCACTATAGAAAACTATAGGTGTGAACCAGCACCTTTCTCTCTCGTTGGTTTAGATAGACCTGAGCTGTCATACCACACACTCTAATGGAAACACAACGGCCTTCTTCAACGGTGGCAAGTACTCTCCTTAAAGTTCAAATATCCCCGCTCAACTTTCGAATGACCTTTGGACTATTACTCAATTGTTTGATCTTCCATGTCGGACACTACTGCGAGCATTCACTTTCGTTCATTCGTACACGAAGAAAGAAGATATCAGATTAAGCTGGGAGAACAGGTTCTTGAACAGGTCGACCACTTTAAATACCTTGGAGCTATTATAGACCGAAAGGGAGGCATCAAAGAAGAGTTGGCCACTCGAAAAGCAGCAGCTGGGAGACTTTTTCAGGCCATAAATCGAGGATTCCTCAGCAAGAGAGAGGTTGTTAAGAAAACGAAGATGGCTGTATACCGCTCCACCTATGTCCCAGTCTTGACATATGGATGTGAGTCATGGGCAATGACTACAACCCACAAAAGCCAGATCCAAACCTCAGAAATGAGGTATCTGAGGAAGGTGGTTGAAGTAACAAGAAGAGACATGGTCCACAACCAGACGATACGTCAAGGCCTAAAATCCCACCCCCTGCAGACACGATTAGAACAATCCCAACTAAGATGGTTTGGCCATGTCTGCAGAATGGGAGAAGATCGGCTACCACGACAAGCATGGGAAACTAAGAGCCAGTGATCCAGACCCCCAGGACGACCCAGAGTCCGCTGGGAGGACAACATTAGACAATCTTTGAAGGACCGAGGACTAGAATGGAACCAGGCCAGGAGGAAGACAGCCGATAGGATGGTCTGGAGTTCTCTCTTCCGAACCTCTACACCTCTCGATAGAAGGGGAACGACTAAGTAAGTAAGTAAGTCATTCGTACACAAATTATTTCCTGCAAAAACTACACAAACCTTAAACACTGCCCAACCTTCGCTCGTATATTCATAGCAACTCAAACAAGCAATCTAGATCGCTGAGTGACACACATACTATTAACTGTTCGTGACACCTTTCTGACTTCTTTCCAGACAGCATGTTCTTGTGAAATGATGTAGCAAGACCTCTTGTATATTAGATCGTGTGTGATATACATCCACTTAATCACAGCAATATATAAACATGCACGGGAGATATCCTTGGCCCAGAGTTCACCATTACAACATGCACAGATCAATAAGTTCGTGACTGTGGTCTCTAAACTAAGAACTGGAAAGAATCTCCGAGAGAAGCCGTGTTGCCTAACTGATACAATGAACTCCTTTGTTTGGGTGAGGGAGTTAACCCTTGTCGTGATCCTCGCGTTAACAAGCATCGTTAATGTCCAAGGATATTATCTTTCTCCTGAGATCGAAGGCTTCCCCCATTGTTATTCTCCGCTGGAACAATACAAATAATCAATGCAAGTATTTCGCAGTGGATTATTAGCCTTCACTGGCACATAATAACCTGGCGAAGACACATGTAACGAATCAGTAGAAGCAGTAAGTTATAAGCGCTCAAACAGTAATCACAAGTTACATGTTAATTTCCCCTTAAGCATGTCGTAAGAGGCGACACATATGAGGCTGTGCTTGGGGCTGGTAACCTCATCATGTAAACATAATTGCTACAGAAAGAACTAAAGAAAGCTAAGGGGCATGTTTCCTGAAAGAGAACTAATTGCAGTAGTAGTTTTATGCTCCATAAACAGCTAGAAGGAAAGCGATGTTAACATCAGCCAGTCGACAGATTAGGCAACCTAATAACAACAGCAGCTCCATTTATATGTAACTACCGAACAAGAAAAGTCACTCACTGTCAACAAGTTTCCTGAGAAGAAGGAAGAGGATGAATAGTTAGCGATGGAAGCTGGCTTATTAATCAGAAATATAAATGCAAAAAGAAAAGTGACCACCCTCATTTCTTCTAGGAAATAATAATATTCTGTATTATCTATAATATCGGGCTTATTATCATTATATGACTTTCATTGTTCCCCGTAATGATGAGCGAGGATTACTCCACTTGGAAAATGTGGTCTGACCTAGATATCACAGCTCCCTTCATTGAGGGTTTAACCTGCGGCCGGGGATAATACGTCATTGGAGATCTCAGCCGATAACAGGTCGACTTAGAGCGGACAACGTGCACGACATTACTAACGGGAGATAACATAACGGCAGATTTGAATGTAGTGGTGAAGAGAAGCTAATCTCAGAGGTGCCACTAACACTTGATTGACGTCATTTTCTTTGATATTTTCTTACTTGTTACTTAAAGTCATCATCGACCACAATTATCACATCATTTTTATGACCTTGGGGATACAGACAGGTTGCACATAAATTGTACATTGTTTTTCTTTAGTAGCCAAGCGATGCTGCTGACTGGAATTATTTTTCTAATTCAATGCTATACTGACTGACGCCAGGCGATGAGGTCTCTCCACAACTTCCGACCCCTAGTGATGTTACTAGTTCTGTTCTTGACCTCTTTTCAGACTATAATATTACAATTTCAAGTATCTCCGTTTTGTTGAACAATATCTCTTTCCTCATCAATCTTTCCTGTTGTTACACCGTATTTTAAATTTCCCCTTTTTATAAAATTCCAACAACAACAAGTGAACGGCTGACTTCAGATACGTTCAACAAGCTTCCCTAGTTAAATAAAATTTAAAAAAGCCACTGTCATGACGTCATCATTACTTTTTAAGCTGTGTATAGTGTTTTTAACATTGGTCCTGTCACACCATACATCTGTAGTGTTCATAAATCTTCTTGTTTGTATACTGACTGTACATATCTGGCTTCCATATGACAGGATCGGTATTAAGTAATGGTTGGTAAGAAAACGAAGATGGCTGTATACCGCTCCACCTATGTCTCAGTCTTGACATATGGATGCGAGTCATGGGCAATGACTACAACCCATAAAAGCCAGATCCAAACCTCAGAAATGAGGTATCTGAGGAAGGTAGGTGAAGTAACAAGAAGAGACACGGTCCACAACCAGACGATACGTCAAGGCCTAAAATCCCACCCCCTGCAGACCCAAGTAGAACAGTCCCAACTGAGATGGTTTGGCCATGTCTGCAGAATGGGAGAAGATCGGCTACCACGACAAGCATGGGAAACAAAGAGCCAGGGATCCAGACCCCCAGGACGACCCAGAGTCCGCGGGAGGACGGTCAGCCCCGGGAAACATCCAGGACGGAGGTGCAATCGGACACTATTATGATAGGGTTTACTGTTTCAAATATACTTGCAAGTGTCTTTCTTTAGGGAGGAGGAGGGATGATAAAGATAGGATCCGCCTCTAGTGACAAATACTTTAAGTACCGGGGTACGCCGATGGCTGTAGGTTAAAATCTCTTGGACATCCATACAGTTTCTCATCCTTTACTATCTTCCATTTTGTGTTTAGACTCTTGATAATCATCCTGTTGAGTGGTTAGAGCACTTATTTCTCGACACAAAGTTACCGGGTTCGAAATCTGCAGCACAACTGCAGCTAATGCACCAAACATTGATATGCTCTAGCAGAAGTGGTTTCTGTAGCACTTTGTGTTACGTGATGAGTTTGTCAGCCTGCATGCACCAATCTCATTAGACTTTGTACGACATGTGGTAGAAATATATAGTACTAAACACAATATGTAGTGATACTGACAGATATAGCATTAATACACACATGAGTGATAAGACATGAGAAAGACATGGCACAACAGGTAGTAAAGTAAGTAATGGAAATATTAGATACCAGTGACATTCAACATCGTCATTAAAGAAGCGGTCCACGAGTTGTTGTTTTGCATTGTGTCACGGGATTTGCCTCCCCTTTGCTCTGTGGTATTGGTCCACCAGTGGCCAAAACTCAAAAGTATCTAAAATGGGTCGTCAAAGGTGTCTACCTTCGCACAAGATTACTGTTGGCAGAGTTGTAGATAGGATAATGACGCTTCTATCTTAAGATAGAGTGTTCACAAGATAATTCAGAAGTCAAGAACAATGCTGCATAGAGCTGAGCACTATTAACTTATATCTGATCCGGCACCTTTTGTGAAGTTTTAAGGAATGGTTTGGCTTGTTCGAGCCCCCAGCTGAGTTAATTCCGCAAAATTCCTTTTATAATTAATTTTGGATCTATGGCTGTAAATATATGTGTATATATATTAAAGATTGTCGATCATACATGCGCTCTCTTATCTATAAGAACTGAATCAACTATGAATTTGTAAAATATATAACAAATTTAATAATCGATTAGTCTTTAACAAAGTTAAATAAATATGGATGAAGATGATTTTAGAAGGTTTTAAAATATGTCTTTACTGAGACTTCATTAGGGACTGATGGTTATTAGTGTCCTTTGCGTGCCTGTTACAAAAGACTTAGCTTGCTCAGTACTGCACTGGGTCGTTGTCAGGTTTCTTGTGATGATGACTCTTCTCTAGAGGCTTCTAGATGAACTTCACTCCTAATGTCAAGGTGGGTGTCTTCACAACGTGTCCACTATAGATAGTTGGTGTCGAACACAACTCTTGAATCACAAAGCTAATGGCGAAGATTCTCACTTCAGACTGGTCTGGTATTAAGAACCGTCTTGTAGCTTTGAACCACGAAGTTTAAGAAAAATAAAAGAACAAATGCCTCTCCTAAGTACATTTGTGGGCTGAAGCTTTAACAGGCGCATTGTATCGCTGTTCACCCACCAATGGTAGCCTCTCTGAATAATTATTCTCCCTGAGTATACACAGTTAACTCAGGGAATATGATTAGAAATCACTGTTATTCTTCTGGATACATTAATGGAGAAAATGTGTCTGGACAGCGCGATGGCAATGGCTTGACTGAATTACAATTAAAAAGGTACATATATCTCACAAAATGATACTATACACCCTGTGCACATGTGATGTAATCATCACTCACTTACTCACAGCTGCATTCGGAGTCTGGGGTCACCTCTGCTGTCGGTTTTCTGTACGACTAGCAAGAAGTAATCACCAGCGCTTGCTGTAGTGGTTTATGAATATGCTATTTTCATATGTTGAGTTGCCAGCCTCCTATGACTAGTATGACCACTTAGCAAGTACAGACATGTCACAATTCACATTTTAAACTATATGTTCACAACTTACCCCAATGGGATATACAATCTCCTGGCACAGTAGAATGGACTCAGCAACTTTGTTTATATGCTTCAAACACTTGGTCTGGGAAATTTTAGTATTCCTCTTATGACGGGTGCTCCGATTCCTTGCGTTTCCAGTCTTTGCATTTTAAAATGCGAGTTATCTTTAAAATTATAAAGACGCCCAAATACTTTGATCTGTCACTATTAATTCTGGAATACTTTGTCCGAACCTTCTCTCTGGCTACTGGGAGTTGCTAATTTGACGTTGCGATGCAGTCTGATCTGTGTCTCCGATTTCGCTAGATTATATTTCCATTTCTCAGTTCAAGCCACAGATTGGTATTTGTAGACCAACTTGCCAATGAAAGTCAAAGTCTGTTCCGGCTCTCAAATTAAACCAATGGTAAGCTCTTTAGGACTATGTGGGTCGGGGTCTAAATCCTTACTATCCCCCGCGTATTTTAAAATATCAATTTTAAAATATAAACTCGTGACTTCTTTCAAATATGTCAGTAATACTTCGGATTGTATTTGTAAAAACTCACAAACACATCGGTGAACTTATTTCCTGGCTAATACCTTCCGCCTATATTGTCTTCTCTGACAGGTTATCTGTAATATTGATACAGAGATGGTCCAGCGGAAGCGATTACGTATTATCACCTGTCTTTGCATAAATCCCTTAGACAGATTTCTTAGACAGCCAATCCGGCTTTCTTTTCGTCGATCGCATGATACCACCTTGTGTCAACAAGGATCGTCTCTATCAAAGGTGGCTAAACGACTTAAGTGATAAAGTATTAGTTGCTGACCTGTCTAATTAGCCTTATATTACTACGATTCACCTGGAAAACGTAAACAAGTCTAGGGAGTGGTCAGAGCAAAAATTGTAAGTGTATAAAATATGCCAAATAATAAGACAATGAGTGAGGAAAATGAAGAAATGAAGTGATACTGCCGGAGCGAACGACAGTTATGAATGTGCAAGAGCTAAGAGGAGTGGCGTCACAACGAACAACCTGGAGAGCACTGGTTTCTGCCTTATGTGCCGTGTTTGGCGCTTAAAGAATTTATTATTTATTATTATTATATATATATATATATATATATATATATATATATATATATATATATATATAGATTTATATATATATATATATATATATATATATATATATATATATATATATAATAGCCCCTTCAGTCATGACTGACTATGGGAATGCGCCCCTGAGGTGGCAGCCCTCAGCTGCTTATTTTCCTGGTGCTCCTTTCGACGTTTTCTCCTCACCTCTGCTTCTTGTGTGAGCCTCTCTTCGCCCAATCTGAGGTGGCGCCGTAAATAGCATCGCCACTTAGTGCGATCAGCAGCTTCATCCTCCCATGTTGCTGGATCCATGTCCAGTGCCCTCATATCTCTCTTGCACACATCTTTGAACCTCAGCTGTGGTCGCCCAACTGTTCTCTTGCCATCTGCTAATTGTCCGTAGAAGATATCTTTTGGGATGCGACCATCTTCCATACGGCGAACATGGCCAAGCCAGCGAAGTCTGCGCTGTCTAAGAAGCGTATACATACTTTGAAGGCCAGCACGTGACAACACCTCGACATTAGTCACTTTATCTTTCCACGAGATGCCGAGGATGCGGCGTAGACACCGCAAATGGAAGGTATTGAGCCTTCTTTCTTGCTTAGCATAGGTCGTCCAGGTCTCGCTGCCATATAGGAGTGTGCTGGTGACGCAGGCATTATATACCGCAGCTTTGGTCTTCATTGTGAGTTTAGAGTTTCCCCAAACACGCGATGTGAGGCGGGCAAAGGTAGCTGCAGCTTTGCCAATGCGGCTGTCGATTTCTGTATCCAGTGAGAGTTTGTCATTGATGGTAGACCCTAGGTATGTGAAGTGGTGCACCACTGCCAATTCATAGTTATCGATAGTGATAACTGGTGCAGCACTCACATCCTGACTCAGCACATTCGTTTTCTTTAGACTTATTGTGAGGCCAAAGTCCTTGCATGCTTTAGTGAAGCGATTCATCAATATATATATATATGACGTGGAATGGACCTTGAACGAATGGCGCAGTACCGGGGGGGGGGGGGGGAGTTGGCGTGTTGTTGTTGTAGAGTACCCATGCTCCACAGGGAGCTCCAATGTATTCATGACGAAAATGGTATGTAGATTTTAATTGTCTATATTGTACTTCTGTGTAGTATGAAGGTTTTCCTAATCCATTAAGTTCTTCAGATTCATTAGTTCATAACCCGCACTCCCAAAGGAGCATAGGCCTTCAACAAACACATGTTAAGTCCTTCTGTCACGTGCCATCATCTCAAGTTCTTTCCACGTTCTCTTCATCATTTTCACCTCTGTTTCCAGCTTTCTTCTCCGTGTGCTTCTTGGTCTACCTCTGCCTCTCTTGCCCTGGGGGTTCCAGAACAAGGACTGCCTTGTAATGCTGTCAATATTTTCCTCAGTGTGTGTCCTATCCATCGCCATCGTCTTCTTCTCAACTCTTGTTCCACTGGCACTTGTCTGGTTCTTGTCATCAGTTCCACGTTGGTAACCTTGTCATACCATTTTAATCCTTCTGTTCTACGCAAGCCCCCATTTATGAAAGTCTGTAGCTTTTTGGTTGTTGTCTTTGTTGTTCTACATGTTTCAGAGCCATATAATAGTACTGACTTCACATTTGAGTTAAAGATTCTTATTTTCGTGTTGGATCCGATTTCTCTTGATCTCGATATATTTCCCAATGCAATGAAAGCTCTTCTTCCTTTTTGTATTCTTATTTTGATATCACTGTCTGCCCCTCCAACTTTGTCTATATTGCTGCCAAGATATGTGTACGATTATACATCTTGTAGTGGTGTTTCTTCAAGTTCAACCCTGTTATCATTACCTGCGTTTATTCTCATTATTTTTGTCTTTTCCCTGTGTATTTTCAGACCCAATTGCTGTGACCTCTCCTCGAGTGTTTTAAATTTGTCCTGCGTCTGATTACGGTTATGGGACAGAAGAGCCAAGTCATCAGAAAAATCCAGATTATCCTACTGCTTAGTCAGAGTCCACTGGATTCCATTTCTGTTGTGTGTTGTCGATGTTCTCATAACCCAGTCTATTGCTAGTAAGAAAAGAAATGGAGACAAGAGCCATCCCTGTCGCACTCCCGTTCTTATCCCAAACGGTTCTGTAAGCTGTCCTTCATGAAGAACTCTGCATGTCATTTCTTGATATGTTTTCTTTATTAAATTAATGATCTTCAGGGGAACTCCATAATGCCTCATCAATTTCCAAAGTGATTCTCGGTCTACACTGTCAAATGCCTTTTCGTAGTCCACAAATCCAATGTTTAGTGGTGAATTCCATTCCTGACTTTGTTCAACTATTATTCTCAAAGTGGCTATCTGGTCTGTACAGGATCTGGTTTGACGAAAACCTGCTTGTTCATCTCTCAGTTTCTTGTCTATGGACTCTTTTAATCTCTCGAGGATAATCCTGTTTAATACTTTTCCTGGCACTGATAGTAACATTATTCCTCTATAATTTGTGCACTCTTGTAAATTTCCCTTCTTAGGCAACTTAACCAGATATCCTTCCTTCCATTCTGCTGGTATCTCTTCTTTTTCACAGACTTAACCAAGTAATTTATATACCCTCTCTGTAGCCGTGTCGATATCTGCTTTGATGGCCTCTGCTGGAATGCCATCTGGTCCAGACGCTTTTCCATCTATTAGAAGCTTTATGGCTCTCTTTATTTCTTCCTTCGTTGGTCTTTAGCAGTTAATTTGTAGTTCTTCTTCTGCTGGCTGGAGGTTTGGGGGGATTTGTGGAGCTGGTCTATTGAGAAGTCCTCAAAATATTCCGTCCACCACTTCATTTGCTCTTGTATATTGCTGAGCAATTTTCGATTCTTGTCTTTTAGGAAGCAACTTGTGTGCTTGTATTTCTCCTGTTAGCTTCTTTGTGATGTTATACAGTTCTCTCATATTTCCTTTGGCTGCAGCATCTTCTGCTTCTCTTGCCAACTCCTCAATATACTTCCTCTTGTCTCTTTTGATACTTCTTTTTACTTCTTTGTTTGCTTCTGTGTACACTTCTTGAGCCTTGGATTTGGAACTTCTGGTTTTGATTGTGTTTAAATCTGCTTTCTTGTTTTTTCTGTCTTATATCTTATTGATGGTTTCTGTTGTTATCCATGCTTTTTGTTGTCGTTCCTGTCGTTGATTTTCGATAGGGAAATTAAGACTTGGGTTGGTCCCTTCTGAATAGGTTAGAATGAGTGATAGCCACAGTGAGATGTGATAATAGAAATAGAGTTCCACGAGTGAGATGGTAGAAATTTATAGAGGCTGTCCCGGAAATCGAGAATCTCTCTCTCCGCCTATCTTCTACAACAGATCAAAAGGAGTCAGACAATCTATAAAAAATAGGTATATTAATATATATATATCTATGCACTCACGTGCCCGCACATACAAGTGACGACAGTTAGACACCTAGACGTGGGAAAAACTATAACAATGATTATATAGATATTATGGGAACGAACTGACCACCACACTGAAATAAATGTAGGTATAGTTTAATTATCATAGTAAACTTACATCACAACATAAAAAATACATCAAAAGCATACACATAGTCATAAAAATCAAGGAATGCTACAATATTGATAGACCCGTTTGTATGGTCCTACCCTGGATATATATAGCTCACAGTCCCGATAGAAGAAAGTGATAACCCCAAAGAGTTACAGATACATATGATTGAGTCTATGGTTTCCCCCTTTTAAGGTATGGACAGACTTGATACTCTGCTTTATTCTAAGGGTACATATTGTTAGCAATAACTTGCATAAAGGAAGTTACAACGTGGGTGACTCAGACAAAGAACATCCTTCAGTCTACTTTCACTCGGTTCTTTCATCAGGGCCCTGATATACTTACAATCGTGCTGTGGTTCGCCGTCTGGCGCAAACTTTGGGACACTCACACACTTTTTATCTGTTACTGTCGTTAAAAGAAGCGGATCCCAGCTCTGCAGATTTGTTTGTTGGTTTCATCAAAATGGATCAGGGGAGCGTCTGCTTCATGCGATAGTTATTTCAGACTAAAGTTAGTGTCACTTGACTCACGAGGTAAGAATTAGGCTTAAACGAGCACACAATGTCAGAACACGAGGTTTCCCTTAATTAGGAAGATGACCGGTGGACAACTTCTCTCAACAAATAATCTTGGTTCACCACACACTTGTCAACAATGTCGGAAAGTTAATGTTTTAGATTTTTGTAATTTTTCTCACCACAAGGCAGCATGTACATTAGAGTTAGTGTAGAAATATGCACTGGCTCAAAGGCCCAGTATAAGCATTTATTAGGTATGTCTCTGTACAAAACGCCGGCAAAGTTTGGGTTATCCCAGTATTCACCGAATAAAGAAAAAACACATATGAAATATGTTACATATTATGTACTCAGTATAACTTACGTTTTTAAAATGCAAGCATACAGCTTGACTTATCATTTAAAACTTCCCGTGCAATAAGTTATATATTTAAAAATCATCAATCCTCATGAATTAGGAATACATACGTATTCCGTCAACACTCAGGAGGCATCTAGCATTTATAAGTTAGTTTAGAAAAAATTTTTCCCGTCTGATTATTTAGCAGTTAAATTAAATTCGTTATAGCTACATTGTTGTTTAAGCTAGAAATTATAATTTATTCTGCTTTCCACTGAAACACGTCACTAGAAAATAATACAGACTATATAATTAAGCACTCTGCACCAAATCTAACTAGTGAAATATGAAATAAGCGATTATCACTTTAAACACTTCACAAAATATTAGATAATTATTATAGTATATATACCTCAACACACAGAACTACAGGTAATCGCACACTTTAGAATTATACGCTGATATATTTATTTGAAGTCTAGAGCTCGGTAAATTTCCGAACAAACTAGGGCTTCGCTATACAGCTTATTCTATTCACGAACAACCTGTCTACTGCGAATTTTGAGGACTGAATGAAAATAAAGTTTAACATTCTGGTTATATCTATTATCAGACAAAGGGTCCCACTTTATTTCGCCAAACGAAATAATCTCCCCTTTCCGTCTAAAACACCTTACATCAACTAGAAGACTACCATGAACTGACACTCGTGCGTTTTCACACCTCACGCTGACCAGGACAACAGTGAGTGCCTTGTCAGCTGGGATTTCCAGACAAATGTCTCAAACTGCGCCGAGGAGATGTCGGCTATCGCGCCTCACCTAAGCGCTCAGCCGATGCAACTCGTTGTGGCAGGTGAAAATGCAGACAACTTTGTCGCCTATAGGTCTGGCGAAAGCGAATATTCACAGTGTATTTCGTCTGGTGCAGGGAATGCTGTAGACATATGTCTGCTCCTATGTCTGGCCAGACGAATATATTCACAGTTTCGTCCACTGACACCTAATGCAATAGAATGCATTTTAACGCTCTCTCTCTGACACGTTATGTCATAAATGCGTTTACCAGTATGAGAAAGAAAACGGTAAAGTTGAGAATGGGGAAGAAAATATTTTTCGCAAAAAACTGGGTGCGAAAAATACAGGAAAAAGGTAAAGAGTGATAATAAAATAGAGGATACGGGTGAAAGAAAAAGAAGAGGATATAGGCAATTTATGATCAATAAACTCTCTGTGACAGAACGTCCCCCCTTTAAGATATGGAAGCACTCCATGTCTACGTTATGGAAATAAATTTCCTATATCCGCAGCTTCAGGGTGTCTGTCTTCTTTCCTCTCATCTTCCCCTTCATCTCTCTCCAATTTCTACTCACGTCTACTCCCAAAGTTTCCTTTCTCTGGAATGTCTCCCATGCGCGCTTGAAAGAGCGTTGCCGCTTCTGTCATTTTTGAAAGATTTCGTGTGATTGCAGTGGAATATCCCTGCCACTATCGTCATCTTCGTCAGTTTTGGCGATCGTCAGGAGATGGTCGAAGGTTGGCACCGGTCTTTCCAAGTATCTCTTTAACAGATTTAAATGGAAAACTTTCTCCTTTCCTTGAATAACACCTTAGAAATATTTTTCAGGACGGTAAACGGCCCTTGCCATCCGATCCTCAGTTGGTTGTTTCCGGTATGGAGTAACACCAAAACTTTCTCTCCTGCTTCCAATTCTCTTTCTTTCGCGACTTTCCTGTATCGGTTAGCGTGCTTTGTGCGTGCTCGCTTAAAGTTAGTCGTTGCTAGGTCCCATCCTAGTTTCAACCTTTCCTTTAAATCCGATACGTATTTACTTGCTGCGACGACTGTCTCATCAGCCTTCTGGTCTGTCAGCGACCAAAGTAAGGCTTCAAGCGGGCCCTTAATGGGTCTGCCGAATAAAAGCGTGGCTGGCGGAAATCCTGTGGAAGTATGAGGAGATTCTCTGTAGCCAAATAAAGCTGCCGGAATGCAACAATCCCAATCTTCAGGTTTCACTTGTGCCAGTCTACTTAACATCATGTTGAGGTTTCCGTTAACACGTTCTACTAGCCCATTTCTGGTCAGAGTGTAAGGCTTAGTGTAGATGTGCTGGTCCCTCAAGATGTTAACGATCTCATCCATCAACAGGTTTCGGTATGGAGATTCGTTATCCGTCAACACTTGCTGAGGGAATCCCAACCGAGTGAAAATCTGCACTAGGGCTTTTGCGACATGCTTGGCATCTGCGCATGTTAGCGGTACAGCTTCTGCCCATAAAGTGCATGTATCGACTAAGGTCAGGATAAACCTGTTCCTTCTTTTAGTCCTTTCTAATGGTCCTAAAATGTCGATCACAACCCGTTCGAATGGTGTATCCACTATTGGCATTTCACCCAAAGAGACTGGGGGTGCCCGTTACTTGGGTGGCACACGTTGGCACTGGGCACAGGATTTAACATACCTGATAATCTCAGTATTTACTTCTGGCCACCAATAATGAGTGGTTATCCGTTGGTTTGTGGCGTTCTGTCCCATATGTCCGCTGAAGGGAAGAGAGTGCCCCATTTCTAGGATTTGGCTTCTGTACTGTTTCGGTACTAGGAGCTGGTTGTAACCTTGGTCAGGCTTGCCCGTTCTGCGATAAAGTACGCCATCATTAGAAAAAATGTTCCCGTGCTGTCTGGGTTCCTTAGCCATGGGCAGTTTCTTAAAGCAGGGTGCCAAAGTAGGGTCCTTTTGTTGCGCTTCTTTAAGTTCCATAGGTAACAAATTAGGCGCAGGCTCTCGTTCCTTCTTGGTTTGCCCTCTTGTAGTTACTGCTGCCACAATCGGCTCTACCGGTTTCCCAATACACACGTATCTACCGCCAAGTATGACTGGGTAGATGGGGTCATCCATAACAGCCGCTTTGATCACGCCTCTGACAAAATCAGAGTGGATCTCCACCAATGCGATGGGAAGCGCTGTAGGTGCATCACTCTTACGAACTCCACAAAATTGGACGGTCTCTTCTGTCTCTTGACCGGGTTTAACCAGGTTTCTGGCGACAATGCAATCATAAGAAAGCCCCGTGTCAAATAAACAAGAAGTTTGAGAACCGTTCAATGTAACAGTACCTCGCGTTGAGGGTGTATCCCCAACAGGTTGGGAATCACTGTCAATAATTCCGTTTTGCGAGACTGTTAGTAAGCATCCGATGCGTTTAGGCTCGGTGTGCTCACTCTGATCATAAGTCCCGTGCTCAGGGGTTCTCCCTTTGCCACCTTGTCCTTTCTGGCTGCGCTGCCATGTAGGGCGGTCGGGTTGATCAGACTGTTTACTGTGGTTGGGGTACTTGCTTTTGTAGAACTTAGATTTTTCAGGAGGGGGGTTTTGAGGTCCAGTTTCTCTATGGTTATTCTGATTAGAAGCATGAGAAGCATGAGAAGATTGGTCTAGATTATTTTTTCGAAAATGCTCTTCTGTCGGTTTACGTTTTGAGGCCGGTAGTTCAGCCAGCGCATTGTGATATCGCTCAGACTTTTCTAAGATGTCTTCAAGCTTTTCTGCACCCTGCTCAGCTAGAAATCTCCGGGTATCAGCAGACAAAGTGTTCTTTATTTGTTCGGTTAAAACAAATTCCTCAAGACCTTCATAGGTAGAGGGGAGCTGTGAAAGCTCAAGGCACTTTGTCAAGTATCCCTTTAAACGAGATGAAAACTGCTGGAAAGTTTCAGAGCTCTCCTTCCTGCTGTTGCGAAACAGTTGCAAAAATTTGCGAGCATTCATTTCTAAGCGCTCCAGTAACGCTTTCTTCAACACATTATAGTTGTCTTGTTGGCTGCTTTCCAGTTTGGCGTAAACATCATACGCACTGCTTTTCAACGCCTGAGAAAGCTTCATATTCCAACGCGATCTCTCTAAACCGTACAGAGTTGCAATTTTCTCAAATTTTTCTAGATACGTGTCAATCTTCTCATTAGGACAAGGGAAATATTCTAGCGGAAAAGACTTAGCAGTGAGATGAGTATATTGTGTGTTAGATTGATCAGTTAAGGAAGAATGAGGAGAAGACTCTCCATTGCTGGGGGCAGAGGCAGCACCACGACTATTGACTTCTAGAGCTTTAAGCGCTAACTCGTGCTGTCTCTCCTTCTCTCTTTCCTCCTGTTGTCTCTCCTTCTCTCTTTCCTCATGCTGTCTCTCCTTCTCTCTTTCCTCACGCTGTCTCTCCTTCTCTCTTTCCTCATGTTGTGCCCTGTGAGTTTCCATTTCTGCCTCAATTTTCTTCTGTTCTAAAGCTTCGGCTGCTTCTTCCTTCCTCCTAGCTTCCGCTTCTTTCTTCTCCACGTCATATATCTCAAGTTCGTCTCTGACAAAAGCTTTCGCTTCGTCGCCGTCCAGTCCCTCTTCCATTGCTTCCTGTCTGAGCATCTGTCTAAGTTTCGCCCTTTCGGCCATAGTAACTCAGTGGCTGAGACTTAGTTCGAGAAAGAAAAGAAGAAAGGATACACAGGTTCCTACCACTTACGAGAAAATACCAAACAAAAAGATGATATACTTAACCTGGGATACCTCCTTCAAAATATAGTACCTAACTATCGCTGCTATTAATCAGCAATAAAGCACCTAATGCAGACGACTACGCCAAATAAATGGTAGTTAGGATTACTCACTGAAAAATAAGTTTGTACAGTGGAAACAAAATAATTTGCAAAAATTTAAAGAGAAAAAAAAATTCCCTTAATTTTTAATCCACTATCAAGTTTATCCCTCAAGACAGTTAGGGTAAGGGATTCAATTAATCTGGACAAATAGTCCGGAACGCACTCCTTAACTTAGTTCAAACACCTTGCTGCTTCAGAACCCTGTGAATGTTATACACTCACAACTTTACCAGCTTTTAGTATTACAAAATCAATAATTAACATATATTCCGACAAAGTCAACCTGTAATTCAAATGTATATTATTCAAAAATGCTGTGGAAAAACAAATATTAGTTGTGTGGTCAGCACGCCCATAAACAGATCGTTTCGTCTAGGGGATTATTTTAAAAGATACACAAAACCAAGAGACAATCACACTCTTACTCTATTTCAGAATACAGAATCTTAAGTTCAAAATCCCGATAGACGAGACCCATTCTGTCGTAGATTTTCGATAGGGAAATTAAGACTTGGGTTGGTCCCTTCTGAATAGGTTAGAATGAGTGATAGCCACAGTGAGATGTGATAATAGAAATAGAGTTCCACGAGTGAGATGGTAGAAATTTATAGAGGCTGTCCCGGAAATCGAGAATCTCTCTCTCTCTCTTTCCGCCTATCTTCTACAACAGATCCAAAGGAGTCAGACAGTCTATAAAAAAATAGGTATATTAATATATATCTATCCACTCACGTGCCCGCACATACAAGTGACGACAGTTAGACACACAGACGTGGGAAAAACTATAACAATGATTATATAGATATTATGGGAACGAACTGACCACCACACTGAAATAAATGTAGGTATAGTTTAATTATCATAGTAAACTTACATCACAACATAAAAAATACATCAAAAGCATACACATAGTCATAAAAATCAAGGAATGCTACAATAGTGATAGACCCGTTTGTATGGTCCTCCCCTGGATATATATATATAGCTCACAGTCCCGTTAGAAGAAAGTGATAACCCCAAAGAGTTACAGATACATATGATTGAGTCTATGGTTTTTCCCTTTTAAGGTATGGACAGACTTGATACTCTGCTTTATTCTAAGAGTTTATATTGTTAGCAATAACTTGCATAAAGGAAGTTACAACGTGGGTGACTCAGACAAAGAACATCCTTCAGTCTACTTTCACTCGGTTCTTTCATCAGGGCCCTGATATACTTACAATCGTGCTGTGGTTCGCCGTCTGGCGCAAACTTTGGGACATTTACACACTTTTTATCTGTTACTGTCGTTAAAAGAAGCGGATCCCAGCTCTGCAGATTTGTTTGTTGGTTTCATCAAAATGGATCAGGGGAGCGTCTGCTTCATGCGATAGTTATTTCAGACTAAAGTTAGTGTCACTTGACTCACGAGGTAAGAATTAGGCTTAAACGAGCACACAATGTCAGAACACGAGGTTTCCCTTAATTAGGAAGATGACCGGTGGACAACTTCTCTCAACAAATAATCTTGGTTCACCACACACTTGTCAACAATGTCGGAAAGTTAATGTTTTAGATTTTTGTAATTTTTCTCACCACAAGGCAGCATGTTCATTAGAGTTAGTGTAGAAATATGCACTGGCTCACAGGCCCAGTATAAGCATTTATTAGGTATGTCTCTGTACAAAACGCCAGCAAAGTTTGGGTTACCTCAGTATTCACTGAATAAAGAAAAAACACATATGAAATATGTTACATATTATGTACTCAATATAACTTACGTTTTTAAAATGCAAGCGTACAGCTTGACTTATCATTTAAAACTTCCCGTGCAATAAGTTATATATTTAAAAATCATCAATCCTCATGAATTAGAAATACATACGTATTCCGTCAACACTCAGGAGGCATCTAGCATTTATAAGTTAGTTTAGAAAAATTTTTCCCGTCTGATTATTTAGCAGTTAAATTAAATTCGTTATAGCTACATTGTTGTTTAAGCTAGAAATTATAATTTATTCTGCTTTCCACTGAAACACGTCACTAGAAAATAATACAGACTATATAATTAAGCACTCTGCACCAAATCTAACTAGTGAAATATGAAATAAGCGATTATCACTTTAAACACTTCACAAAATATTAGATAATTATTATAATATATATCTTAACACACAGAACTACAGGTAATCGCACACTTTCGAATTTTTTTTCTTTCTTTTCGTACGCCCGCTAATACTCGAGGCAAAATCTCAGGTTATTATTTTTTTTTAATGTCTAACCTGACATTGATTTTTACGTGAGTATCCTATTTTCTTGTACAGAGACAAGTGTCCCTCGCCATTCAGGCATATACTCGCCGTTTTTGGAGGTACCCATTAGAGCTGGGTCGGCTCAGGAGCCGCCAGTCCCTGGTCGACGACACTCCTTCAAATGTCCTCGCCAGGTCTCGAGTTACTCCAGTCCAAATCCCGGTCGACGAAAAATCCTCAAATGCCGTCACCCGGGTTTGATCATGAATCACCCGGTCGCCAGAGCGGTGTTGTAACAACTACGCTAGCGCGGCTCCCTACTTTAGAATTATACGCTGATATATTTATTTGAAGTCTAGAGCTCGGTAAATTTCCGAACAAACTAGGGCTTCGCTATACAGCTTATTCTATTCACGAACAACCTGTCTACTGCGAATTTTGAGGACTGAATGAAAATAAAGTTTAACATTCTGGTTATATCTATTATCAGACAAAGGGTCCCACTTTATTTCGCCAAACGAAATAATCTCCCCTTTCCGTCTAAAACACCTTACATCAACTAGAAGACTACCATGAACTGACACTAGTGCGTTTTCACACCTCACGCTGACCAGGCCAACAGTGAGTGCCTTGTCAGCTGGGATTTCCAGACAAATGTCTCAAACTGTGCCGAGGAGATGTCGGCTATCGCGCCTCACCTAAGCGCTCAGCCGATGCAACTCGTTGTGGCAGGTGAAAATGCAGACAACTTTGTCGCCTATAGGTCTGGCGAAAGCGAATATTCACAGTGTATTTCGTCTGGCGCAGGGAATGCTGTAGACATATGTCTGCTCCTATGTCTGGCCAGACGAATATATTCACAGTTTCGTCCACTGACACCTAATGCAATAGAATGCATTTTAACGCTCTCTTTCTCTGACACGTTATGTCATAAATGCGTTTACCAGTATGAGAAAGAAAACGGTAAAGTTGAGAATGGGGAAGAAAATATTTTTCGCAAATGACTGGATGCGAAAAATACAGGAAAAAGGTAAAGAGTGATAATAAAATAGAGGATATGGGTGAAAGAAAAAGAAGAGGATATAGCCAATTTATGATCAATAAACTCTCTGTGACAGTTCCCTTGTACCCAGTATTTCTTCACATGTCTCATTCCATATAATTTTGATTTGCTGCCAATAGTCTTCTGTATTCTTTACATCTTCCAGCTGTTGGAGCACTTGGAATTTGTTGTCTATTGTTTCTTGATTTCTTAGATGTTCTACTTTAAATTGTTGTCTATAACTTTGCATTGTTGCATATCTCTTTAATTTCATTTTTACTTTGGCTATCAGAAGGTGGTAATCTGATGCCACATCTGCTCCTCTATATATCTTTACATCCTGCAATGATGATCTAAACTTCTTGTTTATACATATATGATCAATCTGATTTTGTGTTCTATGGTCTGGTGATATCCATGTTGCCTTGTGTATTCTCTTATGTGGAAACATGCTTCCTCCTGTAGCCAGTTGATTTGAAGCACAGAAGTTTGAGAACAGTTCCCCATTTTCATGCATTATTCCTAGCCCATGTTTTCCCACGACTTCTTCAAAGCCGGTGTTGACTGTACCTATTTTTGCATTCATGTCACCAATAAAAATTGTGATGTCTCTTCTTTTTACTTTTTCCATAATTTCCTGTAGTCTAGTATAAAATGCTTCTTTCACAGACTCTTCTTTGTCATTAGTTGGTGCATAACATTGGATGACATTTACATTTATTTTCTTTTTAGCTGTTTTAAAAGTAGCTGTTATTATTCTGGATCCAACGGCTTCCCATTCAATGAGTGCTTTCTGTGCTTCTTTAGATAACATAAGAGCTACCCTTTCACTGTGGAGTGAACTTTCGTCTTTAAGTCCCGAGGACAGCACCAATTCACCTGTGATGAGTTTTTTCTTGTCTACTCCTTTCCACTTTGTTACACACAGTCCCAGAACCTTTATTTTATATTCCCTCATTTCTACTGCAACTTGTGCCGCTTTCCCTTGTTCGTTCAAAGTCCGAATATTCCAGGTGCCAAATCTGGAGTTTCTCCTAGAAGAAAGAAGGTTAGTCAGTAACACAGATTCCTTTCGGCTTTCTCTGTGTTGCATCATACGCCTCCCTGAAGAGAGGACCTTCCCCTGTCTTGGATGGCTGGTTTTATTTTCCTTAATTGACTTGTCCATGTTTGTTGAAGTTTTTTGTGGTTCTTCAGATGCTATGTAGATTTGTCCTCTAACTATCATGCATAGGACACACTGAGGAAATCGGCTGATAGCATTACAAGGCAGTCCTTGTTGTGGAATCCCAATGGTAAGAAAGGCCGAGGTAGACATAAAACACATGGATAAGAGAATCGGAGACAGAAGTAAGAATGATGAGGAAAACGAGAAAAAACGTGACCTGATTGCACGTCACAGGAGGACTCGGCATGTGTTTGTTGAAGTTCTTTGTTCATAGTCTTCAAACATAGCGACCTATGTGGTTCGCAGAATGACTCTCAACAATATGCTTGTCAACTTCTTCACTATGATATGCTAGTCAAGTTCTTCACTGTGATATTCTAGTCAAGTTCTTAACTATGATATTCTAGTTAATTTCTTCACTATGATATACTAGTCAAGTTTTTCACTATGATATGCTAGTCATGTTTTCCACTATGATATGCTAGTCAAGTTCTTCACTTTGATATACTAGTCAAGTTCTTCATTGTGATATGCTAGTCAAGTTCTTCACTATGATATGCTAGTCAAGTTCTTCACTATGATATTCTAGTCAAGTTCTTCACTATGATATTCTAGTCAAGTTCTTCACTATGAAATTCTAGTCAAGTTTTTCACTATGATATGCTAGTCAAGTTCTTCACTATGATAAACTACTCACGTTCTTCACTATGATATGCTTGTCAAGTTCTTCACTATGATATGCTACTCAAGTTCTTCGATATGATATGCAAGTCAAGTTCTTCACTATGATATGCTAGTCGTTCTTCACTATGATATGCTAGACAAGTTCTTCACAGTGATATTCTAGTCAAGTTCTTCACTATGATATACTAGTCACGTTCTTCACTATGATATTCTAGTCAAGTTCTTCACTATGATATGCTTGTCAAGTTCTTCACTATGATATGCTAGTCAAGTTCTTCACTATGATATACTAGTCAAGTTATTCACTATGATAAACTAGTCAAGTTCTTCACTGTGATATTCTCGTCAAGTTCTTCACTAAGATATTCTGGTCAAGTTCTTCACTATAATATACTAGACAAGTTATTCACTATGATATGATAGTCACGTTCTTCTCTATGATATGCTAGACATGTTCTTCACTATGATAAACCAGTCAAGTTCTTCACTATAATATACGAGTACTAGTCAAGTTCTTCACTATGATAAACTAGTCACGTTCTTCACTATGATATACGTAAAGTTCTTCACTACGATATACTAGTCAAGTTCTTCACAATGATATACTAGTAAAGTACTTCACTATGATATACTAGTCAAATTCTTCACAATGATATACTAGTCAAGTTCTTCACTATGATATGTTTAATTCTGAGCATTCATCTAGTTCTTGACAATCAATATATAGTTTCTCTCTCCATTGAATACTTCAGTTAGGCGTCTGACCAGCAGTTCTGTGACATATAACTACCAGAGCACAAGGTCTTTTATATTTGGACATGCGCCCTAATATAACCGACGAACCCTGTGTCTAGGTTGAACGGAACGAGCCTTGATAAAACGAGGCAATATTTTTCTTAAATGTTGATTTTTATTTGTCCATTAAATTCGTATTCTTTATTCCTTGTAGGAAACTTCCATTCCTGCCAGGGTTTTTCCCGTGGTTTGTGTGTGTGTCTTCTGTCTCTTTCTCTTCTTCAGTGCATCATAATTAAGCTACGTCTTCTGGCTCATAAACAAAGCGACCTTCCAGAAAGGACAAATGAAGTGAAAAAAACAGGTGAAACAAAAACATGGTTACACATCAATGGGAATAAAAAAAAACAAAAAACGAGATAATAATAATATTTAAAAAAGGTGCTAAAAAATTATATAATGAGCGGTAATCAGATAGTGAAAGAACTGCAGGGCTTTGTCTATTTTGAAAGGAACATTGACAAATAGGAAGACCAGACCAGGATGTCAATGCGAGGATTAATAAATCCAGATTTTTCTTCAACTCCCTCCGCCCAATATGGAACTCTGCAGCTTTCCAACAGAAAAATATAATTAGATTGTTTAATGCCAATATAAAAGTTGTCCTATTTATGAGTCAAAAACATTTTTCATGTCACCAAGGATATCGCCTTCCACACATCAGACCTTCATTATAAGATACATCCGCTGCATCCTTGGTCTCAAATTGCCGAAATAATAACAAACAGAGAGACCAGTTCAGGCGAACAACGCAGCAGTCAATCCATTTGGATTTTAAAGAATGTCGAAAAAGTGGAGACACAACTATGGAAACAACTAGTTTAACGACACATGCTTTCAGCTGGAACCCACATTGGATAATAAGAGCTGGGAGGCCAAAGAAAACCTGGAGAAACTTCTCTATTTCTTTCTCATTTTAAAGGAGTAATGGCCACAAGTTCACTGGGCACTCTTGCAGGAAATCTTCTATTGAATATTTTATTTCTTTTCTGCAGAAATTTGTTTGACATAGTGAGATTGAAATCTCTAGCAATAAAGAACAAAATCTCATGAAGCCCTCTTTACGACATGTTAAGCAGAACGCAGAGGTGAAATTCGTCGCTTCAAGAAAATTGAACTACGGTCGTAGGCGATTACGTCTTTTCTAAACGTCTTGTCCATGATGTTCATCATGATTCTGTTGATGATTTCCTTCTATGTCCGCGGTGTTAGTTTAACAGGGACTTCTGTTGATGATTTTCTTTTATGCCCGCGATATTAGACCAACCGGAATTCTGTTGATGATTTCCTTGTATGTCCGCGGTGTAAGTTTAACAGGGACGTCTGTTGATGATTTCCTTCAACGTCTGCGGTGTTAGACTAACCGGAATTCTGTTGATGATTTCCCTCTATGTCCGCCATGTTAGACTAACCGGGAATTCCGTTGATGATTTCCCTTTGTGTCCGCAGTGTCAGACGAACCGGGAATTCTGTTGATGATTTCCATCTATGTCCGTGCTGTTAGATTACACTGACTAACAAAAAAAAAATTTATTTTTTCTTTCTCCAACATTTCTATGTTTTTCTGGTCAATTTTAATGCGCTGTTTTTAAATCTGCAAACCGTTTTTCTCTATCAGGTCGGGATCTCTAGAAATACGCAATTCAAGTTTTTTAACAACGCATACAGTATTACAACATCATTCATACAAGAAGTGTAACAGTTATGTAGGCTTGAATTTCTTTGCAGTCGACTTGCGTCGGTGAATGACATGTGGTACATCGCGATGAAGCATTCAACAATAATCGGCAAGCATGGTCACACTACACCGTCCTTGATAGCGTGACTCCATTACGGCGATATCTTGATGGAATCGTTCTCCACGTTCATCGCTGACTTCGCCAAGGTTGTCAGGAAAAAAGTCAAGATGCGAATCGAGCAAATGGATTTTGAGGGACATGTTACAGCCCATAATTCTGTATGCATCTATGCGCTGCTTAACAATATGCACATAGTCGACAGATTTGTGATTTCCCAGAAACTTATCGATGATCGATTTGAATGCCATCCATGCGCGAAGTTCACTACCATGTAACAAGTTCTCGAATTGTTTGTCTGCAATAACTTTCCTAATCTGAGGTCCTACAAAGATACCTTCCTTTATCTTTGCATCGCTAACTTGCGGAAACTTTTCTCGAAGATAAGTGAAAGCTTTGCTCGTTTTATCTAACGCTTTTACGAAATTCTTCATGAGCCCCAACTTTATATGTAACGGTGGTAAAATGATGCTGTCTTTGTTAACTAATGGCTCATGTATTACATTTTTATGCCCGAGCTGCATACGATCCCTGATAGGCCACACCTTTCTTGCATAATGTTCCTGTCTGTTGCGGCTGTCCCATTCACATAGGAAGCAACAAAATTTAGTATACCCAGTCTGCATGCCCGTGAGCATTGAATGACCTTTAGGTCTCCACAAATCCGCCATTGGTAGTCATTGTACTTTATTTTGGGGAAAAGTATAGCCATATTGTCATAAGTTTCTTTCATATGAACAGAGTAGGCGACTGGAATTGATGAAAATAAATTTCCGTTATGCAATAACACGGCTTTTAGACTAGTCTTGGAAGAGTCGATGAAAAGTCGCCATTCGTTGACTATGTGCTCATGACCGAGGTGCACCATTAGACCGTTTACATCTTTGCAATAGCAAATGCCATCATCCATCTCAAAGTATTGAACAAGTTCTCTGTGTCTACGACGAAATTTAGATATCTGAATATTGGGCGCTAAAAGATTCCATTCTTTGAGTCACGAACCGAGTAATTCCGCTTGTCCTTTGGTAAGAGCGAGATCACGTATTAGATCTGACAGTTCTGAATGGTTAATTAAGTGAACACCATCATTCACCGGTATATAATCCGAGTCAGAATTAGTTTCTAAAGCAGATAAACTATCACTTTCTGATGGTTCATTCACGTCCAACGGATATTGTTCTGGTGGAAATGGGATTGGACATGTGATTGGATCATGAGGCACTGGTTTCGAAACCAATTCAATATTTGGATAAACCACAGACTTTCTAGTTTTAAAAGTGAAACCATGGATATTTGTCAAGCAGAAGTAACAATCAGTAGCGTGATTTGTCGGTTCACGCCATATTACTGGCACTCCAAAAGGCATCGACTTATGCTTCGGCGATTTTCGTAACCAACCTGCCAATGTATTTGCACAAGTCGAACAAACTGCATTTGGCTTCCAAGATTTATTTGCATCATCAACTTTCGAATCGAAATAACGTTCATATGCTTTCTTTAGTAATGGTGTAAAGTTTTTCTGGTGAACACGATCGGTAAAATATCCGCACACGTAACAGAACAGATCAGCCGAATTTCTACAACTTCTAGAAGCCATATTTCGCTCAGAATTATTTCAAAATACAGTAACTATTTGAAAAATAGCGTAACATATGTCATGCATCTTTTAGCAGTATAAAAAGTAGAATTATTTTGCATTTTATTAATTTTTAATAAGTTATATAGTAAAAATGAAACGGAGCAAATAACGGTTTCCCAAAAATATATTTATTCCCAAATATCTTAAGAACCCGACGTGATAGAGATAAACGGATTTCAGATTTGAAATCAGCGCAAGAAACTGACCTAAGAACACTTATTCTTATATAAGAAAGAAAAATGTTGTTTGTCAGTGTTATCAGGAATTATGTTGATGATTTTCTACTATGACCGCCGTGTAAGACTAAATGGAATTCTGTTGATGATTTCCTTATATGTTCGCGGTGTTAGACTAACTGGAATTTTGTTGATGATTTCCTTCTATGTCCGCGGTGTTAGACTAACCGGAATTCTGTTGATGATTTCTTTCTATGTCCGCGGTGTTAGACTAACCGGAATTCTGTTGATGATCAGCTTCTATGCTAGCAGTGGTAGTTTAACAGGGACTTCTGTTGATGATTTCCTTCTATGTCCGCGGTGTTAGACTAACTGGAATCATGTTGATGATTCCCGTCTATACCCGTGATGTTATACTAACCTATAATTCTGTTGATAATTTCCTTCTATGCCCGTGATGTTAGACTAACCGGAATTCTGTTGATGATTTCCTTCCATGCCCTTGGTGTTAGACTAACCTGAATTCCGTTAATGATTTAATTCTATGCCAGCGGCGTTAACTAACCGGAATTCTGTTAAAGATTTCCTTCTATGCCCGCGGTGTTAACTAGCCGGAATTCTGGTGATGATAACTTCCCATGGACGTAGTCATCATGTATTATTGTTCTCTTAACCCAGTGGTTACCAAACTTTTTTCTATAGGCCACATATTCAGAATGAAAATTTGCTCGCTCCACACTCATTTTTTATTGATAATAAATAACGTAAAAAACAAAAAAAATCAACTCCTAACAGTGCTTTATTCATAACATAGAACACAACTACTTTATTATATGATCATGAGACATCCGGATAATATAAAACAATACAGCTACATAAAAACATGATTCATTCACAAAATATACATATACAATGAGAGGTGTGAGCTTGTTTTTGTAAGGTAATCTCATTTACGCTGAAAATCCCTGTTCACAACAATATGTCATGGAGAACTGTATCTATTTGATATAAGATAAATTATATTATTGAATAAAATCTAAAAAAATTCTGGAAAATTAAATGGGCTTCAATACATATATTTCCCATATTATATCACAGGTAAAAAAATAAATAATAAAATGAACTTTGTATTTATTTTTGGCGTGTGCATTTTTTGAAAATCTCTCTAAATCCTTGATTGTCTTTGAATCTTCCAGCGACACCTGTCAACCCTCTTGCACCACACCAGTGTCGCGCAACATCGTTTGGTAACCGTTTGTCTTAACCCATCACTTTTACCTCTTGTTACGGAGCGTCCTTACATATCTCCACAAAGATATGACATTTTCTGACCGGCTGAACAAACATTCTTTCATGATGTTTTCGTTAGCTTTTATTATAAAACAGTGTCCGATTGATAGAGTGGGTAGAGCTTTCCTCTCGCGGCAAAAGTTACCGGGTTGTGGGTTTAAAACCAGGTTGCTTCGAGCTTCAATTTATTGAGCTGTAAATGGATATATGGATACGTGAAATTCTGGCAGCAATTCTAAATGGTCATGTATTTGCTAGTTATTTTACCTGGCCTCTGTGTGTGAAGTGTTGTGGTAAACTGTACAACAAATAACCAACAAAACATTAACCAAGTAACTCAACCACTCTAATCAATGTAACCACACAACAACAGCAACCAAACTACCAACAAACACATCAAACAATCTCACCAACGACAGAGACCAATTTTTAAAAAAAAAGAATAAGATAGAAAGAAACCATAAACCATCAAGATCGAAATTCCCACCGGTAAAGATTAACCCTATAACTTGGTCTAATGGCATCAAATTATTTACATTACTGGTAATAAATTGTATTATCCAGCGTTGCCTTCAAGTGATGACGGCGCGGTTCATAAATATGATTCGGGAGGTACCAGCATTTTCCTGCGGGGAAAAAATTGTTTTCAGTGAATAAGATTCATATCTGTATCTAAGTCAGCCTTTTTCAACCTTTTTATCCCGAAAGAACCCGTGAAATAAATTTCAGGTCTCAGGGAACTCCTGCATACAAATTATTGTATCTACAGCTCATGGTATATTAGAGTGATCAGTAAATTGTAAATATAATAATTCAATAAAAATTGTCAATGCTCTTTTGAGTAGAGAATGATTTTTTTTTCTGTGGATCAGTTTATTTTGACAACCTTATTAGCCTAGCCTTTTATGTGGTTCCCCCTCCCTATAAAGAATATGAACTGTACTGCAAGTCAGCAGTGCAGTTAGAAGGAACTTCAGTTTTTCCTTGTTTCAAACTTCCACCTTATTTTTTTGTTTGTTTTACCTTCTCCAAGTGGGCCTAAAAGTCTCATCATAAATTTCTACTCTACAATATGCTAATAAATTAAGGTATATTTCAGAGTGTACACTGTCCTATTGCGCACTGCCATACAGAGGCCGCTGGGTGCCTGTACACGCTAACATCGCCCTCGTCGCGCAAATTTATAGAAAACGGCATTAATTTTTTTTTTTTTAATCACGATCTTTCGCGTAACCCATAGTGACCTCTCTAATCCCTGATCTAAATGAACAACCAGCGTGATACCCGTAAAACGTTTGTGACTGGGTGAGAATGACGGGAAGAAGAAGAATTTTTTTCAATGTTTAAATGCATTCACTACTTTAAAAAAAAAACTATCATAATGTTACTTGCCGATGTACGGATTATGTCAACTTACTTACTTAGTCGTTCCCCTTCTACCGTGAGGTGTAGAGGTTTGGAAGAGAGAGCGCCAGACTATTCTATCGGCTGTCTTCCTCCTGGTCTGGTTCCATTCTAGTCCTCGGTCCTTCAAAGATTGTCTAATATTGTCCTCCTAGCGGACTCTGGGTCGTCCTCGGGGTCTGGATCCTTGGCTCTTTGTTTCCCATGCTTGTCGTGGTAGCCGATCTTCTCCCATTCTGCAGACATGGCCAAACCATCTTAGTTGAGACTGTTCTACTTGGGTCTGTAGGGGGTGGCATTTTAGGCCTTGACGTATCGTCTGGTTGCATACCATGTCTCTTCTTGTTACTTCAACCACCTTCCTTAGATACCTCATTTCTGAGGTTTGGATCTGGCTTTTATGGGTTGTAGTCATTGCCCATGACTCGCATCCATATGTCAAGACTGGGACATAGGTGGAGCGGTATACAGCCATCTTCGTTTTCTTACCAACCTCTCTCTTGCTGAGGAATCCTCGATTTATGGCCTGAAAAAGTCTCCCAGCTGCTGCTTTTCGAGTGGACAACTCTTCTTTGATGCCTCCCTTTCGGTCTATAATAGCTCCGAGGTATTTAAAGTGGTCGACCTGCTCCAGGACCTGTTCTCCCAGCTTAATCTGATGTCTTCTTTCTTCTCGTGATATCACCATGGATTTTGTTTTAGAGCTGCTTATGACCATCCCTCTCTTCTCCAGCTCTTCCTTCCAGACTTGCAGGTTGGATTGGAGATGTGCCTCTGATTTAGCAATCAAGGCAACATCATCAGCAAATGCCAGCTCTGAAATATAGACCTGTCTCATCTTCCAGTACCCCACTGAATACTTTCTTGTTCTCTCCTTACATGCCTTGATGACATCGTCCATAAGGAGTATGAAGAGGTAAGGTGATAGGATATCTTCTTGTCTTACACCAGTGGTGGTCCTGAACTCTTCTGATTTATGGTTTGCTGTCCTCACATAATTTCTGCAAGACTTGTAGAAGCTCTGTATAGCATGAATCAGAGGTGCTGGAATATTCTTCCTTGCCAAACAGTCCCAAAGTTTGCTCCAAGGGACCCTGTCAAACGCCTTTTCCAGATCTATGAAACAAAGATGGATTTCACTCTTATACTCAAGGGCCTTTTCACTCAGCTGTCTGAGTGTGAAGATTAGGTCTTGAGTACTTCGGTTTGCTCGGAATCCGCACTGGACCTCATCCAATTGTGGCTCAGCTAGGCGTCGGAGTCTCTGCTCTAGGATTCTAGAGTAGATTTTTCCAGGGACATTGAGAAGGGATATGCCTCTATGGTTTTCACACTGTCGATTGTCACCCTTTTTGAAAATTGGTGTTATGATGGCGATCTCCCAATCCTTTGGTATGGTCTTGTTGCACCATGCTGCCTGTAGGACCCTTAAGAGTAACAGGTCGCCTGATGCTCCCATGTACTTAACCATTTCTGGTGTTATACCATCATGCCCTGCTGCTTGATTATGTCAACACCGCTGTATATTAATTCATTAATTACCCTTTAGCTCCTAAAAGAACATATGCCTTTAACAAACTCATACAGCTAACTCCCAGCGTCTTAGTCTTTTTCCTTCGGCACATGCCTGTTTGTTGTTGTTGTTTTTTTTTTTTTTTAATCAGCGACACATTGGTGATCTATTCATACCATTTTTGCGCTTCTTATCTACACAATCCCCCATTTAGGGAAGTCCAACTCGTTTCTTATTGTTGTGACGATACGGGAGTGCGATCTGACGTCCACTCCGTCAGTATCACTTTTTTCATTTCTCTCTTCCTATCACTCATCGCTTTTATTTGGCATAATTTTTGCCCTTTCATTCATTATTATGTGGCATACTTTATGCACCATTTGTTTTCTCTCTATGCTGAATCTAGTAGGGGAAAGTCTGTAACACTCCCCTACGGAAGTATTTGCTATAGGACTGTCTTTATCATGTTTACCGCTCCTTAGACGTATTTACGTTCCTCCAGGTGAACTGTGGTATTATCGTAACAATACCCAGTCATCAGACCGGTAACCCGCTTATCTCTTTGAATCCGCCTAACCACCTTTGGAAGCGTGTCGGTTCAACATTTGACCCCAGTGAAAAGCTGCTGATCGTGTTGACACAAGCTTCTTTTGTGCGTACGATGAAAGACGACAACATTATCTGACCAGACATCTGTCTGGCGGAGGCACGCAGGTAAAGGCGATAATTAGATAATCTGTCGGGGTAGACAACTGGGCGGAAGACATTACGCCAGGAAAACATGGTCACAATATTGTAGGAGGCAGATGGGTGCAGCCGGAACAATATTACGTCTTATAAAGAGGTCACTCGTGGATATTAAAATTAATATTTTAAACACGCGAGGGGATATTTAAAACTTCCCCACCCAAACAGTGCTAGAGAGATTTGATTGGTTTGATTTTAGATGCCGGAATAAACAACGCATTCTATTGGAACATTTTGCGGAAACACCATCTGTGAATTGAACTGAGAATGAGATATATAATCTAGTGAATTCAGTAACACAGAACAGACAGCTTCGCAACCTCAACCGAGCAACTCCCAACAGCCAGAAAGAGAAGGATCGGACCTTGAATTCCTATATCAAAAGTGACTGATCGACAGTATTTGGGCAACTCTGAAACCCTAAGAGTAAACCCGCATATTTAAATACAGACTGTAAAACTTCAGGACCAGGACTTTATAAATACAAGACTGGAAACCTAGGAATTGGATCATCAGTCATAAGAGAAGTAATATTCCAGGCCAAGTGTTTCACCCGTCATAAGAGGAATTTCTCAGACGAAATTGATTCGAGAGCATATGCACCGAAATTGCTCGGGTCCATTCTAAATCTGCACCCGTGTGTTACCGGGGCCCGAAAGGGGAGCAAAGAATAGTAACACTGTCCCCTACCAAGCATGTCGTAAAAAGCGACTAAGGAGGGTTGGGCATGGGGCCGGTTACACCATCCTGTAAAAAAATTTTAAACCACAAAAAACTTCAACAGATATGGACAAGTCAAATAAAGAAAATAAAACACAGCCATCCAAGACAGGGGAAGGTCCTCTCGTGGGGAGGCGTATGATGCAACACAGAGAAAGCCGAAAGGAGTCTGTGTTGCTGACTAACCTTCTTTCTTCTAGGAGAACTTCCAGATTTGGCACCTGGAATGTTCGGACATTAAACGAACAAGGGAAAGTGGCGCAAGTAGCAGCAGAAATGAGGGAATACAAAATCGAGGTTCTGGGAATGTGTGAAACAAAGTGGAAGGGGGTAGACAGGAAGAAACTCATCACACGTGAATTGGTGCTGTCCTCAGGACATGAAGACGAAAGTTCACACCACAGTGAAGGGGTAGCTCTTATGTTATCTAAAGAAGCACAGAAAGCACTAATTGAATGGGAAGCTGTTGGACCCAGAATAATAACAGCTTCTTTCAAAACAGCTAAAAAGAAATTCATGTAAATGTCATCCAATGTTATGCACCAACTAATGACAAAGAAGAGTCTGTGAAAGAAGCATTTTATACTAAACTACAGGAAATTATGGATAAAGTAAAAAGAAGAGACATCACAATTTTGATGGGTGACATGAATGCAAAAATAGGTACAGTCAACACTGGATTTGAAGAAGTCATGGGAAAACATGGGTTAGGAGTAATGAATGAAAATGGAGAGCTATTCGCAAACTTCTGTGCTTCATATCAACTGGCTATAGGAGGAAGCATGTTTCCACATAAGAGAATACACAAGGCAACATGGATATCACCAGACCATAGAACAGAAAATCAGATTGATCATATATGCATAAACAAGAAGTTTAGATCATCATTGCAGGATGTAAAGGTATATAGAGGAGCAGATGTGGCATCAGATCACCATCTTCTGATAGCCAAAGTAAAAATGAAACTCAAGAGATATGCAACAATGCAAAATTATAGACAACAGTTTAATGTAAGACAGCTAAGAAATCAAGAAACAAGAGACAAATTTGCGGTCACAGTATCCAACAAATTCCAAGTGCTCCAACAGCTGGAAGATGTAGAGAATACAGAAGACTATTGGCAGCAGGTCAAAACAGTATGGAAGGAGACATGTGAAGAAATACTGGGGAAAAGGGAAAGACAACAAAAAGCATGGATAACAACAGAAACCATCAATAAGATAAAAGACAGAAAAAACAAGAAAGCAGAGTTAAACACAAGCAAAACTAGAAGCTCCAAAGCCAAGGCTCAAGAAGTGTACACAGAAGCAAACAAAGAAGTAAAAAGAAGTATCAAAAGAGACAAGAGGAAGTATATTGAGGAGTTGGCAAGAGAGGCAGAAGATGCTGCAGCCAAAGGAAATATGAGAGAACTATATAGCAGCACAAAGAAGCTAACAGGGAAATACAAGCAAACAAGTTGCCTCATAAAAGACAAGAATGGGAAACTGCTCAGCAATATACAAGAGCAAATGAAGAGGTGGACAGAATATTTTGGGGACCTTCTCAATAGACCAGCTCCACAAAACCCGCCGGACATCCAGCCAGCAGAAGAAGAGCTACAAATTAACGGTGAAAGACCAACGAAGGAAGAAATAAAGAAAGCCATAAAGCTTCTAAGAGAGGGAAAAGCGTCTGGACCTGATGGCATTCCAGCAGAGGCCATCAAAGCAGATATCGACACGGCTACAGAGATGTTATATAAATTACTTGGTAAAGTCTGGGAAAAGGAAGAGATACCAGCAGAATGGAAGGAAGGATATCTGGTTAAGTTGCCTAAGAAGGGAAATTTACAAGAGTGCACAAATTATAGAGGAATAATGTTACTATCAGTGCCAGGAAAAGTATTAAACAGGATTATCCTTGAGAGATTAAAAGAGTCCATAGACAAGAAACTGAGAGATGAACAAGCAGGTTTTCGACAAAACAGATCATGTACAGACCAGATAGCCACTTTGAGAATAATAGTTGAACAAAGTCTGGAATGGAATTCACCACTATACATCGGATTTGTGGACTACGAAAAGGCATTTGACAGTGTAGACAGAGAATCACTTTGGAAATTGATGAGGCATTATGGAGTTCCCCTGAAGATCATTAATTTAATAAAGAAAACATATGAAGACATGACATGCAGAGTTCTTCACGAAGGACTGCTTACAGAACCGTTTGGGATAAGAACAGGAGTGCGACAGGGATGCCTCTTGTCTCCATTTCTTTTCTTGCTGGCAATAGATTGGGTTATGAGATCATCGACAACACACAACAGAAATGGAATCCAGTGGACTCTGACTAAGCAGTTGGATGATCTGGATTTTGCTGATGACTTGGCTCTTCTGTCCCATAACCGTAATCAGATGCAGGACAAATTGAAAACACTCGATGAGAGGTCACAGCAATTGGGTCTGAAAATACACAGGGAAAAGACAAAAATAATGAGAATAAATGCAGGTAATGATAACAGGGTTGAACTTGAAGAAACACCAATTCAAGATGTAGAATCATACACATATCTTGGCAGTAATATAGACAAAGTTGGAGGGACAGACAGCGATATCAAAATAAGAATACAAAAGGCAAGAGGAGCTTTCATTGCATTGGGAAATATATGGAGATCAAGAGAAATCGGATCCAACACGAAAATAAGAATCTTCAATTCAAATGTGAAGTCAGTCCTATTGTATGGCTCGGAGACATGGAGAACAACAAAGACAACAACCAAAAAGCTACAGACTTTCATAAATGGGTGCTTGCGTAGAATAGAGGGATTAAAATGGTATGACAAGGTTACCAACGTGGAACTGATGACAAGAACTAGACAAGTGTCAGTGGAACAAGAGATGAGAAGAAGACGATGGCGATGGATAGGACACACACTGAGGAAACCTGTTGATAGCATTACAAGGCAGTCCTTGTTCTGGAACCCCCAGGGCAAGAGAGGCAGAGGAAGACCAAGAAGTACATGGAGAAGAGAGTTGGAAACAGAGGTGAAAATGATGAGGAGAACATGGAAAGAACTTGAGATGATGGCACGGGACAGGAGGACTTGGCATGTGTTTGTTGAAGGCCTATGCTCCTCTGGGAGTGGAGGGTTATGAATGAATGAATTCTAAATCTGCGCAGGGAGATTGTGCATAACCCAACTTGTGGTAAGTTGTGAACATTTCTATTACAAACGTGAATTTAACATGTTTTCTTGCTAGTGGATATATATATATACGGCTGGCAACCTCAACATATGAAAATAGTATATTCATGAACCACTACAGCAAGAGCTGATGATTGTTTCTGACTAATCGTGCGGGAAACCTGACAGCAGAGCGACCCAAGACTCCGACTGGAGCAGTGATCAGTGATGATTATATCACATGTGCCTAAGGTGTAACATATTATCTTGTGAGAATTATGTACCTTTTTAATTGTAATTCAGGCAAATCATTATTCATGCACTCCAGACGCAATTTCCTAGTTAACACCCAGAGGGATATGGGTGAATTTTCATCATATTCCCTGAGATACACTGTGTGCTCAGGAGGTTAATTCTTCTGAGAGGTTAACATTGGTGGGTGAAGCGCATGATAATGGGCGTGTTAGTTTGCGGCGAACAAATGTATTCAGCAGGAATTTGTGTCTTTCTATTTGTCTAAAGTTCATGGTTACAAGCCATCAGACGATGTGTGGTACTGACGCACTAGTGTAAAAGAAAAGCATCCACCATAACCGCCTACAGTGGAAGAGAGTGTGGAGAAGGCTTTCGTCATCACAGAATTGATGAACCGTAGCTGCAGGACTCACTCATACAAGCTAAGTGCTATCTAAAAGGCACCAGCAAAAAGGACATTCCAGTTAAACTGTAAGTATAAAGTAAAATTGCCACCTACGTCTCAATAATAAGAACTTTATAACTATCAAAATTCCACTAATCTTTGCATATTTATTTTAACCTGTTAAAGACTATTTCACTATTAAATTTGTTACCTGTTGTTTTAAAACTAAACAATAATAGTTGATTCAGTTATATGTATGAAAGCAAACGTATGAGCCAGAATAGTTAATCTATATATAAATACCTAGACATATATTCTCACTAAACAGAGCTAGACCTTATAAGATGGATTTCGTTGGATTACTCCAACTGGGGGCTTGAACGGGCTAAACCATTGCTTAAATCCTTCACAAAAGGCGGCGGACCAGATATAATGCGTCAACAACTGTTCAGCACAATGCAACATCGTTCGTGACTTCTGGGAATATCTTGTGAATGCTCCCTTCACGTAGAAGTATTATTAACATTCTATCTATATCTCTGCCAAGAATAATCTTGCGCGCAGGTAGATACCTTGGACGCCAATATTAGATACTCTTGAGTTTTGGTCACTGTTGGACCACTACTGCAAAGCAGGGGGGCAATCCGTGACAATTGTTTATGTTGTTTCGTGACTCTTCTATTGAGTATTTTGTGTTGTTCGTGGTTTTTCTAATTAGAACGAATAATACGCAACGTAACACTATCGATTGGAGAAGCATTGATCCATCAAGCCAATCGATTTTTGATAGCAATATTTTTGTTATCAGTGTTGCTCGTGAATCTTTGGCTTCTGTGTTTTATTTGTTTGCATTTGCCCTGTCCCGTGTGTTGTCTTTTCAGTACAAATTAGTCACTGATATGGACTCGTCCACATATGACGTCACAAAGGGGTGACGAGTGTAACGATAGACGGACTGTCACGCTTGGCTTAGAAAATTCTGGCACTCTGTCGGTTTAGACTACCCTGGTCTTTTAGTCCCTCCCATTTCTTATTTATTTTTGTCTCTTGACAGCGGTAGATTGTGGAAACTGGCCTGTCTCTTTGTAATTGGTCTGGTTAACTCCCCTTTCTCTAGCGTGGGGGAGCGGGGAGTATCTTGTTTTTCAAGTTTTCTGTATGCTTGTCGGCTTAATTTATAAGGCGTCCTAGGACTCTTTTGTTGCTAGTAGAGGGCGGCCGAGTCCCCTGAACTTTGACATGGGAGAAAGACGTTGCCTTTCAAGTGACGAGGCATGGTGTGACGGATGAAATTCAGCTGTCCATGAATTGACGGATGATAATAAGAGTAGCCTTGAATAGCATCGAGGCACCTGAATTTGTGTGCAGTAAAATCGCTACGTGTTTCCCACGTGAATTCTACCACGCTTGCTAATTAGTATGCACAATAGCAACAGGGATTTCCCCCCAACGCGGGCTAATTAATATGTAAACAGTTATCATGCGAGGATACAGGAGTTTCGTTTTATCTTAGGTTTGGTTAGCCACACCTACTGCCTATCTCTAGAGCGATGAAAATCAAGCATTCCCCTACCTTCTTCTGTCATTACGTCTAGAAGGGCGTTGCCAAGAGGAGACGTAAGCGGTCAGTATCAAAGACGGTTGTAGTCCATAGGAACGAGCACAACGATTTCTCACCTTCGGTTCACACGTTCAAGAGAACCGGCTAAGACGGGGGAAATCGCTGGCGGACCGAGACAAACGGGGAAGCCTAGAGCTTGGACTGGCGGCGCAGAAACATAGATAGTTCCCTATATCAAATAAGGTGTGAAACTTAGCATGTAGCTATTACTTTTCATTGCATTAACTATATATTGATATCGCCGAAAATGCGGTTATCATTCGTTGCCCAGAGATTTGAAGAAGGCTAGCTCATAGTGAATCTTACAAGATTTATTTTGGATTTTCTGCTATATTGGAGTCTAATTCATTCTGGTGCTATGGTAAAATATTAGTCTTGAGTGATTTAGGCGTTTAGTTTCTTCATTTATTTCACTGGATTTTTGTATTAATTTAAACCTATTACATAAACCCATCACAACGTTTTCCAGATGTAAATTAAATAATATAACTATCCGTTATTTCCCGAGATAATAGATGTGCAACATAATCTTAAACGCTAGGCGAGCGAAATTGTTTATTAACCTTATTTCTATTTCATCTTGTGTAAATTTTGAGTAATAAAACTGTTCATAGCTAGTGTTAAAAAACAAACGATACATTAGCTAGTTACTTGTGTAATTTCTTAAATATAAATAATTAAATACCAGAGTGATGTGTACAGGTCTTACCTAAAAACGCGGGTGTTAGATTTTATTATAGTATATTACCTGTTATCATCTTCTCTTTTATACAGGGGATCATACCTTGCGATCCAACGGTTTTTAATATATAGAGAGTCATGTTCAGATAGCTTATGGCATCCCCATTTATATGTTCCTAACAACATAAAAAGAAACATTGACAATAACAAATCTGATGTTAAGAGACCGTTTTAAGTCCATCGTCTAACCCCAGTAGCGCGGTTCAATAACCAGAACGGTCAATTGTTCACTTGTGTTAAGTTTAACTGGAACGGGACAATGCTAGATATATTATATTAAATCATATAAAGTTCCCTGGCCTGATGAGGCAGAACTGAAAGCACGAAAGTTATTTTATTAAACCCAGATGATAGTAACCAGAATTTCTACCACCAACTTCTCATAGAATCTTTACGGCTATTTCTTTTATAAGAACCGCCTGGGAGTAACATTCTGCTGTGTGAGATATTTCCCAGTCATTTCGACAGAATCCTAGAACAAAACAAACTTATTCCCAAATTTAATACCTGCAAATCCGACGAAGAAGACCCGCCAGGAAAAAAATTTATCAACCAACGCACCCATCTAGCGAAACCTCCGAGAGAAAAATAGCAGTGCCTATACGGAGATTTCTGGGGCTGTACGGGACAAAATTAGCAAGACATATAATAGTCTTTAATTCATGTTGTGTTTTGATAAATTCCTTGGACGTATGCTGTGTCGGCAGAGGGTAAGTTTGCTTGTTGTGAGCGCTCACTGGTTTGAATGTAGAGCGTGGAAACTGAACGAAAGAATTTAGTTTACGTAAGTTTACTACTAATATAACACCTTCTTTTATCTATCTCTCACTAAGTCCGAAGGCCCACGGGACAGTTAAACTAAGGACATATCGGTTACCCGTCCCGACTACCCCCACTCCCATTGTCAATCCTTTGTTTGATCTGTTGGGTAAACAACCTCGGGTGAGATCCTTTTCCTAGTTTTTCCATGTTCCAGAGGGAGGGTCTATGAGAATACATATTGTTTATTTATTTTCTTTTTATGTAACTATAATTTCACCTGATGACATGATAACGATGTATTAACTGTTGTAACCTATTTTTGTGTGTCTAAAGATAGAATAAATTTTATCAACCTTAATCTATTAGTTTTGGTCAAGATCTCCCCTGCCCATTATATGTGTTTATAGCTACCTGTTCGTTTCTACGTATGTACGTACTGATGTCACAAAATTGTTTGTGTGTGCGTACGAGAGGATAGTGTATTAGAATCAGATTCTAGTGGGAAAAAAATACGTCTCCATGTAAGTGTGTCGTACTAGATAGGTTGGGCTGAGCAATTACTCAATCCAAGACTGTAATTTTTCCTACACTCTGTAATCCTCGTAAACAGGACTATTTCTCACACCTGACTCTCACCTAGATTTCACCATCTCACCTCGGCTCGATTGGGACCATAACAATAAGGCTATCTATAAAACTTACGACAATAATGGTCGGCTCGTCGCGGGACTGAACTAGAATCCTGTACAAGCTACGACAATAATGTGTAGCTCGCCGGGATTCTGAGCCTTCGACAATAAAGTGTTGCTCGCTGGAATTTTGAGCCAGGTCTAGTAATTGACCAGTGTCTATTACGGTATCTTATCTGATTTTCAGTTAGATAGAGTGTGTTGTGCGATTGTCTTGTGAGATAAGGAAATAATAATTTAAACAATTCATCCCCCTAGACAAACGATCTTAGACAGGGTGTTTTGACCAAACAAAATTTTAGGTTGTTTTTTCCACAGCATTATAAAATCATTTACAACTTGTTTATAATAACTTCAGTCAAATATATGGTATATGTAAATATTTTGTGCAAAACCGTTGGATCGCGTGACTTGATAAACAGTCACTAAAGGTTGAAGTTAGCAGAGTTGAGCTAAGCAAAGGACGGCTATTCTGATTTTTTAAGTCTTGTTAATAACGTGTCTTCTCGAACTGACTTCGGCGGGCGAGCTTTGTGGTGGAGATTTAATTTTTTAAGGAAATTTTTTTTTCTCCATAAATATTTTTTAAAAATAAATATAATAAATTTTTTTTTATATTTTTGTCCCTACCGATAATAATAATAGATTTTTTTCTAGTTGTTTCATCTACCATTTAATGTGGCATAGTCGCCTGCAATAAGAGTCTTAATTGACAGATAATAGCAGCGATAGGTTAGCAAATCAATAACGGTAGGAGGTATCTCAGGCAATTTATATTTTGTATTTTTCTCGAGAGTGGCTTCGAGTTTTTTTTTCTTCTTTTCTTCTACTTATTCTCTCGTCGTAGTAGCATCCAGTTCTTTGACATGGCAGAACGAGTTCAGCTTAGATCGATGCTGAGAAATGAGGCGAATGAGACAGGACTGCAAAGAGATGAAGCGACCGCGTTTATCAACAAGGAACTTGACAGATATGACGCGGAGGAGAAGGAAGCGAAAGAGAGAGCAGAAAGAAAGGAAGCACAAGAGAGGGAAGAAGCTAGGGAGAAGGAAGCACAAGACAGAACAGAGAAGAAAGAAGCGGAAGATCGTCATTTGGAACAGAAGGGAATTGAGTCAGAGATGGAAGTCCGCAGGGCAAATGAGAAAGAGAGGGAGAGACAGCATGAATTGGCACTCAAGACTCTTGAAGTCCAAAGTCCGGGTGCTTCTACTTCCAATCATGGAGAGCCGTCTTCACCCCAGTCTCAGTTAACTGATCTCTCCAGTAGCCAATGTTCCCAACTAGTTGCGATGTCTTTTGTCTTAGAGTCTTTCCCTAGCCCTAGCGAGAAAAATGACACCTTCCTAGAGAAATTCGAGAAAATGGCGACTCTGTATGGGTTAGAGAGTTTCCGGTGGTGCCTAAAACTTTCTCAGGCACTAAAAGGTAATGCTTATGATGTTTACGTCAAGCTGGGAAGCAGCCAAGATGACTACGACATGTTAAAGAAGGCCTTGCTAGAGCGTTTTGAGATGACCGCTTGCAAATGTCTGCAAATATTCAGAAACAGCCGAAAGGAGAGCACGAAGACATTTTCCCAGTTCTCTTCACGTTTGACGGGCTATTTGACAAAGTGCCTGGAATTATCAGAATTACCTCTTACATATGAGGGAATTCTTGAACTTGTTCTTGTGGAACAGATAAAATTCACTTTATCGAACGAAACCCGTAGATTTCTGGCTGAGCAGGGCGCAGTCAAGCTTGAAGACATCCTCAAAAAGGTGGAACGCTATGCAAATGCAATGGCCGAACTTCCTTGCACAAAACGCAAACCAACAGATGAGCCATCTCGAAAACAAAATGTAGAACAGTCATCCTATTCTTCTAATTCTTCTCAGAGCTATAACCAACGAGAAACAAATACCCAGAGACCTCCACAAGAAAAATCAAAATTCTACAAAACCCGATTTCCCACCAACAACAACAATCCTGATCAACCTGCAAAGCCTGTGTGGCAGCGCGACCACCAAGGTCAAGGCAAAGGAAAGACCCCTACAGCAGGGACGTCTGATCAGGGCAAGCACATCGGGCCGAATCGCATCGGATACTTGCATACAGCCTCGCAAGGAAGAGTCAATGTCAGTGATTCTCAACCTGAGGGAGAGAGACCCTCATCGCGAGGAACTGTAATTTTGAACGGTACCTAAACAGCTTGTCTTTTTGAAACTAGATTATCTTTTGACTGTATTGTCGCCAGGCACCTAGTCAAACCCGGTCAGGAGACAGAGGACTCCGTCAAACTATGTGGAGTTTTTAAGAGTGATGCACACAGGACGCTTCCTATCGCACTGGTAGAAATACACTCTGATTTTGTCAGAGGAGTTATTAAAGCAGCCATAATGGATGATCCTATCTACCCAGTTATCCTGGGATGTATATATGTGTTTGTTGGAGACCAAAAGAGCCGATTGGCGCAGCGGTAACCACAAGAGGGCAAACCAAGAAGGAGAGGGAGCCTGCGCCAAATTTGTTGCCGAATGAACTGAAGGAGGCGCAACAAAAGGACCCTACTCTGGAGCCCAGCTTTAGAAAACTGCCCATGACTAAGGACCCCAGACACCACGGAGACATCTTTTCGAAGGATGGCGTATTGTATCGTAGAACGGGCGACCCTGATACAGGGAATAACCAGCTCCTAGTAACGACGCAGTACAGAAGCCAGATCTTAGAAATGGGGCACTCTCTTACCTTTAGCGGACATATGGGACAAAACGCAACTATTCAGCGAATAAAAACTCACTATTGGTGGCCAGGAATGAACTCTGAGATTATCAGGTATGTGAAATCCTGTGCCCAGTGCCAGCGTGTGGCACCCAAGCAACGTAACCCTTTGTTCCCATGGGTGATGCGCCAGTAGTGAGGACACCTTTTCAACAGGTTGTAATCATCATTTTAGGACCCTTAGAAAGGACTAAAAGAAGGCACAGGTTTATCCTGACCGTAGTCGACACTTGCACTTTGTGGGCCGAAGCTACACCGCTAACATGCACGAATTCCAAGTATGTCGCAGAAGCCCTCGTGCAGATATTTACACGGTTGGGTTTCCCTCAAAACGTTTTGACGGACAAAAAATCCCCATACCGTAGCCTGTTGATGGAAGAGATCGTTAAGATCTTGAGGAACCAGCATATCTACACAAGCCCTTATAATCCGGCCGGAAGTGGGTTAGTAGAACGTGTCAACGGAAGCCTCACCATGATGTTACGTAAGCTGGGTCAAGAGAAACCTGAAGAGTGGGACCTTTATATATCTGCAGCTTTATTCGCCTACACAGAAGTTCCCCAGGCATCTACAGTATTTCCGCCAGCTACACTTTTATTCGGCAGACCTATAAAGGGGCCGCTAGAAGCCTTACTTCGGTCCCTGATAGACCAAAAGACTGACGAGACAGTTCGTTTCAGCAAGCAAATATGTATCAGAGCTCAAGGAAAGGTTACAACTAGGATGGGATCTAGCCACAACCAACCTTAAGAAAACGCGCGCAAAACACGCTCAAAGATACAATAAAGCTGCAAAAGAGAGAGAACTCCAACCAGGGGAGAAAGTTTTGTTGCTACTTCCAACCGGAAACAACAAACTTCGCATCGGATGGCAAGGGCCGTTTACCGTCCTTAAAAAGATCTCCCGCACTAACTACAAGATCTCCATTAAAGGAAAGGAGAAGGTCTTTCACGTTAATCTGCTAAATAAATACTTGGAAAGACCAGTGCCGTCCTCCGAGCATCTCCTGGCGGTCGCCATAGCAACGGAAGACGAGGAAGATGATGATAGTTGCATGGAGTATCCATTGCAACAAACAGAATCCTTTAAAGATGTCAAATTCGGCGACAATCTCTCGGAAGAACAACAGACAGAAACCAGGGCGCTACTGAAACAGTACGCTGCAGTCTTAACGGGTGTACCTGGTCGAACAAATCTCATAGAATTTGATATGAAACTAACAAAAGAGACCCCTGTTCGAACCAGAGTTTACCCTATTCCGTATGCTACAGCTGATGCACTTCGCGGAGAAATAGACAAGCTACGTCAGGCAGAAATTATCAGTGAGTCTACATCTCCTTACAGTTCGAGTGTAGTACTGTTGCAGAAGCCCAATAAGGAAGTTCGGCTGTGCATAGATTACCGGTTGCTAAACGCTGTAACGGAATTCCAGCCCGAACCTCTACAGACTGTTTCTGAGTTGTTCACCAAGCTTAGCAAGGTAAGGATTTTCTCCAAGATTGACGTGAGTAAAGGTTATTACCAAATACCAGTCATGGAGGAAGTTAAACCCTTGTGAGCTTTCAGCACTATTGAAGGACATTACACATTTAATGTGATGCCGTTCGGTCTGCATAACGCACCAGGAGTGTTCACCAGGATGATGAGGAAGCTTTTAGAACCTTTGCACAGTCCCCGTATCCATAATTTCATGGATGATATCTTAATTGCAACGAAAAACCACGACGAACATATTGCTACGGCTGCTATGCTCCTCAGGAGACTATAAGAAACTGGTCTCACAGCCAGACCTAGAAAATGTCTCATCGGGTTTGAAAAGCCAGACTTCCTGGGGCATAATATTTTTCAAGGCTGCATGTGGCCTGTTAGCAAAAATGTGGAGAAAATAGTTGCAGCTGAAAGGCCCCGAACGAAGAAAGACACCCGTTCTTTCCTATCACTATGTGCATATTATCAGAAATACATCCGAAATTTCAACGGGCTAACGGCACCCCTGACTGACCTTACAAAAAAAGGGCGACCTGACTGGGTTATTTGGGATTCCAAGTGCGAAGAAGCTTACAGCACTTTAAAAGAACAGTTGTCCGGATACACCATTTTGAGGCTACTTGACCTCAAGAAACCTTTTGTATTGCGGGTCGACGCTTCGGGTCAGGGCATCGGATCAACCCTGCTTCAAGCAGATGACACCGATCCGAATCTGTTATTCCCAGTTGCGTATGGCAGTCGTAAATTGAATACGGCTGAACGTAACTACTCCACAGTTGAAAGAGAATGTTTGGCACTAATTAACGGAATAAGACGCCACCATGAATTTATGTACGGTACATCATTTACGGTACAAACAGACCACGCTCCCTTAGCTTTTCTTGGCGCTAATAAGGAGTTTAACGCAAGAATCATGCGCTGGGCCTTGCTATTAAGCGTGTACTCCTTCAAAGTGGAATATATTCCGGAAAGACAGAATGTCGGAGCTAATTTCATGAGTAGAAATTGGACTACGGAAGAAGAGGAGGAAACCTAACATACCAATCATCCTAAAGCTACCAATCAGGGCAGCTTCATTGTCATATATGAAACATGAAAAATGGTTTCATGTCTCAAACATGTAGCTATTACTTTTCATTGCATTAACTATATATTGATACCACCAAAAATGCGGTTATCATTCGTTGCCCAGAGATTTGAAGAAGGCTAGCTTATAGTGAATCTTACTAAATTTCTTTTGGATTTTCTGCTATATTGGAGTCTAATTCATTCTGGTGCTATGGTAAAATATTAGTCTTGAGTGATTTAGGCGTTTAGTTTCTTCATTTATTTCACTGGATTTTTGTGTTAATTTAAACCTATTAAATAAACCCATCACAAAGTTTTAAAGATGTAAATTAAATAATATAACTATCCGTTATTTCCCGAGATAATAGATGTGTAACATAATCTTAAACGCTAGGCGAGCGAAATTGTTTATTAACCTTATTTCTATTTCATCTTGTGTAAATTTTGAGTAATAAAACTGTTCATAGCTAGTGTTAAAAAACAAACGATACATTAGCTAGTCACTTGTGTAATTTCTTAAATATAAATAATTAAATACCAGAGTGATTTGTACAGGTCTTACCTAAAAACGCGGGTGTTAGATTTTATTATAGTATATTACCTGTTATCCATCTTCTCTTTTATGCAGGGGATCATACCTTGCGATCCAACGGTTTTTAATATATAGAGAGTCATGTTCAGATGGCTTATGGCATCCCCATTTATATGTTCCTAACAACATAAAAAGAAACATTGACAATAACAAATCTGATGTTAAGAGACCTTTTTAAGTCCATCGTCTAACCCCAGTAGAGCGGTTAAATAACCAGAACGGTCAATTGTTCACTTGTGTTAAGTTTAACTGGAACGGGACAATGCTAGATATATTATATTAAATCATATAAAGTTCCCTGGCCTGATGAGGCAGAACTGAAAGCACGAAAGTTATTTTATTAAACCCAGATGACAGTAACCAGAATTGCTACCACCAACTTCTCAGAGAATCTTTACGGCTATTTCTTTTCCAAGAACAGCCTGGGAGTAACATTCTGCTGTATGAGATATTTCCCAGTCATTTCGACAGAATCCTAGAACAAAACAATCTTATTCCCAAATTTAATACCTGCAAATCCGACGAAGAAGACCCGCCAGGAAAAAAATTATCAACCAACGCACCCATCCAGCGAAACCTCCAAGAGAAAAATATCAGTGCCTATACGGAGATTTCTGGGGCTGTACGGGACAAAATTAGCAAGACATATAATAGTCTTTAATTCATGTTGTGTTTTGATAAATTCCTTGGACGTATGCTGTGTCGGCAGAGGGTAAGTTTGCCTGTTGTGAGCGCTCAGTGGCATGAATGTAGAGCGTGGACACTGAACGAAAGAATTTAGTTTATGTAAGTTTACTACTAATATAACACCTTCTTTTATCTATCTCTCACTAAGTCCGAAGGCCCACGGGACAGTTAAACTAAGGACATACCGGTTACCCGTCCCGACTACCCCCACTGCCATTGTCAATCCTTTGTTTGATCTGTTGGGTAAACAACCTCGGATGGGATCCTTTTCCTAGTTTTTCCATGTTCCAGAGGGAGGGTCTATGAGAATACATATTGTTTATTTATTTTCTTTTTATGTAACTATAATTTCACCTGATGACATGATAACGATGTATTAACTGTTGTAATCTATTTTTTTTTTTGTCTAAAGATAGAATAAATTTTATCAACCTTAATCTATTAGTTTTGGTCAAGATCTCCCCTGCCCATTATATGTGCCTATAGCTACCTGATCGTTTTTACGTATGTACGTACTGATGTCACAAAATTGTGTGTGTGTGCGTACGAGAGGATAGTGTATTAGAATCAGTATCTAGTGGAAAAAAATACGTCTCCATGTAAGTGTGTCGTACTAGATAGGTTGGGCTGAGCAATTACTCAATCCAAGACTGTAATTTTTCCTACACTCTGTAATCCTCGTAAACAGGACTATTTCTCACACCTTTCTCTCACCTAGATTTCACCATCTCACCTCGGCTCGATTGGGACCATAACAATAAGGCCTATCTATAAAACTTACGACACATGGCTAGAAACTCTACTCCAGAATGTCGGTCCAGTTTTAGAATTGCTTTCATCCAGGAAACACGGAAAACCAAGTTCCCGGGGACCTTGCGTCATTATTACGCCCGCACCATGTTTCCGTGGACTTAGACTTGCAGGTGAGACGACCATCTGTAGGCGTTAGTCTCCTATATAATTGGGCAACTCACTTTGTCTAGAACTTAATGTCTCCAGAATTCTCTACTGTAGAGTGGCCGCTGTTCAATAACTAATTGTGACGACCAGCTAGCTGACCGGTGGGAATTCCCAAGCTAATGTGTAGGGGAAACGTACATTGTTGTTTACTGTAAACTGTGCCTGATGTACTATACACTTTTGTAACTATATATTGATTCCTTATGTAGGGACAGATGCTTTTAGCTGTTGTATGTATTTGTATTTTCAGTGAAACTCCCATACACTACCAAAGGAAAACTGGGAGACAATAAGTCCCAGCCTGAATTACCTTCCCTGTTTGGAATTTACTGGTCCTGATTGGGTTCCCGCTTTGGGTCCAGTTTCGTTTTTTTAACCTAAACCATTTCTTGCATTACAACGATTTCAGTTCACAGTTGCTAGTACCCCAGGCTCCAGCCGCAGCAAACCCGAGAGACAGCCAACGCCCAAGCTCACCAAACTTCAGAATAGTGCTCCAATCCTAAACCCATCTTTAGGTAGCTTTGGTCGTGTTCACTCCACGCGCAGTCACATTCCGACTGGGCGGTGTCTCTCGGTTAGAGTAAAGCGCATTGCCTTCACAAAACCTGAGTTTGCACTTGTTCAACCCGCTGGATATCAGCGTTCATATATGTGTGAGTCACTCGTTGATATATTCCCCACTGACGTCCGTCATCCTTGGATTAAATTGATTTCCACGCCTCGTCGGAAGAGAGAGAAAGGGAAGAGGATACTTTTTCAAGTGTAGAGGAATAATACATCACTGACGGAACGGGAAACTATAGACCCAGGGACTCAGAGACGGGGTGGGAGTTAATGAACTATCGAGGGAATGCTTGGTTGTGTTTATAAGAGAGAGTGTTTACCTCTCGGCATTGTTTCTTTGGGCTTTGTTTTGTTTGGGTTTGATTGTTTTCTGTGTAGCCTAGATCACGGTCATCTCGCCATAGAGACGGGATGTTGACGGGACATAGATTAGTAGTGGGTGTTTGTGTTATTCCAGGTACCTCCTGTGGATTTCCTAAATTATTACTATTCAACTTAGGCTGCCACTCAGGATTGTAAACCAGAATCAGTTTCATTTTTTTTTTTTCTGTTGTTTGGTTTTATTTTAAGTTAGTAATTGTGAATTTAATTGGTTTCCCTGACATCGCTCAGGCATAATAGTTTTTTTAATATTTATTTATACTTTAATAAACATAGAAAACCTATTAGCGGATCAGAATTCTCTTTCTATCTCTATACTTGTTATTGTTGAATGTGAAGTCACTTGTAGTGTATTAGTATCTTACTCAATATATATTCGCTTGTTGATTTTTATATATATATATATATATATATATATGGAAGAGAGGGTTGGTGGGGTTAACATTTAAACGAGTGGCGGGATAAAAGATTGTTTATCAGCTTTGTACTCCTGACTGTTACACTCCCACTCAACATTCACATTCTCTATTTAGACACACATCTATTATCTCACTCCTCACTCAGACTTTTGTCTTGTCGCAGACAGACCCTTTTTCTCCACGCGTGACAGGGACAAATGTTGATTCGATGTGTAACGATAGGGATGAGGGAGATGAGGATTAAAAAATGCAACGTCACCCAAAAAAATTAAGCGATTCAGAAATATATTAATATTTTCATCTCGGCTGAAATATTGGATAATTATTATAACACTTAACTGGCTCCATTTTTTTTTTAAATTACACATTTCTTTTTTAATACAATGCAATCCACACCTTTCCAATAACCTATGTTGATCTGGAAGCAAATGGATTCCTTGTTCGTTCAAAGGGGGTAGCTTCTTACTTCTCTGATGAATACTGATAACTAAGAGAAATAATTCATTGACAAGAAGACGAAGATGGCTGTTAACGGCTTCACCTATGTCCTAGTCTTGACATATGGATGCGAGTCATGGGCAATGACTTCAACCCACAAAAGCCAGCTCCAAACCGCAGGTGTTGAAGTAACAAGAAGAGACATTTTCATAACTAGACGATACGTCAAGGCTTCAACACTCAGCCTCTGCAGACCCAAGTAGAACAGTCCCAACCACGATGGTTTGGCCATGTCTGCAGAATGGGAGAAGATCGGCTACCACCACAAATATGGGAAACCAAGAACCAGGGATCCAGACCTCCAGGACGACCCAGATTTTGCTGGGAGGACAACATTAGACAATCTCTGAAGGACCGAAGATTAGATTAGAACCAGGCCAGAAGGAAGACATCCGAAAGAATAGTATAGTGTTCTTTCTGGCAAACCTCTACACCCCAGGGTAGAAGAGGAACGACTAAGTAATTTTTTTAAAACCTTTAAACTGTTGTCGATTTGCTCTCAATCAATTAATCAATCAATCAATACCCTTTAGTTAAACAAGAAGCATAGGCCTTCAACAAACACATGCCAAGTCCTCCTGTCACGTGCCTTCAGCTAAAGTTCTTTCCACGCCTCCTCATCATTTTCACTTCTGTCTTCAGTTCTTTATTTCCTGTGGCTGCAGCTTCCTTTGCTTCACTTGCAAACCCTTCGATTAATTTCCTCTTGTCTCTTTTGAGGTTTCTTCTTACTTCTTTGTTTGCTTCTATATACACTTCATGCGCCTTGGCTTTGGAACTTCTGGTTTTGCTTATGTTTAAATTTGCTTTCTTGTTTCTCGTGTATTTTATCTTATTGATAGTTTCTGCTGTTATCTATGACTTGTGCTGACGTTCTCTTTTTCCCAGTACCGCTCAGCATGTCTCATTCCATATCTGTTTGATTTGTTGCCAGTGGTCTTCTGTGTTTGCGACATTATCCGTCTGTTGGAGTATCTGATATTTGTTGGATACTGTGATCGAAAATGTGTCTCATTTCTTGATTTCTTAGATATCCCACATTAAACTGTTGTCTACAGCTATGTACTGATATACATCTCTTGAGCTTTAACTTTGTTTTGGCTAACAGAAGATGGTGGTCTGATGCCTCATCTGCTCCTCTAAATACCTTTACGTCGTGCAATGATGATCTAAATTTCTTGTTTATGCATTATTATGATCAATCTGATTTTCTGTTCTATGGTCTGGTGATATGCGTGTTGCTTTATGTATTCTTTTATATGGAAATATGCTTACTCTTATAGTCAATTGATTTGAAGCACAGATTGTGAAGAATTCCCCACGTTGATTCATTGTACTTAATCCATATTTTCCCATGATTTCTTTAAAGCCGGTGCAGTTTGTTCTTTACTTTTGCATTCAGGCCCCCCCAATAAAAATGGTGATGTCGTTTCTTCTCTTTTATCCATAATATTTTGTAGTCTGGGGTCAAGTTATTGTTTCACAGATTCTTTTTCATCATTCATTGGTGCATAACATTGGATGATGTTTATCTTTATTTTCTTTTTGGCTGTTTTGAATGTTGCCCAGTACATCCATTCTGTAATTCCTTATTTTTGCTGCCATCTGTGCAGTTTTCCCATATTCGTTTAGAGTTCGAACGTTCTAGGTGCCAATCCTGGAGATTTTTTTAGATGAACGAAGGCTAATCTGCAATCCAGACTCCTTTGGGCTTTCTTCGGTTTGCTTCATGACCCTCCTGTCCAGAAGACCTTCTTCTGTTTTGGACGGCAGAATTGACTTATATTCTACATTTGATCTGTCCATGTTGCTTTTTTGAAGTTACAAAAACATCAAGAATATAAAATCACATTAGGAGTTGTCATATGAAATAGTCGTAGTCATGGTTTGTAAACAGAAGGATTAAAATTGGTTGTAGTCATGGTTTGTAAATAGAAAGATTAAAATTGGTTGTAGTCATGGTTTGTAAATGGAAAGATTAAAATGGGTCGTAATCATGGTTTGTAAACAGAAGGATTGAAATGGCATTACAAGATTATCAACGTGGAACTGATGTAAAGAACCAGTAGAACAGTATGTGAGGAGAAGACGTTGTCTTTTTAATAGGACACATATTGAGAAAACCAACTGCTAGCATGACGAGGCAGCCCTTTTTCTTGGATACACAAGATAATAGAAAAATATGGATATCAAAAGAGGAAATGGAGAAGAGAAATGGAGACAGGCATACAAGGGATAAAGAAGGCATGAAAAGGCATTGAGCGGCTGGCACAGGACAAAAAGGGCTTGAAGAGTGTTTGGTGAAGGTCTGATAGGGTGATGATGATGATGATGATGATGATGATGATGATGATGATGATGATGATGATGATGATGATGATGATGATGATGATGATGATGATAGTGATGTCGATGATGATGGTGGTGATGATGATGATGATAATGGTGATGACAATGATAATGATGATGGCGATGATGGTGATAATGGTGATGGATTGTGATGATAATGAAGCTGGGAGAACAGGTCCTGGAGCAGGTCGACCACTTTAAATACCTTGGAGCTATTATAGACCGAAAGGGAGGCATCAAAGAAGAGTTTGCCACTCGAAAAGAAGCAGCTGGAAGACATTTTTCAGGGCATAAATCGAAAATTCCTCAGCAAGAGAGAGGTTGGTAAGAAAACGAAGATGGCTGTATACCGCTCCACCTATGTCCCAGTCTTGACATATGGATGCGAGTCATGGGCAATGACTACAACCCACAAAAGCCAGATCCAAACCTGAGAAATGAGGTATCTGAGGAAGGTGGTTGAAGTAACAAGAAGAGACATGGTCCGCAACCAGGTTTTTTTAGATGGGTTTTTACAACATTTGTTGTTGCGCATCAAAGAGCGCTGAGTTGAGTTTGGTGAAAATAGTTGAAGATGTGTGAATAGTACACTTAGGTGCATTATTCATGCACGTAGCAAAACATGTTATTGGAAGATGACGTAGGAGTTTTGTGGGTTGATATAACGACGGGAGAAAATAGAAATAAACAAGACGGGAAAAGCATTGTTTGGCTGGTGGTCTGAAAACCCCGTGGAGAGATTATGTTTATTCATGCAATGTATAGGAATACACGACAGGAGGAGTACTGTTTTAAGTGTATAGGTTGATGCTTACACCTTTATGGTCGGGAAGGTTTATACACCGTAAAAATCGGAGTTCTTAATGATCCTGCCTTGTCGCTAGTGTGTACTAACTTTGAGGAATTCATGCTAATGAAGTTTAAAGAAATTTGAGAAGTTACGTGAGAATGGCACGGACATATTCAATACATATATGTATATAAAGATGTATTAGGAGGAAGAAGCAAAAACGTACTACCGTCAATGGGTAGAAAACTATGTTACGAATGGACGGAACGACATTACCTAATAACGGCTCATCATTTCAACTTGATCATGAGTTTTCAATAAATGCTGTTGTTTTTTATTAACGGACCAGCATTGGCTTCATACCTAGTTACTTATGAGCTGTGATGTTACTAATTCCTTATCTCTTGTGAGGGAACACTGCAGAAATAATACAGGGACGATACAGTGCTGTTTTTGCATACTCACGAATAAAACATTCGCGGGACACGTTTCTTGTATACCCGTGATCTAACACTCATATAGACAAATCTTGGAAGAGTGATTTTATACATATATCAAATTGCAGACAAACTCTTTTAATATACTGAAGTAAACGAACGAGCGGACATGCTTTAACAACGTCAAGGCCTAAAATCCCACACCCTGCAGACCCAAGTAGAACAGTCCCAACTAAGATGGTTTGGCCATGTCTGCAGAATGGGAGAAGATCGGCTACCACGACAAGCATGGGAAACAAAGAGCCAGGGATCCAGACCCCCAGGACGACCCAGAGTCCGCTGGGAGGACAACATTAGACAATCTTTGTGGACCGAGGACTAGAATGGAACCAGGCCAGGAGGAAGACAGCCGATAGGATAGTCTGGCGCTCTCTCTTCCAAGCCTCTACACCTCAAGGTAGAAGGGGAAAGACTAAGTAAGTAAGCAAGTATGATGATGGCGGTTATGATGATGATGGTGGTGATGATAATGTGATGCTGATGGTCATGATGATAATCAGGACGCGTTTCCTGTACCCATATGTCTATCTCATACGCTCCATGTACGTACATACGTGTGATGTGTATACTTGAGCGTATTTATTCTGTTTTTCCGTCTGACAGCCATGTCTAACTGCCATTTACATGTGTCATCGTAAATTAATATATAAATTTGAGATCAATATTTGTGACGCGAGTTTGCCAGACAGTTCAGCCCGGGCTCGTGCCTGTGTGAATATTTCCACTACACCCGCTCTCCGAAGATGTATCGTAGAGCAGATGTGGTTGTCATTACTGCTCCCCGTTCACGTCGGACGTCTCCCACTTCTCACGCACTCTTTCCTCCTCTCTCGGTGATACTTAATGCCTCTCGATGTACCCTCCTTGACTCTCCATAAAATTTCTGCCCAGCCAGCGTACATCACGAGCCACATTTGCATAGTTACCGAGAGATTTTGAGTTAGAAAAAAATAGTTGTCCATAACAACAAATGGATACTTCATGGTTACTGTGCTAGAAGAAGCTATTTTGTTTGCCAGTTGTGGAAGTTTGGTCGAGAAGTGAAATCATGTTGTCTTGTTTTGTGTACGTCAGTGTTGTGTTACTCAAAAACTTCTTCTCACTGGATCTTTCTTATATTCTCGTGCTATATTCATTGTAATCCAACGTGTAACAATTTTGTTCTTTTTTCCTCTGGGCTTTTGCCTTCTAGTGTACATGTACGTTCCATTCAACTTAGAATGGCGTCCTTGGTTAAATCAGAGCCCAACAGGCTTTCAAAATTAAAAATTAACTCTGTCAACTCTAAAACAGTATTGATAAATCCTAGCCATGAAAAGGAGACTAGTGTATATCAGGAAACATTTTGCAACCCTGAAACGGAATGCTAGCACCTACAGTATTATATGAGTTAACTTTGATACGCTGTCACTCTCTTGGTGACCTTGATGACATTATGTGGTACTGCGCAGTTCGTATAAGCTGGTTTTGGCTGACATAAGGCATATTGTCTATGGATGGGTTGTGTGGTAGGAAAAGTGTCTCATTCCCCAGAGTGCAGGGCACAGTAGTAGATGGCGTTCTACTGTCTCGAATGGGTTTGGGCAGTGTCTACATTTTGCTATATTTTGTGATCACATTCTATTTTCTGTAGCCATTTAGTGTAGAGCAACATGTTCTCAATCTGAAGATTTTGGTTTGATACTTTCGTTCAATACGGTTAATAGGATCTTCCTTATTTGAGTCTGTTAGGTGAATGAAGAGTCGTCATCCTGTATTAGCTTGTGGTCACGTATACAGCCAATCTTCTTTACAGTTCCTTTTTATAATTTTTGGTCAATTAGTGGCATTTTTCTACCTTCTTTGCTGGTTTATAGAGCTGCATTCAATGTGATGTCTATGTGGCCAGATATCAATTTCATGTAGATTTCTTTTCCATCTTCTTCTTCTTCTTTGATCCTTAGCCGCCGACTGTCAAAGCAGTCAGTGGCCATCACACCTGCCGGCGTCTTGTAAGGCAGCAACAAACTGCTTCCACTTTACTCGGTCGGCGGCCATTCTTCGTGCAATGCCCTAGATCTGGTTCATTCTTTGCATCTCACCCTCCACACTTCTCCACCAAGTTGTTTTTGGTCGGCTTCTCTTTCGCTTTCCTTCAGGGGTCCATACAAGTTCATAATTTTGTAGCATATTTCTTGAACCTTCTAGATAGTAGTGATGCTAAGCCCTGAAAAGTACTAACAGTATCCAGCCGCTACCACGTTAAAGCCTAATATGAGCTAGTCCTGGAAAGGACTGCTAGCAAAGCTGAGGCTGCATACACTTTCTAGACCCAAACCGGTCACATCACATGCGAACATGTAATGAGAAGGCGCTCCATTCAACCTAGACACAAAGTCTCTGGGTCATATCAGGGCGCATGTCCAAATTTATAAGACCATGTGGTCTGTTGTTAATTAGGCCAGCCTGCAAATGTTTTCTACAGCACTAATTGTGCACAATACAAAACTACGTCCCGTGTAAATAAAATGCACCTGTTCACGGTTGTCAGTGGCGTGCCTCGACGAGAGAGAGATAAATGAAGATAAATTATTTCATCATCATCATTGTCCTTTTCGTGCTTTATAAAGCACGTAGCTATTACTGTAACTGGTCATCTTGCAGGAACCCTGCACCAAGGACATATGTGTTTTCTGTAGCAATTTGTTTAACATTGTGAGATTGCCAGCCTCGTGCACAACCAGTCGCCTTGTACGACATGCTCGAGGGAGCAGTAGTTCTAATATTCTTTTAACACATCAGATAAAAATTATTTGATTAGTTGAAAAGTGTCCTGCAGTTGTCTTCAACATATTCCTTCAGTCTGTAGTCTTCCTTTCTCGGATCGCTTACGATGTTAACTGAATCGGCTAAATTCAGGTAGTTGGGCTGAAATTAGCGACAAACATGCTTGTACAACACATGCTACCAACCCTTTTTTTAATAGAGTCGTCAATAGAGTCATAGCTTTGAGCAATGCTTTTTTATTACCCAAGTGTGAACGGTGGTTTGGTTTTGAAAGAGCGAAAGAGTGTGGAAAAATGGTTTAAGAAATATAAATAAGTTTAGTTACAGATTATTTGTCATTGTTGCAGGGAGATAAGATGAGTGAAGTAAGACTTTGTCGTAAGGGAGGAAACTCCACATATTTCGGTTGATGGATAAAAGTGCTGGATTATGGTTAAGTAGATTTAGTGGGTCAGCAATTATGGTGTAGAAAATTAGCATATGACGAGTTTGTAGTAAGCCTTAAAGAAGAGGGTACGCTGTTCAGGTAAAACATTCAAAGGGGGAATAATGTAAGATTTATGTCCCTTGCGGATTTGAGTGAGTTGGAAAAAAAAGTACGCACGGGAAAGTTGAGATGCGTGAACACAGTTTAGGGGGAACAAAGAAAAATGAGAACGGGGTTGTTTAGAGAAGTCGGGTTTGAGACGCGCTATGCGTAGGAAGGAAAAAGGGTTTTCTCCCAAGTGGTAAAGTTAGACTTGAGAAACGCGCTCAGCGTAATAGATGTGTGAGAAAACATACTCAGTCTTAGATGATTAGCAAGATTTATGCTGTGAGAAATAGAGTGTATAGAAAACGCTCAGTACATTATGTACCATAAATTTGGTGTACGGCAGTATTTTTATTGTGATAGTATTTTATTCTGAGGACATGATAGATGTGAAAGAAAAGAAAGTGTATTTCGTTTGAGAACAAACCCAGGTACGTTGAACACTTTTATATATCAGTAGCATGTGTAGCTCAGCAGACCAGGTCTGAGCAGAGAAGAATAATAGATGAAAATCTTGGCAAAGTGACAGCCCTGGCGGTAAGGCCAGTTTTCTCTTAGTGAGATATACCAAGAGACATATAAAAAGAAACCTAAAATAAACAGTCAGTACACAAGAGAGACAAGAAGTTTCTACCTGAAGAATTAAATGACATTGTGATAGCTGAAATAAGCAAGTAGTAAGAAGACAAGAAATTGCAGTTTTGAATATTGAATACTTTTGTTGCCGAAGAAGCTGTTGTTACGAAAGACTGCTAACCTTGTTAATAAAGTTCGACCTTTGACATCTTCACTGCTATTACTCGGGTGAATTCGTTTGAATCAACAGAGAGCATGAGAAAGTATTTTTGTCAGTCTGAGAGAAGGAAGTTTGTCACATTTACCTTACTAAACACTATCTACTGAAAGGGCAGTGGTCCGAACCTTCTAATACGATCCACGGCCACACAATTATTGAAACCTCCCAAGCGCTGAAACGAGATTGTCGCATAATTCCGAGAACCATCAAACGCTGTGAAGACTTTAGATCCATCTCGTGGCTGTGCAGTGTTTTATACTTCTAGTTCGAATAAAAGGACTCTAGAACTTTGTTCTAGACATTAACTCATTTAGAAGGTAGAACAGTTCGTACAGTTACAATTGTTTATAATGAATTTTGCACAAACGCAATATTGTAGCATATGAAAAAACCCAACTTAAAGTAGTGGGTGGAACAATGAGAATATATACCAATAGGAAAAGCAATATGTATAAACGCACGCCCTCCAAGGATTTTCCTTGACTTTGAAGCTGCATAATAACCATAGTCTTGTGCTCTAAAGAGTGAGACATCACTGCTGAAATTCGACAACTTGTCGACAACAGATTTTACAAGTCTTTCATCTTTGATATCAGCCATGTCACAGACTGGTTGGAATTGTAGAATATCTCTCATCTTCAGATCGTTCGAAACGAAACAGACGCGATTAAAAAGCTGTTTGATCGCGATTATGTCTGCAGTTTCAAACTGTAAAACTCTGAGCTTTAAGCATCAGCTTAACAGTCTTGCTCAAGTACTGGTCGTTAGTACGGCTGATTATTTCATTCTTGGTTCCGAGAATAATGAACTTATCACGTTCTAAAGATGCTCTAAAAGTCTCATCACCTTTCGCCCGATATTTCAGAATAACGAGGAAGGTTTCTGGAATTATTATATAACCTGTCAACCCTGATCTGGTCGTCAAGCGTATGATCTCGTAATGTCATCTCCAGTAGTCATCACATAATCACAACTTGATTGATAGAAATCATTCGTTTTTCGATTTCGTTCCACCTGCTCTGCTAAATTTTTATTCAAGCGGTGTTTTACATCTTTCATCTGGTTCATCACGTCAGGACAAAAGTATTAACATTGACGATGGAAATTATGTGATTAACTGTTTCTAGCGCGATTACTGAAAACTTCTAGTGCATGTTTCCGTTTTGAGAATGTGCACGTAAACTAGACCACCAAGATTGATGGTCGCCTTAAGCTGAAGACGTCCTGACAAAAATACACAGTAGTTACAAATTCTACCGTCTCCATTGGCAAACTGAGCTAACGAAAAATTATTCTAGTACCAACTTGCCTTTATTTTTTTATTTTTTTTATTTTTACTTTATTTTATTTATTTATTTATTATTGTGTGTGTGTGTGTGTATGAGTGTGTGTGTGGGGGGGGAGGGGGGGGGGGGGATTGTCCACTTTGCAATGTTGGGGGATATTTGTACTTTCCATCCGGCATGAACAAATGATAAAAGCACTGAAGCTCCGTATGAAGACTCCCAATGACTGAAGGAAGGTACTCAATAATGTCGTCTTGTTACCTGCTCAGAGTTCAGTGCCATTCTAGTCACTTAAATGGATGTTGGTGTTAAGGATAAAGCTGCGGGTACCGCGTTAACGGGTAAAAATTACCGCGAAGTGTCTTTGAAGCTATTAGAAAACATTGATCTCTCTTCTGAACTCTGTTCATCGTCTTAAGTTGAGTAGGATGCGTCTGCGTCAGGGAATTTTTTTGTCATATTATCCAAAATACTTTGAGCGTTTCTTTTTATTTTGCGAACCATCGTTTTAGTCGCAATAATTATGAAGACTAAAAATACATTGCAGCTAAAAATACATCCGGAAGAGACGTATGTGAGTTATTTTGGTAAGTTGTTGTGTCCTTGAGATTGTGATGGGTTGAAACGGTAGCAGTGGCGTTGAATGGGATGTTATTTTAAAATTTCTACAACAATACTGGTACCAGTATCAAAGAACTAATAAGATATATAGACATTGTCAACTTAAAGCTACACTTACTTCTGTTGAATACAAGCTTCAAGTGAAGATTCCTGTCAGAGACAAAAGCTTCCTTGTCTAACTAAAGCTGTCCTAAAATTACCACATTCTTCTGGAACAGGGTTTCTTAACCTGTGGTGATGTGTCGTGGTTGAGTTAAAGTGTTAGAGTATTTGTCGAGTTAGATAATTGTAGTGAAATCGACAATGAGAGTGAACTGACAAAATTATAGATTACACATAGATATTGTGTAAATAGGGTGAACTTGAGACCAACTTGGAAGAGGATTCATTAAAGTTATCTCTCTCTCTCCAAGCCTCAACACATTTAAATAGTCTAAGCACCACCCTCTCTCTCTCTCTCTCTCTCTCTCTCTCTCTTTTCTCTTGTCCAAAAAAATAGAGACTATAGTGAGAGCTTGTAATATTAAGTATGGATGAAAGGGTCGTGAACAGCGCGTTAATAAATGCGTAAAATTTATTAAAGGTTCTTGAAGAAGAAAATACCGGTATATGAAAAATAAGTATATCAGCACAACAAAATACCAAACATCAATAATCACATCAAGTTTACAAATCCACTTAAACACTAATGGACAAAAAAACAGTTCACCAACACCCAAATCCTGCTGTAAAAGAAACACACACAAGACGAGGTCACTTTAGGACAAATGGTCCATTGCGCTATTATTCCGGCGCGTGAAATTAGGCCTGCGTACTTGGTGTTAAATCCGGTTGGGCTGGCTTGAACTCTTATTTGTGACTGAGTGCTCCGTTTAAGCACAAAAGTCTGGTGATTTTTAAATTCTGCTGAAGACGCTGGTATGATAGATATGTTAGAAGCCGCAATGCTCTGACTGGTGATCAAGAGGCGAGTAGGAAACCACTACTGCTAAATACGATTTTCAGGTTTGCTATGGCTCGTTACAAACTGCGTGAGCTTATTTCCCGTTAGAGGGTGGGCGTTGACAAAAGGTTGTACTTCAGGTAGGGGGGTGACAACTCGTGGGGCTAGTTGCTTTCCGAAACCGCTAGATCTAAGAGAATGTGACGTTCTTCGCCTGACTGGAATCTTGCGATAGCAATGCGGTATCTCCTGAAACTGAGATCCAAAAGAAACGACTTTTGTTTGCATCAAGCAAACAATAAAAGAAGAGACCCCGATGCCATCACAAGAACAGCTATGCTTTGGACCCCTGAAGGAAAACGAAAGAGAGGACGACCAAAAACAACTTGGCGGGGGACTGTGGAGGCTGAGATGCAAAGAATGAACCAGAGTTGGGGCACTGTACGAAGGATGGCCGCCGACCGAGCAAAGTGGAATCAATTTGTTGTTGCCCTACAAGACGCCACCTGGCGTATTTGCCACTGACTGCTTTGACGGTCGGCGGCTAGGGTTCAAAGAAGAAGAAGAAGCAGAAGAAACAATAAAATTACAATAACGTTATAATAAACAGTTATGCTCCACTATGGGATTTATAATTATGGTTGTCATTGCTATGATAGTCTCGGCTGTCTTTATCCGTGTGAGTCGCCCTCCTGTTACTTCCACTCTATCAATTATCAGCATGCGCCTGCATAGGCTAAAATATTTTGTACACACATGTACCTGTCAGTAAATGTTCTGACAGCAAAATCTACTCCGTCTTCTTCCAACTCAACATAAGGGATACCCTGTAGTTCCAGCTGACTGGATATGCTATTCATCTTACAACATTAAGTGAATTTACATAAAAATACGGCATTTGACATTACATAATAAATGGTATGCGCCCCTTGGGCTCGATACACAAAAAGCGAAAAAGTAATAACCTCCCAAAATTTAATACATGGAAAATGCAATGTTATTGCTATAATAATACAGTTGTGACTTAAACATAAGATATAATTATATCTCCAGCTGGTGGCTGCTTTCTGGATTGCTGTGAAAGTTCTAAACTGGTGTCTAACTACCCAAGTTAGCATATAATTATTCCACACAACCACTAGAAGTTTCTATCAGAAAGTAATAAGTGACTATCTCCTATAATTCAGTGTTATGGTGCCTGCACATCACTATTCAGTTTTAAGTGAATAACCTACACCGCTGACATTTCCTTACAGTAATGACAGTTATTTTAGCCTACTCTTAACCCAATGGTAAGCACTGAACGGACTATGAGGTTATGTCTAGTAAGCAACAAAATCTAGTTCTGTGTTAACGTCTGCCTGTCTCATTTGTTCATCTACGGGCCGGAACAATTTACGAGTGTGCTTGACTGAATAACCTATCTAAATTTATAGTCTACAAGTGACGCTACCCCATGACACCTGGCTTCGCCTGTTTCCACAGATGTTCGGCGTATAACGTAATCAAGACAAATGTTATTCTAGAGTCTACATCAGAAGACAACAGCCCGCGAGAAAGTTTCTCAGATAGATGTACGAGTAATATTATTCTAGCACTCACTGCGGCGTTCAAGGGCTACAACAAAATCCCGGAACGAACGTGAGTTTATCTCACCTGAATCCCGCTAGCGGACTTCAAAGAACTATTTCTCGCTCGTGATCAAACACTGTTACCAGCAAGAATCGTTCCCTTGGTCAGACATACCAGGTGCAGCTTAGGTAATATTATCGTAAGCTGACCGCTACTGACCAGTGGGGAATTTATAATGAAGGCCAGAACGAAATCAAAGCCGCGTGGTGGGGTCTGAGAGGGGAATAATGGGCTACGTAGGTAAAATCCGAAAGAAAACAAAAGTGCAAAAAAAAATCGAGAAAACCAGAACATTAAAAGATAAGAAAAATTGGACGTGTAGGTAAAATAAATATATCAGTCAAATCTGTGACATGATGCATGGACCTCTTGGGGATCCGTGAATGGATTAACAAGGGCAGTTATTGTGTCAGACTCTCAGTCAATGCTTCGTAAGGTCCAAAATGGATGGCTAAGGCCTGAACAGAAAACATCCACGCAGGCTTCGAATCTTTAGGAACGTGTGTATCTACTGTCCTGGTCATACAGAGTACGCAGCAATGAAAGTGATGACAGACTAGCTTCAAGAGCATCCATAGTGGGTGCACTAAATATGGATAAGGGAGAGATAGTGAGGACACTTAATGATCGCCTGTTAGAGAATGACTCTGCATCGATGAATCATAAAGTTAAAGATTACTTGAATTCGGCATCAAACCTAAGACTTGCAGGGATGGACGTACAAAAGGATGCATCCAGTGTGCATGTAACCAGCACGCAACAGACACAATTAGCATTCATACCCTTCGACATTTGCTGAGGAAGAATGAGCACCTATGGGTTTGCCTGGAGTGTAATGATGTCGATTTCGATCAACAATAACAATTACAATTCTAGGGGGTCCGTGTATATAACATAACATTTAAAATTCAAACATTTTAAATTATGCTTTTATGTAACTTTTTTCCCCAATAAGGAGTTCATAGCCTTCATTTGAAAATCAAAGGGGCCCATAGCTTTAATCTGACAATCAAAGGGGTCCATGTGTCGTACATTTATTCTGAGAGAAAGAGTCTTAGAAATAGTAGTCCGGTTTAGAGTGTAGAATGATGGTGAAAAGCTCAGTGATAGAAATGTAGAGAGTAAATAGTTGCTTCACAGAGTGCTGGAGGAGAGTAAAGACAGACTTATTTACGACAAATCGTTTCTCTCAATCTACTCTTCAGGCTCTCCTGGTCAAACAATTATTTGCCAGTTTCCAGACACACATCTGCGCTCACACCGATTTAGTGCTTCAAACACACAGACGACGTGGATACAACTATCTTAAACAAATAGGGGAAATTTTGGGCTTTGGGTATTCCAACACCGTAACAATTAAGTTTATGTTGTTTATTAAAGTTAAAAAACAATCACTACAATAATCATGTGTTTACAGCAAAAATTATCATAAGTACAGAAAATAGCAAATAACAAGGTAGGGAGGGGGTGAAGAAGATTGGTATCGACTAAGCCCGTCCCGCTTATTAGACAAAGATAAACCCAGTCCAAAGATAGATAGTTATCAGGAACATAGGTAAGTTAACCTAACTGTCGTAGATTTTCGATAGGAGAATTAAGACTAGGTTTGGTCCCTTCTGAATAGGTTTGAATAGGTGATAGACTCAGTGAGAGTTAGTGAAAGTTGATAGAATTTCCACACACTTGAGATGATAGATGTTGATATAGTGGCTGTCTCTGAAAGCGAAAAGAATTCTTCTCTCTCTCACCTATCTTCTACAACAGTTGTTACAGCGTCAGACAGACTACACCAATATACATATTACGTATATTTCTATCACTCACAGGCACGCACCTACACGTGACGACAGGTAAACACACAGACGTGGGAAAACTATAACAATGATATATATATATATATCTAGAACGAGCTGACCAAACACGATTTTTAAGTTCAAGAGCGATTTTATTATCAGGAAAAATCGGCTCACAACATCAAAGAAAGTACATCAAGGAAAATACATATACACATAGTCATAAAAAAATCAAGGAAATGTTGCAAGGATGATAGCCCCGTTATAGTGTTAACTCTAGGTTTAGCCCGGCCCCGTTAAGAGAACAGATGATGGCGCCCGAGTCACAGATACATAGGGTTTGAGTCTAAGAGTTGTCTTTGTTTTATCTCGTAATTATATGCACAGAGTTTGAAAAAAATCTGATTTAACCTAAGACAAAAACACAAGAACTCTAGCCTTAGCAACAAATTATGCAGATTGAAAAAAAACAAATAGGACAGCAACAGGGTGTCAAAGATAAAATAGTGAAAAATATCACTCAAACCAGCGTACACTCATTCATTCCGCCATGGCTTCTCATACTTGTACTCACGACTTTGCTTGCTGCCTCTTGGAACACATTGATTTTAGATTTTCACACAGACTCAAAAAATGCAGTCTTCTGCCAAGAAGTCCCCAGTTCCAAAAGACGTATTTAACTCGGAGTCTCCGGGAACGACTACTTGGGTATGCAAATTTGTTCAAATGTCTGATTAAGTCACCTAACAATTATTCCAGGCGCGGGAGTTAGCAGAGCACAGTGTCAATAGCGTAGGTTTCTAAAAAATGATGAATGACAGGTCGGTGCCTTCTCTCAGTATAGGATTCACTTTAGTCACACCACAGATTTGTCCACAAGATATAATCTAGTCGGGAAATGATTGTTAATATTCACGCCACCAGGCAGCAAATTATATAGAGTTTCTAGAAGAAATTAAGTGCTGGCTCCAAGGTCCAGTATTTATCATTACAGTCTTTGAAAACCCGTTATAGGGATATTAGTATTTCTGTCTAACTTGCACCGTCAGATCAGTGTTACTTGAGAAAACCCACGTGGTTCAAAATAAGGACTGTCTATTTCTTCACAAGTATGGAAACTACTACTAGGTGCTGGTAAAGTTAGGGTCACCCCAAAACTTTCACTGTGTGGAGGAAAAATAACACATATAATATAATAAACAGAATCTGTACTGGTTAAAACTTACATTTAAACTTGCAAGCAGAGAGCTTTGCTTATCATTTAAACTTCCCGTGACGTAAGTTATATTTAAAAGTCAGCAATCCTAATGAATTAGGAACACGTGCGTATTCCGTCACCATTCATGAGGCTCGATTCTAGAGTTTATACGTTAGTTTAGAAAAATACACTCGACTGAGTATTAGCAGTTAAATTAAATTCATAAATAGCTACAATTGCCGTTATAAGCTAGAAATTAAATTTTATTCTGCTTTCCACTGAATGCTTCCCTAGAAAATATAATAGCCTACCACTTTATTTCTCTTCTGCGCTAAAGAAATAGATTAAAATGAATTAAGCGATTTAACACTTTAACACTCACAAAATCTATATATCTATCATATTAATTACCTCAACCACAGAATTACAGGTAGTCGCACAACTTAAGAATAAAAATGCTGAAAATATTTCTGGAAGTCTAGAAGTTCGACAAATTGCCGAAACAAACTGAGATCTTCGCTAACAGCTATTCTGTTTTCGAGCGACCTATCTACTGTGGAGTCTATGAGCGAGAATGAAATTAAAGTTTCAAACTTGGCCAATATCTTAAAATCAGACAAAGGGCCCAAACTATTTCGCCACGCGAAATTATCTCCCCTACTCCCAACATTTACGTCCGCTTAACGCGTGTCGTAACTGTCACCTACTGACCACGATGTACGCGTGTCAGTTTCAAATCCCAGACAGCCTGACTCCATTTCAGGGCAGTTTTCACACTACAGCTGACCATGGCCCAAGTGAGCGCCGTGTCAGTTTGGGATTTTCCAGACAAATGTCTGGATACTGACCGGTGCAGATGTAAAGTATCACACCTCACCGGGACTAATGCCGAGAAGAAGCTCGCGCGCTCGGTGAGAATGTAGACGATTTGCTACGTCCTATGTTCAGCGAACCGACTTATCACGCCTTATGACGCCCTGCAGCCCTGACATCTACGTAATATCGTCCTAGCGCGATTCTCAGTTTTGAGAAAGAAACAGGTAAAGTTTGCGAATTATATGAAAATAATATTCGCAAAACGAATGGATGAAAAATATACAGGAAAAATGAAATACAGAGATAATAAAAGAGAGAATTTGGGTGAACGAATAGGAAGAAGATGTAGGAAATTAAATGAATATAAACCCTACGTGACAGAGCCTCCCCCCTTTAAGATATGGAAGCACTCCATGTCTACGTTATGGAGTTTAATTTCCTATAACCGTAGCTTCGGGGTGTCTGTCCTCTTCCCTCTCATCTTCCCCCTCCATCTCTGTCCAATTCCTACTCAAGTCCACTCCTCAAAGTTTCCTTCCCCTGGAATGTCTCATATGCGCGCTTGAAAGAGCGTCGCCGCTGCTGACATTTTTGAAAGATTTCCTGTGATAGCGGTGGAATATCCCTGCCACTATCGTCATCTTCGTCAGTTTTGGCGATCGTCAGGAGATGGTCGGAGGTTGGCACTGGTTTTTCCAAGTATCTCTTTAAGAGATTTAAATGGAAAACCTTCTCCTTTCCTTCAATAGAGATCTGGTAGTTAGCCTTAGAAATCTTTTTCAGGACGGTAAACGGCCCTTGCCATCCGATCTTCAGTTGGTTGTTCTCGGTAGGGAGCAACACCAAAACTTTCTCTCCTGCTTCCAGTTCTCTCTCTTCCGCGACTTTCCTGTATCGGTTAGCGTGCTTGGTGCGAGCTCGCTTAAAGTTAGTCGTTGCTAGGTCCCACCCTAGTTTCAACCTTTCCTTTAAAACCGACACATATTTACTGGCTGAGACAACTGTCTCATCCGCCTTCTCGTCTGTCAGAGACTGAAGTAAGGCTTCAAGCGGGCCCTTAATGGGTCTGCCGAATAAGAGTGTAGCTGGCGGAAATCCTGTGGAAGTATGAGGAGATTCTCTGTAGCCAAATAATGCTGCAGGAATACAGAGATCCCAATCTTCAGGTTTCACTTGTGCCAGCTTACTTAGCATCATGGTGAGGTTTCCATTAGCACGTTCCACGAGCCCATTTCCGGCCGGAGTATATGGCTTAGTGTGGATGTGCTGGGTCCTCAAGATCTTAACGATCTCATCCATCAACAGGTTTCGGTATGGAGATCCATTATCCGTCAACACTTGCTGAGGGAATCCCAACCGAGTGAAAATCTGCACGAGGGCTTCTGCGACATGCTTGGCATCTGCGCATGTTAGCGGGATAGCTTCCGCCCATAAAGTGCATGTATCGACTAAGGTCAGGATAAACCTGTTCCTTCTTTTAGTCCTTTCGAAAGGCCCTAAAATGTCGATCACAACCCGTTCGAATGGTGTTCCCATTATTGGCATTTCACCCATGTGGACTGGGGGTGCCCGTTGCTTGGGTGGCACACGTTGGCACTGGGCACAGGATTTGACATATCTGATGATATCAGTATTCACTCCTGGCCACCAATAATGAGTGGTTATACGTTGGTTTGTGGCGTTCTGTCCCATATGTCCGCTAAAGGGAAGAGAGTGCCCCATTTCTAGGATTTGGCTTCTGTACTGTTTCGGTACTAGGAGCTGGTTGTAACCTTGGTCAGGCTTGCCCGTTCTCCGATAAAGTACGCCATCCTCAGAAAAAATGTCCCGTGCTGTTTGGGTTCCTTAGCCATGGGCAGTTTCCTAAAGCAGGGTGCCAAAGTAGGGTCCTTGTATTGCGCTTCTTTAAGTTCCATAGGTAACAAATTTGGCGCAGGCTCCCGTTCCTTCTTGGTTTGCCCTCTTGTAGTTACTGCTGCCACAATCGGCTCTTCCGGTTTCCCAATACACACGTATCTCCCGCCAAGTATGACTGGGTAGATGGGATCATCCATAACAGCCGCTTTGATCACACCTCTGACAAAGTCAGAGTGTATCTCCACCAATGCGATGGGAAGCGCTGTAGGTGCCTCACTCTTACGAACTCCACAAAGTTGAACGGTCTCTGCTGTCTCTTGACCGGGTTTAACCAGGTTTCTGGCAACAATGCAATCGTAAGAAAGCCCCGTGTCAAATAAGCAAGAAGTTTGAGAACCGTTCAAAGTAACAGTACCTCGCGTTGAGGGTCTATCCCCAACAGGTTTGGAATCACTGTCAACAATTCCGCCTTGCGAGACTGTCAATAAGCATCCGATGCGTTTCGGCTCGGTGTGCTCGCTCTGATCATATGTCCCGTGCTCAGGGGTTCTCCCTTTGCCACCTTGTCCTTTCTGGCTACGCTGCCATGTAGGGCGGTCGGGTTGATCAGACTGTTTGGGGTGGTTGGGGTACTTGTTCTTGTAGAACTTGGATTTTTCAGGAGGGGGGTTTTGAGGTCCAGTTTCTCTGTGGTTGTTTTGGTTAGAAGCCTGAGAAGATTGCTCTAGGTTATGTTTTCGAAAATGCTCCTCTGTCGGTTTCCGCTTTGTGGCCGGTAGTTCAGCCAGCGCATTGTGATAACGCTCAGACTTTTCCAAAATGTCTTCAAGTTTTTCTGCCCCCTGCTCAGCGAGAAATCTCCGGGTATCAGCAGACAAAGTGTTCTTTATTTGTTCAGTTAGAACAAGTTCCTCAAGACCTTCATAGGTAGAGGGGAGCTGCGAAAGCTCAAGGCACTTTGTTAGATATCCCTTAAGACGAGATGAGAACTGGTGAAAAGTTTCAGAATTCTCTTTCCGGCTGTTGCGAAACAGTTGCAAAAACTTGCGAGCGTTCATTTCAAAGCGCTCCAGTAACGCTTTCTTCAACACATCGTAGTCGTCTTGTTGGCTACTTTCCAGCTTAGAATAAACATCATAAGCAGAACCTTTTAGGGCCTGGGAAAGTTTCATATTCCAACGCGACCTCTCTAACCCGTACAGAGTTGCAATTTTCTCAAATTTTTCTAACCATGTGTCAATCTTCTCATTTGGACAAGGAAAAGATTCAAGAGTGAAAGACATAGCATTTAGTTGAAGAGATTGAGTGTTAGCAGGGTCAGTTAAGGAAGAATGAGGAGAAGACTCTCCATTGCTGGAGGTAGAGGCAGCCCCACGACTTTGGAACTCTAGAGCTTTAAGAGCCAACTCATGTTGTCTCTCCTTCTCTCTTTCCTCATGCTGTCTCTCCTTCTCTCGTTCGTTCGCCCTGCGAATTTCCATTTCTTCATCCATCTTCTTCTGCTGTAAAGCTTCAGCTGCTTTCCTCTCCGCATCATATCTCTCCAGTTCGTCTCTGACAAAAGCTTTCGCTTCCTCTTCTTCCAGTCCCTCCTCTCTCGCTTCGTCCCTGAGGAGTTGTCTAAGCTTTGCCCTCTCGGCCATATTATGTCAGTGACTGGTACACGTGGAGATAGAAAATAGGAAAAAGAATAACCTGGTTCCTACCACTTACGAGAAAAAAAAACCAAAAATTCAGAAGATGATATCCTTAACCCTGGGATACCTCCTCCAAAGTAAAATCTAACTATCGCTGCTATTATCGGCAATAAAGCACTTAATGCAAAAACACGACTACGCCAACTAAATGGTAGTTAAGATAACTTCTGAAAAATAAGTTGCTACAGTGGAAAAGCAAAAGAATATTGCAAAAATTAAAGAGAAAAATAATCCCTTAATTTTTTAAAAAATCCACTATAAGTTCGCCCCTGAAGTCAGATCGGGTAAGGGAGGGAATTAATCTGGACAAAAAGTCCGAAACACACTCCTTAACTTAGTTCAAACGCCGTTCTGCCTCAGTACCCAGTGAATGTTATACACTCACCACTTTACCAGCATTTAGTATTACAATCAGCAGTTAACATATATCCCGACAAAATCAACCTGTAACCAAAATGTATATTATTCAAAGATGCTGTGGAAAAAAAAAAACTTATTAGTTTGTGTGGTCAGCACGCCCGTAAACAGATCGCTAGTCTAGGGGGTAATTATTTTTAAAAGATACACAGTCACAAGACATCACACTCTTACTCTATATCAGAATACAGAATCTTAAGTACAAAATCCAGATAGACGAGTCCACGTTTGTCGTACTCGTCTTCCTATTCTAAGTTCAAAGACCGGAAACGAGTCCCCATTTGTCGTAGATTTTCGATAGGAGAATTAAGACTAGGTTTGGTCCCTTCTGAATAGGTTTGAATAGGTGATAGACTCAGTGAGAGTTAGTGAAAGGTAATAGAATTTCCACACACGTGAGATGATAGATTTTTGATATAGTGGCTGTCTCTGAAAGCGAAAAGAATTCTTCTCTCTCTCACCTATCTTCTACAACAGTTGTTACAGCGTCAGACAGACTACACCAATATACATATTACGTATATTTCTATCACTCACAGGCACGCACATACACGTGACGACAGGTAAACACACAGACGTGGGAAAACTATAACAATGATATATATATATATTATCTAGAACGAGCTGACCAAACACGATTTTTAAGTTCAAGAGCGATTTTATTATCAGGAAAAATCGGCTCACAACATCAAAGAAAGTACATCAAGGAAAATACATATACACATAGTCATAAAAAATCAAGGAAATGTTGCAAGGATGATAGCCCCGTTATAGTGTTAACTCTAGGTTTAGCCCGGCCCCGTTAAGAGAACAGATGATGGCGCCCGAGTCACAGATACATAGGGTTTGAGTCTAAGAGTTGTCTTTGTTTTATCTCGTAATTATATGCACAGAGTTTGAAAAAAATCTGATTTAACCTAAGACAAAACACAAGAACTCTAGCCTTAGCAACAAATTATGCAGATTGAAAAAAAAAATAGGACAGCAACAGGGTGTCAAAGATAAAATAGTGAAAAATATCACTCAAACCAGCGTACACTCATTCATTCCGCCATGGCTTCTCATACTTGTACTCACGACTTTGCTTGCTGCCTCTTGGAACACATTGATTTTAGATTTTCACACAGACTCAAAAAAAATGCAGTCTTCTGCCAAGAAGTCCCCAGTTCCAAAAGACGTATTTAACTCGGAGTCTCCGGGAACGACTACTTGGGTATGCAAATTTGTTCAAATGTCTGATTAAGTCACCTAACAATTATTCCAGGCGCGGGAGTTAGCAGAGCACAGTGTCAATAGCGTAGGTTTCTAAAAAATGATGAATGACAGGTCGGTGCCTTCTCTCAGTATAGGATTCACTTTAGTCACACCACAGATTTGTCCACAAGATATAATCTAGTCGGGAAATGATTGTTAATATTCACGCCACCAGGCAGCAAATTATATAGAGTTTCTAGAAGAAATTAAGTGCTGGCTCCAAGGTCCAGTATTTATCATTACAGTCTTTGAAAACCCGTTATAGGGATATTAGTATTTCTGTCTAACTTGCACCGTCAGATCAGTGTTACTTGAGAAAACCCACGTGGTTCAAAATAAGGACTGTCTATTTCTTCACAAGTATGGAAACTACTACTAGGTGCTGGTAAAGTTAGGGTCACCCCAAAACTTTCACTGTGTGGAGGAAAAATAACACATATAATATAATAAACAGAATCTGTACTGGTTAAAACTTACATTTAAACTTGCAAGCAGAGAGCTTTGCTTATCATTTAAACTTCCCGTGACGTAAGTTATATTTAAAAATCAGCAATCCTAATGAATTAGGAACACGTGCGTATTCCGTCACCATTCATGAGGCTCGATTCTAGAGTTTATACGTTAGTTTAGAAAAATACACTCGACTGAGTATTAGCAGTTAAATTAAATTCATAAATAGCTACAATTGCCGTTATAAGCTAGAAATTTTAAATTTATTCTGCTTTCCACTGAATGCTTCCCTAGAAAATATAATAGCCTACCACTTTATTTCTCTTCTGCGCTAAAGAAATAGATTAAAATGAATTAAGCGATTTAACACTTTAACACTCACAAAATCTATATATCTATCATATTAATTACCTCAACCACAGAATTACAGGTAGTCGCACAACTTAAGAATAAAAATGCTGAAAATATTTCTGGAAGTCTAGAAGTTCGACAAATTGCCGAAACAAACTGAGATCTTCGCTAACAGCTATTCTGTTTTCGAGCGACCTATCTACTGTGGAGTCTATGAGCGAGAATGAAATTAAAGTTTCAAACTTGGCCAATATCTTAAAATCAGACAAAGGGCCCAAACTATTTCGCCACGCGAAATTATCTCCCCTACTCCCAACATTTACGTCCGCTTAACGCGTGTCGTAACTGTCACCTACTGACCACGATGTACGCGTGTCAGTTTCAAATCCCAGACAGCCTGACTCCATTGCAGGGCAGTTTTCACACTACAGCTGACCATGGCCCAAGTGAGCGCCGTGTCAGTTTGGGATTTTCCAGACAAATGTCTGGATACTGACCGGTGCAGATGTAAAGTATCACACCTCACCGGGACTAATGCCGAGAAGAAGCTTGCGCGCTCGGTGAGAATGTAGACGATTTGCTACGTCCTATGTTCAGCGAACCGACTTATCACGCCTTATGACGCCCTGCAGCCCTGACATCTACGTAATATCGTCCTAGCGCGATTCTCAGTTTTGAGAAAGAAACAGGTAAAGTTTGCGAACTATATGAAAATAATATTCGCAAAACGAATGGATGAAAAATATACAGGAAAAATGAAATACAGAGATAATAAAAGAGAGAATTTGGGTGAACGAATAGGAAGAAGATGTAGGAAATTAAATGAATATAAACCCTACGTGACACTAACAGTGAAGTTAATTACTCTGAAAGAGGTGTTACAAAATTAGGTATGGGTGGTAGAAAGAGTCCTGTTCTTCCCCATTGTTCTTCCCTTTACTAAGCAAATGAAGAGGAGGGGTTTTAAACAGAGTTAACAAATTATCAACTATCCCACTTAAAGGAACAATGCAGGGTATACAGAAAATTATATTACCAGGGTAAGCAAGTTAACACAATGGTTACAAAAAAGATTAAATTTCCTGTCATTCATACACGCGCGTGAGGATCCACACTCATATATTCACACACTTATTGATTACAGCATCAGACACTCCAATAGAATTATATAAACAGCAATTACACTCTTGACACATGAAAAGGTCTGGTACTTCGATGTCCCGCCCCAGATGTAGCGAGGTTTGCTGATAGCAACTATTCTCACTTATCGCCGGACTTGAAGCCTAAGAGTTATTGTGTTTTATTATATAAAAGGAGTCTATGGGATGGCACTGACAAAGTTCGACACAGGGGTGAAAATGAAGTGGTCTCTTTAATCTTCCGCTAGTGGTAAAATTCCTTCAATGCGTGATGATAGTAACTGACCGGAAAGTTTATTAATCCAGTGAGGAAAGACTTAAGCCGTCACAGTTCAGGAAAATATGTACTCTCTCACAGTAGGGCAGTAAATCAAGTATCGCTACTGGCACTGTTCAACTTCCAGTTTATCTTACAGATTTGTAATTTTAATATGATGGTTGTTCTTTAAATAGTCTTGGGTTGGCTTTCTTTCATGTAATTATGATAGCTAGGTCGCATTGAACCGCCACAAGATTAAATTTAAAAATGTTTCATCAATATGTCTGGAAGTTTTTAAGATGATTTCTTTATTGCTGGGATCGCAAAGGTTACGATCACTCTGTATGAAAGAAAAAGACATGTAATATACCGAAAAATCAAATAACCTTCTAAAGCGCGATGAATTTCCCGTTAAAACTATCTATAGATATATGTATATTCGCGTATTTAATTATGTATTTAATAAAACACTGCGCGAGTTCTAATGGTTAAAACACACATCTATAAATATAGGACTTAACTAAATTTATTAATTATAAATTCCTTCGCGACTTTAAAAGTTAATTAAAGCATTTCAGCCTCTATTATCCTTTGAAATAATATAGTAGATATATCATTACATTTACAACTGGAACTATTGAGATGGTTTAATTTAATAGATTTAAATTAACACAAAATCCAGTGAAATAGAATGAATGAACTAGACCACTGATCACTTTACACAATATATATTTTACCGTTTTGCACAGAAATAGAATTCACTGCAAATATATATATAAAAATCCAGGGGATAATCTAGCAAGATTTCAAATATAGCTAGTGCTTCTATCAAGGTCTGGCCAACGAGTGATAAGGTGTATTTCTACGTGGTCTGTATATATCTATGATAGGAAACTCTTTACAGAGCGATACAACAGGAAGCAATCTGATCATCAGAAGAAGTCCCCCCGTCCGACAAGTGTTTCGGCCCTATATACTCCTTTACACTCTAAGGGGGGCGGGCCCACTTGGGTCATGACTCCCAAGCGTCTCAGCTTCCTGTTGTCTTGCATCGAAAATGAACCCATTTCACTTATGGTAGCAACTTTAAATTCCACAACTCCGCCAGCCGTGGAGGCAATTGTGAAAGTAACAAAGAGAAGACAAATTATTCCGTTCGTTCCGTCGCACACACTGAGACACCAGCGCGAAGTCAACGAGTCGCCACTGCGCGTTCCCCACTGGACTTTTGATACTGACACCCCTTATAGTATACACCGCTTGTCGCCCCTGAGTCGCAGCCCGTTCACTAGTCCACCACAAACCTCAGCGTATTGTGGACTTAGAAAAATTCCTGGTGTTTTCTGTACCGCAGCGTTTATTGTTACGATCTCCATTCCCCATTGCGGTTGTTCCACAGCCAGCCTGATGCCTTTTCGGCAGTTTCACTAAGCCTCTTCAGTGCCCTTGTTCTCGACTGTCCCCTCAGCCCCAACAGTTTCAATAGATCATACACTGATGCAGCCACAAGCCCTCTTGCGCCCACTTCAACAGCCATGACCCTTGCAGTGAACCCATCGTGTCTCAGATCCGCGGCCAGATCACTATACTTGGCCGCTTTGAACGAATGTTGCTCATCTAATCTGGATTCAAATGGCACGGTCAGTTCAATCAGTATGACCTGAAGCGTTGCTGCAGAATGAAGCACTATATCCGGCCGTCTCCGCGATTTTCGGATACTCTCTGGATATGACCCTCGTCCAGGTAGGTCTACCGCCATCTCCCAATCATTTGCACAATCAAGAAGAGATGGTAAACTGCTACCAGGTTTATTCGGTTTGGGGTGTGCTGACTTTCCTGCCCTCAGAAAGTATGTGTTTGCGGTGTCTGGCCGGACTTTGCTATTCGCCTTCATTCTTGCCAGATCTATTGTCGCAGCAAGCTCATTTAGCACTTTGTTATGGCGCCAAGTGTATCGCCCTTGCCCTAATGACACCTTACACGCTGAGAGCACGTGTTCAAGTGTCTGCCTCCCCTGGCACAGGGGGCACTGCTCATCATCCGACTTTCCCCATTTCACAAGGTTGGTGGCCGATGGCAGCAGGTCATACAGTGATCTGACAACGAAGCTGAGCCTAAGAGGTGCCATATGCCATATATCATTCCATGTCAAGGACCTCTGCAGGGCTCCTTCCCATGTAGTCCATTGGCCTTGTTGGACCTGCTGCACTGCTTTTTGCAACCTCTTATCATTCTCAGCTTCTCGTATCTCCTGAACTACCATGTCTCTGCACTCCCTGCTTGATGCCTTGGACCACCAGCGGATGTCTCCAGGACCAAATCCCCGTCTATTCGTTTGTGTGTATCCGATTACCTCCCTCAGTTTGAGTGACTCTTGGGCAGCATCAACAGCTTCTTCCACTTTCCATTTCCTTCCCGTTTTCAGTGTGGGCTGAATGGACTTAACCACGTCATCAGCTGACTCGCGTAGCATCATTGCAAGCCTTGCCTTTCCAACTTTGTACTCTTCAACAACTGACTTGAAAGGAAGCAGAAGTTTTGACTTTTTGCAGTACAGTGCTACATCTGACAGACCTGGTGGTACTCCTAGCCATTTTCTCATGAACTTGTTGACCTTCTGCTCTATGGCTTCCACTGTACTTGTGCTTATTTCATATATAAGCAGTGGCCACAGCAACTTTGGTATCAACATGAACTGGAGGCACCACAGTTTGAACTTCCCCAGGAGTCTGCTTTGGTCTATGCTCTGTAGCCCTCTGTCTGCCATTTCTATTGTCTGTTGCACTGCCTTTGAGTCTTTTAATGAGGCATCGTACACCCTGCCAAGACTTTTAACAGGTTCCTCAATGACAGTAGGGATTCTTTGGTTGGAAACCGTGAATATGACCTCTGCTATCTTCCCTTTCCTGACTGATAGGCTTCTCGACTTCATGGGTTTGAAGCTCATTCTGCACCAGCTGACTAGTTCATCCAGGCGTGCTAACATCCTCCGGGCCTGATGTTCATCTGATGTCAGAATTGTTGTGTCATCCATGAATGCTTTGAGCGGTGGCATGAGACACATTCCACCGAGCTTTGGACCTATAGCCATTCCTTCAGCCGCATTGAGGATTACCTGCATAACCATCACGAATAGTATCGGAGAGATGGTACATCCCATCGCAATTCCAACTTCAAGGCCAATCCACTTCGTTGTGTACTCTCTGGTTGAAAATCTGACAGCAAACCCTGCGAAATACAGCTTCAGCATTGCTGCAATCTCTTGTGGAACATGATACATTTCTAGGGCCTGCCACAACATCTGGTGTGGAACGGATCCATAAGCATTCGCTAAATCCAACCAGATTACATGGAGGTTTGTTCTGTCAGACTTTGCCTTTTGGATTGCTTCCCATATCATTGTGGCATGCTCTAGACATCCTGGTGTACCTGGGATACCTCCTTTCTGAATGGTAGTGTCAATGTACCCATTTGCCAGGAGGTATGTAGTGAGTCTTTTCGCCATCACTGAGAAGAATATCTTCCCTTCCACATTGAATAGTGAGATTGGTCTGAACTGACTGATGTCTGTGGAATTTTGCTCCTTCGGGATGTAGACTCCATTCGCCTTTCTCCATTCCTTGCTTACAAGCTGGGTTTTCCACGCACTCTTCAGTAAACGAAGCAGTCGTTTGAGCACCTCAGGGCATCTCTTATACACCACATATGGAACACCATTAGGACCTGGAGCTGACTTGCATCGAGCTTTCTGGACAATGCTTTCTACCTCTTGCACCGTTGGGGGCTTGGTGTTAAATTCAGCTCCTGGCTTACTCGGCCATTTAAGGCCTGCCATGCTGCTGAGCGGCTCATCTTTGCGACCATCTGAATATGTCATTCCAAGGTGTTCTTCCAGGTCTTCTTTCCTGACGTTTAGCGTACCCGACCGTGGCTGCTCAAACAGTTCTTTGGCAAACTTGAAGGGCTCCCTGAAGAATCTTTCCCTATCCATTCGAGTCTTTCTTTTCTTCCTGCACAACCTTTCTGCTCTACAAAGGGCATTATGTTGGCCTTTCAGGTGCTCCCAAACCTGTCGTAACCCTTCCTTCTCTGCGGCAACTGCGTTTTTGAACAGTTTTCGGGCATGCTTCTTCTGTTTTCTGATTTCTTCTATTTTAATTTGTCTTCTGCTTTTTCGTGGTGGGTTACTTTCCCTTGCCTCCCTCACTCCGAACACTATGCGACAGTGCAGATATATTATGTCGCCGAAGATTTCCAGCTTCTTCTCCAAAGTTATCTGCTTCAGGTTGTTATCCAACTCTTTTGCCAAGGCTTCGTCCAGCTGTTCCCAAAGCCCTTTTGCACTGGCGGGTGGAAACTTGATTGCATCTCTCTTCCCGTCCAAGAAGTGTGAGAGATCATCATCAGGCAGATCAACTTGAATGTACTCAGCACTGTGGATTGACTCCTGGCTGCGTTCTTCTAACGTCTTATCCGTCGAGACAGAGCGCTGTTGATCTCCCCCTGATGACCTCCCACACCCCTTTTTCGTTCTGTGGATTTTCATTCCTCTCTGAGTAGAGAATTCCCTACCACAGGCACATGGAAACTCCAGCCGTTGTTCAGAGCTCGAAGTCCGTGTAACGGGTCTGGTCGATTCCAATGAGGCGCCTGTGGATTCATCATTCTCCCCCCCTTTCGGTGAATCCTGGGGGCATCTATCGTTTTTGGGTTCTATAGCAATTGAATACAGCTTACGGGGTGCTAACCCGGTCAGCCGGTTTCTAGTCTTTCTCAGTGTCATCTGTCTTTCCAGAAGTCAATCGGTCAATCTAACTTAATTGCAAGATGAGTGGGACATGAGAAAATTGACACCTTTTTAGATCTCATGGGACTTTGGGGGTTCTGACCGCCAGACTAAAGAAAGATGCCGCCCCTGGATTTCGTATCTCCGCTTGCTGCTGCGATCGGTTCTGTGTTTAACACCGAGATGCGAAATACCGGCAGGGAACTTGCGTCGCTCGTCAGGGACCACTACTGCCTCTTTGATCGTGGCGCTAGTCTTTCCTGAAATCTCTCAGTGCCTGTTTCTTCGTGTGCCGCTACATTCTGTTTGATGCTGGCAACGCCCCCACTGGGCCGGCATTCTGGCCAAGTTAATGAAAATAGCTGCATATGATTGCTCAAGAGATGTCCATGGGCGTGATTTAGCCTCTCCTTAAATCAATGCGATGTCCAGAATGGACGGTAGATAAGCTGTCCACATATTAATCAGCACACGTGTTGCCAATCTGCGTGGAAAGGTTGCATAGCTAATGAGTCCAGGTGAAAAGAAAAATCCCGTTTGACGAAAAGTTACAATATTCGGGGGCACTGATGTTATCCAAGGGGTCGCTACGAAGGTCGTACTATATCATCCAACACTTCAGGGTCATTCAGGGTCGGCTGAGTTCGTCTGTCACAATCGTCCCCTCTTTTGAGACATGAAAACCTCTTTTCATGTTTGATTTATGACGATGAAGCTACCCTGGACGGTAGCTTTAGGATGATTGGTATCTTCAACTTCCTCTTCTTCCTCCGTAGTCCAGTTTCTACTCAGGAAATCAGCCCCGACATTCTGTCTTCCCGGAATGTATTCCACTTTGAAAGAATAAACGCTTAAAAGAAGGGCCCAACGCATGACAATTGCGTTAAATTCTTTATTGGCACCAAGAAATGCTAACGGAGCGTGGTCTGTTTGCACTGTGAAAGATGTACCATAGAGAAACTCATGATGGCGTCTGATACCGTCAATCAGAGCGAGGCATTCTCTTTCGACTACGCTGTAGTTCCGTTCAGCTTTATTTAATTTCCGACTGCCATAGGCAACTGGAAATAGCATGTTCAGGTCACTGTCCTCGGCTTGAAGCAGTGTTGACCCGATGCCCTGACCTGACGCGTCGACCCGTAATACAAAAGGTTTCTTGAGGTCAGGCAACCTCAAAATGGGGTATGCAGACAACTGTCCTTTCAAAGTGCTGAATGCGTGTTCGCACTTTTGATCCCACATGACCTTATCCGGACGCCCTTTCTTTGTGAGGTCAGTCAGAGGTGCCGTCAGTCCGTTGACGTTCTGGATGTACTTCTGATAGTATGCACATAGTGATATGAAGGAACGTTCGTCTTTCTTCGTTCGGGGTCTTTTTGCTGCCACTATTTTCTCCACGTTCTTCTTAATAGGCCAACTGCATCCGTGAGAAATAGTATGCCCCAGGAAGTCTAACTGTTCAAACCCGATGAGACATTTGCTAGGTCTGGCTGTGAGACCAGTTTCCTGTAGTCTCCTGATGAGCATAGCAACCGTAGCAATATGTTCTTCGTAGGTTTCCGATGCAATTAATATGTCATCCATAAAATTATGGATATGGGGACTTTGCAAAGGTTCTAGAAGCTTCCTCATCATCCTGGTGAACACTCCTGGTGCGTTATGCAAACCGAATGGCATCACATTAAATGTGTAATGTCCTTCACTAGTGCTGAAAGCTAACAAAGGTTTAATTTCCTCCTTGACTGGTATTTGATAATAACCTTTACTGAGGTCAATCTTGGAGAAAATCTTTGCTTTGCTGAGCTTGGTGAACAACTCAGAAACAGTTTGGAGAGGTTCGGGCTGGAATTCCGTTACAGCGTTTAGCAGCCGGTAATCTATACACAGCCGAACTTCCTTATTGGGCTTCTGCAACAGCACTACACTCGAACTGTAAGGAGAAGTTGACTCACTGATAATTCCTGCCTGACGCAGCTTGTCTATTTCTCCGCGAAGTGCATCAGCTTTAGCGTACGTGATGGGGTAAACTCTGGTTCGAACAGGGGTCTCTTTTGTTAGTTTCATATCAAATTCAATGAGATTTGTTCGACCAGGTACATCCGTTAAGACTGCACTGTACTGTTTTAGTAGAGCCCTGGTTTCTGTTTGTTGTTCTGGTGAGAGATTGTCGCCGAACTTGACATCTTTAAAGGATTCTGTGGGTTGCAGTGGATACTCCATGCAACCATCATCATCTTCCTCGTCTTCCGTTGCTATGACGACAGCCAGGAGATGCTCGGAGGATGGCACTGGTCTCTCCAAATATTTCTTAAGGAGATTTACGTGGAAGACCTTCTCCTTTCCTTTTATCGAGATCTTGTAATTAGTACGTGAGATCTTTTTAAGGACGGTATTGGGTCCTTGCCATCCGATGCGAAGTTTATTGCATCCGGTTGGAAGTAGCAACAAGACTTTCTCCCCTGGTTGTAGTTCTCTCTCTTTTGCAGCTTTGTTGTATCTTTTAGCATGTTTAGCGCGGGCTTTCTTAAGGTTGGTAGTAGCTAGATCCCATCCTAGCTTCAGCCTTTCCTTGAGCTCAGATACATACTTGCTTGCAGAGACGACTGTCTCGTCACCCTTTTGGTCTGTCAGGGACCGAAGTAAGGCTTCTAGTGGCCCCTTTATAGGTCTGCCAAATAAAAGTGTAGCTGGCGCGAATCCCGTAGACGCTTTGGGTACCTCTCGGTAGGCGAATAAGGCAGCCGATATATATAGGTCCCAGTCTTCCGGTTTCTCCTGACCCAGCTTACGTAACATGACGGTGAGGGCGCCGTTAAAACGTTCCACGAGCCCATTTCCGGCCGGATGGTAGGGACTTGTGTAGATATGTTTGGTCCTCAAGATCTTAAAGATCTCCTCCATTAACAGGCTACGGAATAGGGATCCATTGTCCGTCAAAACTTGTTGAGGGAATCCCAACCGTGTAAAAATTTGCAAGAGGGCTTCTGCGACATGCTTGGAATCTGTGCATGTTAGCGGTATAGCTTCGGCCCACATTGTGCAAGTGTCGACTAAAGTCAGGATGAACCTGTTCTTTCTTTTGGTCCTTTCCAGGGGCCCAATGATGTCGACAGCAACCCGTTCAAATGGAGTACCCACTATTGGCATTTGCCCCATAGGTACTGGGGGTGTCAAGTGCTTTGGTGCTACCCGTAGGCACTGGGCGCAGGATTTCACATACCTGATAATGTCAGAATTCATTCCTGGCCACCAATAGTGGTTTTTTATTCGCTGAATAGTAGCGTTTTGTCCCATATGTCCGCTAAAGGGAAGAGAGTGCCCCATTTCTAAGATCTGGCTTCTGTACTGCGTCGGTACTAGGAGCTGGTTATTCCCCGTGTCCGGGTTGCCCGTTCTACGATACAATACGCCGTCCTTAGAAAAGATGTGTCCGTTGTGTCTGGGGTCCTTAGCCATGGGCAGTTTTCTAAAGCAGGGCTCCAGAGTAGGGTCCTTTTGTTGCGCCTCCTTCAGTTCATTCGGCAACAAATTTGGCGCAGGCTCCCTCTCCTTCTTGGCTTGCCCTCTTGTGGTTACCGCTGCCCCAATCGGCTCCTTTAGTCTCCCAATAAACACATATCTACATCCCAGGATAACTGGGTAGATAGGATCATCCATAATGGCCGCTTTAATAACTCCTCTGACAAAGTCAGAGTGTATTTCTACCAGTGCGATAGGAAGCGTCATGGGTGCATCACTCCTGAAAACTCCACTAAGTTTGACGGTTTCCTCTGTCTCCTGACCGGGTTTGACTAGGTGCCTAGCGACAATGCAGCTAAAGCTTAGTCCAGTGTCAAAGAGACAAGTAGTTGAGGTACCATTCAAAATTACAGTTCCTCGAGTTGAGGGTCGGTCCCCCTCAGGTTGAGAATCACTGAAATTGACTCTACCTTTCGAGGCTGTATGCAAACATCCGATGCGGTTTGGACCGGTTTGTTTGCCCTGATCAGACGTTCCTGGTGTAAGGGTCTTCCCTTTTCCTTGACCTTTGTGGCCGCGCTGCCACGTAGGCTTGGTGGGTTGATCAGAATTGTTATCTGGGGGATATCGGGTTTTGTAGAATTTCGATTTTTCTTGGGGAGGTCTCTGGGTATTATTTTCTCGTTGGTTATAATTCTGAGAGGAATTAGAGGAATATGATGACTGCTCTAGATTTTGTTTACGAGATGGCTCATCTGTGGGTTTACGTTTAGTGCTGGGAAGTTCGGCCATTGCATTGGTATAGCGTTCTGCCTTATTGAGTATGTCCTCAAGCCTGACTGCGCCCTGTTCAGCCAAAAATCTACGGGTTTCGTTTGACAAGGTTGACTTTATCTGTTCCACAAGAACAAGTTCAAGTAGTCCCTCATATGTAAGAGGTAGGTCAGATAATTCAATGCACTTTGTCAAATAGCCCGTGAGACGTGAAGAGAACTGCGGGAATGTTTCCGTGCTCTCTTTCCGGCTGTTTCTGAACATTTGCAGAAATTTTCGGGCGGTCATCTCAAACCGCTCTAAGCAAGGCCTTTTTCAGCATGTCGTAATCATGTTGGTTGGATCCCAGCTTTGTATATACGTCATAAGCAGTACTTTTTAATGACGTTGAGAGTTTCAGTGCCCAGCGAGAACTCTCTAACCCATACAGATTTGCGAGCCTCTCGAATTTTTCTAGATAGCTGTCAATTTTCTCATTGGGACTAGGAAAAGACTCTAAAGCAAAAGACATCGCAGTTAATTGGGCAGATTGAGTGCTGGAGAGGGCCATTGACTGAGACTGGGGCGAAGACGGCTCTCCGTTATTCGAAGTAGAGGCGCCCCGACTCTCTAAAGCCTTAATCGCCAGTTCATGCTGTCTTCCCTCTCTCTCTCTCCCTGCGAGCTTCCATTTCTGCCTCAATTTTCTTCTGCTCCAATAGGCGTTCTTCCGCTTCTTTCCTATCTGCCCTCTCCTGTGCTTCTCTCCTCTCTGCTCTCTCTTTCTCTTCCTTCCTTTCTGCTTCTGCTCTTTGTTGCTCCGCGTCATATATTTCCAGTTCCTGGTTGACAAACCGGTTCGCAGCTTCTGCGTCTAGTCCTGTCTCTTTCGCTTCCAGCCTCAGGATGGATCTCATCTTTATCCTCTCTGCCATTGTCGAAGAATAAGATGTAGTATGACTAGAGAATAGTACGAAATAACAAGAAGGGAAAAAACTCAAACCCGCTACGAGAAAAAAGGACACAAAGTATAAATTTACTTATGTTACCTCCTTTTTGAAATGTGCAAACTTATCGCTGCTATTATTGTCACTTAAGACTCTTAACGCAAGCGACTATGCCACTAAAATGGTAAGTTACACTAGAAAAGAATCTACTTTTACTAACAGTAGAGAAAGATTTATATTAAAACAATTTAAAAGGAAAAAAAAATTTTTTTTCCCTAAAATTTTAATTCTCCGTCACAAAACTCGCCCCTGAAGTCAATTTATGAGAAGAGACGATGTTAACTAGTCTTTAAAAGTCAGAACAAGGCATCTTTAGCTAAGCTCAACTCTTTTTAACTTCAAAAAACCTTTAGTGACTGTAAAACCAATCACGCAATCCCAGCAAATCTTATAAAGAAAAAATTTAATTTTCTCCGCCAGAGGATAATTTAGCTAACCGAATTTATGATTATCCGTACTTTCTACTGCTGTGGAAAGAAAACAACCTGTAAATATGCTGTGTGGACGACCCAAATAATAAAAGGCGTTGTCTAGGGGTGTAATTAATTATTTCCCTAAATCACAAAGACAGATCATTCACACTATATCTCGTTAGACCCAGACTAGATCAGACTCAAAGTATGTTTATCCCGGCTATGCGATTGCCTCAAATGTAGCTCAAGATCCCAGGACCAGCCCACAAATATTGTCGTAAATTTATTCTGAGAGAAAGAGTCTTAGAAATAGTAGTCCGGTTTAGAGTGTAGAAAGATGGTGAAGCGCTCAGTGATAGAAATGTAGAGAGTAAATAGTTGCTTCACAGAGTGCTGGAGGAGAGTAAAGACAGACTTATTTACGACAAATCGTTTCTCTCAATCTACACTTCAGGCTCTCCTGGTCAAACAATTATTTGCCATTGTCCAGACACACACCTGCTCTCACACCGATTTGGTGCTTCAAACACACAGACGACGTGGATACAACTATCTTAAACAAATAGGGGAAATTTTGGGCTTTGGGTATTCCAACACCGTAACAATTAAGTTTATGTTGTTTATTAAAGTTAAAAAACAATCACTACAATAATCATGTGTTTACAGCAAAAATTATCATAAGTACAGAAAAATGCAAATAACAAGGTAGGGAGGGGTGAAGAAGATTGGTATCGACTAAGCCCGTCCCGCTTATTAGACAAAGATAAACCCAGTCCAAAGATAGATAGTTATCAGGAACATAGGTAAGTTAACCTAACAGTGAAGTTAATTACTCTGAAAGAGGTGTTACAAAATTAGGTATGGGTGGTAGAAAGAATCCTGTTCTTCCCAATTGTTCTTCCCTTTACTAAGCAAATGAAAAGGAGGGGTTTTAAACAGAGTTAACAAATTATCAACTATCCCACTTAAAGGAACAATGCAGGGTATACAGAAAATTATATTACCAGGGTAAGCAAGTTAACACAATGGTTACAAAAAAGATTAAATTTCCTGTCATTCATACACGCGCGTGAGGATCCACACTCATATATTCACACACTTACCGATTACAGCATCAGACACTCCAATAGAATTATATAAACAGCAATTACACTCTTGACACATGAAAAGGTCTGGTACTTCGATGTCCCGCCCCAGATGTAGCGAGGTTTGCTGATAGCACTATTCCCACTTATCGCTGGACTTGAAGCCTAGGAGTTATTGTGTTTTATTATATAAAAGGAGTCTATGGGATGGCACTGACACAGTTCGACACAGGGGTGAAAATGAAGTGGTCTCTTTAATCTTCCGCTAGTGGTAAAATTCCTTCAATGCGTGATGATAGTAACTGACCGGTAAGTTTATTAATCCAGTGAGGAAAAACTTAAGCCGTCACAGTTCAGGAAAATATGTACTCTCTCACAGTAGGGCAGTAAATCAAGTATCGCTACTGGCACGGTTCAACTTCCAGTTTATCTTACAGATTTGTAATTTTAATATGATGATTGTTCTTTAAATAGTCTTGGGTTGGCTTTCTTTCATGTAATTATGATAGCTAGGTCGCATTGAACCGCCACAAGATTAAATTTAAAAATGTTTCATCAATATGTCTGGAAGTTTTTAAGATGATTTCTTTATTGCTGGGATCGCAAAGGTTACGATCACTCTGTATGAAAGAAAAAGACATGTAATATACCGAAAAATCAAATAACCTTCTAAAGCGCGATGAATTTCCCGTTAAAACTATCTATAGATATATGTATATTCGCGTATTTAATTATGTATTTAATAAAACACTGCGCGAGTTCTAATGGTTAAAACACACATCTATAAATATAGGACTTAACTAAATTTATTAATTATAAATTCCTTCGCGACTTTAAAAGTTAATTAAAGCATTTCAGCCTCTATTATCCTTTGAAATAATATAGTAGATATATCATTACATTTACAACTGGAACTATTGAGATGGTTTAATTTAATAGATTTAAATTAACACAAAATCCAGTGAAATAGAATGAATGAACTAGACCACTGATCACTTTACACAATATATATTTTACCGTTTTGCACAGAAATAGAATTCACTGCAAATATATATAAAAATCCAGGGGATAATCTAGCAAGATTTCAAATATAGCTAGTGCTTCTATCAAGGTCTGGCCAACGAGTGATAAGGTGTATTTCTACGTGGTCTGTATATATCTAACTTAATTGCAAGATGAGTGGGACATGAGAAAATTGACACCTTTTTAGATCTCATGGGACTTTGGGGGTTCTGACAGCCAGACTAAAGAAAGATGCCGCCCCTGGATTTCGTATCTCCCCTCGCTGCTGCGATCGGTTCTGTGTTTAACACCGAGATGCGAAATACCGGCAGGGAACTTGCGTCGCTCGTCAGGGACCACTACTGCCTCTTTGATCGTGGCGCTAGTCTTTCCTGAAATCTCTCAGTGCCTGTTTCTTCGTGTGCCGCTACATTCTGTTTGATGCTGGCAACGCCCCCACTGGGCCGGCATTCTGGCCAAGTTAATGAAAATAACTGCATATGATTGCTCAAGAGATGTCCATGGGCGTGATTTAGCCTCTCCTTAAGTCAATGCGATTACCAGAATGGACGGTAGATAAGCTGTCCACATATTAATCAGCACACGTGTTGCCAATCTGCGTGGAAAGGTTGCATAGCTAATGAGTCCAGGTGAAAAGAAAAATCCCGTTTGACGAAAAGTTACAATATTCGGGGGCACTGATGTTATCCAAGGGGTCGCTACGAAGGTCGTACTATATCATCCAACACTTCAGGGTCATTCAGGGTCGGCTGAGTTCGTCTGCCACACCATGACACAAAAAATGTTAAGACATGCTAGAATCTAGAATATGCCCAATGCACCATGCGCTTCACAGTTTAATTGCCCAAAAAATTTTTTAATGCCTTTAAAACTTATTGAAAAGTTACTGACTAATGCTATCTTTAAAATTAAAATGAGACTATATCTCTCCGGGGCTATTGCGATCTAAAATCTCTGTATGAACTTCCGTCAGTTTAATGTTGCTTAATAACTCAAATGATTAAAATGTCCGAATTCGGTCACGCTAAATTCTATATACATGTTTCTGAATAACACTGAGACCTCAAACAAAAGTACAATTCCAAACCATCCTAAATTTTCTAAATGTACTAAGTTAACGTACATGTATCCTTAATGTCTGTTGTTATATTGACAGTGCATGAATAAACATAAAGAAAACCTGTCTCACAGAAACAAATAATATCCAACTATTAAATAAACCACACGAGACACGAAGAGAAAATTCTTACTGACTCAGGATTTCCGTAGGTCTTCATCTGGTCACAGTGACGTTTGCTGGCTTCTTTCTGTTTCCTCGGGTTTCAGATTCTTTGAGTGTGAAGATGAAAGAAAACATTAGTTTACTACTAAAATTACTTAAATGTTCAAAGCACTGTTACCATAAAGTGTAGTGACGAGCTTAAGTTTGCGTTCTTGAACCAAATATGACGCATTGGCTGCTGAGAGCTCGCGTTGTTGTAGAATTTCTGTGATGCTGCCTTTCTATCTTCTTCTTGGTCTTCCCTGTGTCCTGAAACTAGATATTGTACTGATGTGGGGCTCGTGTGTAGTGAGATACATTCTCATCAGATAGCCAAATCACTTAATTGTGTGCCTCTGTATATAGTTAATGCAATATATAGTTCCTACAATTTTTCTAATACAGTATTATAATTTATAGGACCCCATTCTCACGAGATGGTCAAGCCCCTTGATTTTCTGTCCCTCTATATACTTGAAGCAGGATGTAGTTCTAACAATTTTTCTGATGTTATCATTCCGTCTGTCCTGGTAACATAAATGGCTTTGTTAAGCATATCATCTCACAGGATGTGATATTTTCCTGTCATGTGGATTGTCTAGAGACCACGTTTGACCACTGATTACGAACTAACACTGGTCGAAAACGGATAGTTCGACTCCAGTTTGAGCCTCATCTTGCATTTAATTCTTATCTTTGTGAATTTTTCATGGCTGCAGATCTGGTTAGAGAGGGGAGGGTGAGAGGTGTGACAAGATGTGATAAGAAACCCTTGAACGATGAAAGAGAAAACAACGAATACTGGAAGAATTAGCACGAAAAATGAATGGCAGAGTAATAATGCCGGAGAGGAGAGAAGATCAGAAAACACTTAAATAGTATTAATTCATCATTATCATTATTTTCATTTTCGTTTCTTATGAAGCATGAAGCCACTAATACAGCTGGCTCCCTTGTAGGAAGCCTGCAACAAAAAATTCCACATGTTCTAACAGCGGTGGTTTCTACAACAATTTATTTTATTTGATAAAGATGCCAGCCTCATGTACAACCTCATATCAGTCACCTCTTATGACATACCATGGGGGGGGGGGGGGAGTAGTCTTCTTCTTTCTTTGTCTCATCAGAGACCCTCAGAAACAACATAGGGACATAGCACATAGTTCCGTATCATTTTCCTTTGTGCTCCCTTAGGAGCATGGAGTCACCATGGACTCTGGTTCCCATACAGGAAGGCTGCACCAGGCAGTCACATGCTCTGTCAGTGGTGGTTTCTGTGACAATTGTTTTTACATGACGATGTTGCCAGCCCCATGCACAACCTCATATTAGTCGCCTTGTACGACATGCTTGAGGGAGGACTAAATACGTGTTGTTAATTCACTAGCTCGTAACGTAGATAACGGCCCTTTTAATTAATAAAGCAGGTTATTTCATTTATATGACAAGGAATAACATATTTTTTTTTCTGTATTTTTTATTATTATGTACACAAACTGTTATTATTGTATTCACTATATACTCGTACATTCATTCAATAACGCCTGAGGAGAGATATTTAATTAAAATCTTATCTCATTAGCATAAAAACTTTAATTGTCTTAACTACACATACGACTTTACTCGCCGTTTTGTTTCCTGAGTTCGAGCGGAGCCCGCCAACACACGTGTATAATAGAAAAACTCTCTACAAAGCATACCAGTAGAAGGTAATGTTATCATCAGAAGGGGCTCTCCTGTTGGAATGGTTTGTATGGTGCTTTATTAAATTTACTTTAATCGCATTTTTATTTACGTTTTTTACTTTATTTGTTTATTTATTTTTTAATTAATTAATTTTTACAGCATGTACGCTGATGAAGCCGTCAATACCACAGGCAGTTCTTCTTGTAGAAATCGCAAAACTAAAGAAATACAAGAATACCCCAACAACACACAAAAATACGATTTTTTTATTGTAAACTGTAAATGTGTATTTTCATTAATGTTTTGGGATTTTGTCTTAGATTCCTCGGTAGCATTCCCATATATATATATATAGCTGACATCTGAAAGTTTTCATTGAAAAAGAAGATGTAGTCATAATTATTTCCGAGCACCAAGCCTACCCCGTACACATTAATCTCATTATTACCATCTCTACAAAAGGGACTGACATCACTTAACCCCCTGCCGTGAATAGTGGTGATGATAATTATCGCACCCTCCAGGCCACAAGGTATTTAATATTTGGACATGCGCCCTACTATAACCAACGTCCCTAGTGTCTTGGTTGAACGAGACGCGGCTGACTCACCAAACACGAGGAAAAACTGTTATTATAATTGAATGTCACCATGGGGACATAATCCGTCCCTGTATAGTTCCTCTTAGAAGAGATAAAGAAAGAATAGGCACCGCCAAGCATGTCGTATAAGACGACTGGTGTCATGTTATGCGGGGGGCGGGGGGAACGGGGGGGGTCTGGTAACCTCATCATGTAAAACCAATTGTCACAGAAACCACTACTGCAAGAGCATGTCAATCTTTGGGGCACGCTTCCTGCACGAAGATCAGCTACAGTAGTGGTTCCATGCTCCGTTAGCAGTGCAAAAGAAAATGAATGAATGATGACATCATCTGACCCGCTATAGACATTCATCTCACATCTCTCCGCTGTCCTACAGCAGTCTGAAACAAAGAAAATGAATGAATGATGATATCATCTGAGCCGATACGGGCATTCATATAACATCTCTCCGCTTTCCTGCCCCAATCTGAAACAAAAAAGAAAAAGACAAGAAAATAAAGAAATAACCCCAACAACCATTCGGAATTTACAAGTTCCAGAAGATTTCGGCTTGTCTCGGTAATTGGATATCTCCAGACTTGGATACTGACGGACAGATTGCTTTTGGTTTCCGTAGTGAGAACGTGAGAACAATAAGTGTCAACTCATCACTTGCAGCCTGTTCCCAATTTGATGACTTTTCTATCAGTCTTACCCCGTTGATCAGAATGCTGGTATTAGAAATGTCATGGCGAAAGCATTAAACCCTCACACCGTCTTCAACCCTGCTTCTAGCCTGAACTGGTTACGGCATGATGATGTGACGTATTGCCTTTTGGTATTTATCAGACGTAAATTCGTAAAAAAGAAAGTGATTTGTGCGCTCGTATGGTAGAAATGGAGACGGCGTTAGTAATATGTTGTCCAGGATGAGATTAGATCAAATCAGTTGTCATCTCTATACTGAAGTTTGCATGTAATAAATCCCTAATAGTTTCTGTTCGCAGCACTTTGAAAATAAAGTTCCTTCTTTCGTTCCTTGTCTTATCCCTTGGTGGTTTGTTGTTGTTCTTTAACTAGTGCGTTGAGCTTTTTGCTCTTTTGCAGCCAATACCATGTCTAAGAGTCCTTGGTATTATCTACACTGTTGATCTAGGATTTTCCTGTGGCTTTTCTGCCATCCGAAACATGTTGAGCTGAAGTCATGAGCTCCAGTTTCTCCAACTTGGATCATCACATCTGGTCCCAAGCTAGGAGGAAGAAGCATGTGGCATTCTGTGCATTCCCCGCCATCCAAGGGGGCTCTCCAAATATGCAGAGCTAAAATACTGTGCTCTGATTCTGGGTTCTCCCTAGGAATTGTCACGTCCTACACAGAGCCACTTCTCAGCTCCACCTGCCTATCAAAGGGTCCATAGTGAGATCCTCCTGCATGCAGGCAACCAGGAAAAAGTCTGAGGCCCAAGTGACTCCCCGAAGCTTAGTGTGCAATGCTGGGTTCTTAACATGTTTCACTACAGAAGGAATGCCTGGAAGTGTGTGAATGGTTTCAAGAATCAATGAGGGTTTAATTAGCCTCACAGACAGAGGTTCACATCCAAACCTACACACTACAGCATTGTGCATAGCTGGGGGTCATATAAGAATGACTCCAGAGCTACCTCCATGCATTGCCTTGGTGGTATACTCTGCTAGTAACCTTCCAGGTTTCAGAGTTTGTGGGTATGGACGGAGAAGTTTCCAAGATTGATGCCCTCTATGGACGCCTTCTCACCCGAATAAATAAAGAAAAAGTTCCAATTTTTTTTGCAGCTAGTATTTCTCCGACCTTATGTCCTAATTTTAATTGTTGTTAACTCGTCTTCAATCATGTATTATATGTTAAATTTTAGTTGTAGCTAGCACTTCTTCTATAATATGCTCTAATGTTCGTTGTTGTTAGCATTTCTCACATCATATGTTATAATATTTGTTGTTGTTATTGTTAATATGTATCCTATCTTACGTTCATTTATAGTTGTTGTTTTCTCTTATCATGTTTTAATTTTAGTTTTTACTAGCATTTTTGTCGTTTACTTGTCCCAAGTCTAATTTCATTTTTTGAGAATTCGGTTAATTTTCTGCTTTGTATATCTTTAATTGACAGCTTGGCTGGGTATGTCGCAGAAACACAGTCGCTCACAGCAACACAGTCGTCCCTTTAGCTAGTTCCTCCACGTCAGCATATGTGGCCATCGAATGTAGATGTACACTAAGAAGTTTCTCTCCCTTACACCACCGTTTCCCCAACCGTTAAAGTAGCTTCCCTAACTGAAGAACAAAGCACGTACCATTTACAGCTGGGTATGGTGCTACAGGTTTCGAACGTAGTAACTTTGCCTCGGAATAGAAAGATCTCTAATCACTCTGTCAAGCTACGCACTGTTACGGTAAGAAAATTCAGAAAAATTATCCGGTAACATCTGGCGCTATCTAGTGTTTTTGTTTACACAAACATACAGCACCAGCCAAAAACAAAAAAACACTTTCATATACACACACACACACGTGACACACACAGACACGTGACACAATTTCTGATTGTACAGACAGAGATCAGATAATGAGACTAGAAACAATTTGTAAGGAAGCGATAAAGACTTTGAATAGCTATTTTAATAGAAAACAGACGACAACGCTACACTTTATTATTTTTTCTTTCCACACAATAAGGGGAGGAGGGAAATAAATTTAGGACCAATCAGTTCTGATTGATTGCACAGGAAGCGTGGCATCCGGAACACGGACAGGGCAGTATTTCCATGATTAGATGTAATTATCCCATGGCATTCAACCTATCGCAGTAGTTTCCCCTGGCGGAAACACGTCTTGATCTCCCCGGGTTTCTGGCAGACGGTCTTTCCTTACACCTGATGAAAAATTATCGCTGAATGAAACATCAGCCGACCTGGTCTACACCAGCACAAGAATCACAATAAAGGAGTTTTTTTTTTTTTTGCGACGAGATAGCAGAAATAAAACATCAATCTTGCGTGCGTACTGCTGGAAGAACTCACTGGTTCCTTCATTAACTAATGTCTCCACGCTTTTTCTGATTACTTCATTGATACTGGTTTCTCTCGGATCCAGTATTACAGTTGTCGAACTAATTGCTGTTACGGATCTGTCCAGCGATAGTACAAATTTCTCGTTTTAGATTCGGGTGCTGTGGTTGTAAAATGTAGGAAAATTGAGGAGACACGGCCCAACAGTTGTGGCGATGGGGACAATTATGACAATACGAGAAATTAACCCACCAATTCGTGACGAGAAAAAAAGTATGGTGTGCTCTTTCTGCTGCATGTCCTGATGATGGAACTAATTCTCCTGTGAACATTACATTCTTTTGCATTTCAACTTTATTTCATCTTTGTCATGACACATGGTCAATTGTCAACGCATCATTAAAAAAAAAAATTGAAAGACCTGTGTCTTCTTTTAAAGGATGTTTAATTCAACCCCATGAAAAGATTACAAGGCATATGCGTTTTTTAACAGGTGCTTAATTTAGCTTCCAGGGTGCAATGCGCCCAGTTTCCGTACATTCCCAAAAAGCTGTCGGGATTATTTATGGTTGGTTACAGACGTTTCAGTAAGTTAGTGTGTAGGGAATTGATTTCTGCCTTATAAATGTAATGTTTTCCTCGAAGTAATGTCATGTGAATTTAGTCCCTTAAAAATGGTTTAATTTATTTTCGTATGAACATGAAATAAGTCAGTACAGCATAAAGACACGGCGAATCCGGCAATTCATAAATGTAATTTACATATGTGCTGTGAGAAAGTGACAAGGAGTGGCACGAACAATTATGACAGAGCTTAAAATTAGATAATAAAAAAATTGTCCTATGTAAACTGACGGAATACTTTATTGAAAACTAACATCAGAACCTTTGTTGCATGAAAACACAGAAAAGCTATTTGGTCAAACTATTTTACAGTAAGTACAAGTTAATTGTCGAGATAATGTCACGTGCTGGTCTTCAAAGTATGTATACACTGTTTAGACACCGAAGACTACGCTGGCTTGGCCATGTCCGCCGCATGGAAGATGATCGCAGATATTTTCTAGATACAACTGACTACTGGCAAAAGAACAGGCGGGCGACGACAAATGAGTTCAAAAGTGTATACAAGAGAGACGTGAAGGCTGTAGTGGATTTTGATGGTATTGTATGGTGGTGTTATCACCTAGTGTGATGCGTGAGGTCAGCTGTGAAGGCTCCTGAGATAATTGTAGCTGTGAATATACAGAAGGCCCTTTCGTGTTACCACTTTATGACCTCACACATATCTTTTTTTACTAATGAATGTGGCTACGTTAAAATCTAGGGTACTGAATGCAATGTGTTGTATGGACATATACACACACCCACAGATATTAATTAAGTCTAATACTATCAATAAAATTTATAACACAATGAACTAAATTCAGCTGGTTAAATTTAGAATAGAAAATCTTTTTTTTTAAATTTATTTGTTCTGAACCAAGGTTTTATTTTGGCCAGAACTTATGCAAAGATTTTGAAATTTATGAATGAATGGCATGAATAAAGGGCATGTTAAATGAAAGATGTTTACATATGCAATCTTCAAGATTAATTATAGTATTACTGTTCGTAATGTTAATTTTCATGGGAAAACTATGAATGGATGTGCTGTTGGGGTGGCTTCATCCCTCCCTGTTTATGCCTACACAGCATTGTCCATTAATGATGGAAGGAAATGGGATGCTTCAGTAGTAAATTCTCTTGGGTGCTAGTTTTATGAAGTTGGTGTAAGTTCAGCAGGCCAGCTAGCCTACTTAACTTTGCCAGATTTGTTCTGGTGCTGGAATATGATGGCCCCACCTCTCCGTGCTTGAACAATACAAAGATGTTCTGCCGAAATGTACACTGCACGGTTCCTCACTTCAATTATTAATCAGCATTTGACACCACCTTAGTGTCAAGATCGAACTCACAGCTCTGAAATAAAGTATTGGTTTTTGCTCAGAACCTTACCTAATAAGCCACTTCTACACATAACAAATTACAATAACACCACATAAACAGGGTCAGTTCTCTCTGACCAGACAGCACATCTTACCTAGTTGGTTTCGCATAGGGTAAGTTTCCCCAGTCTACAGATTCTGAAATAGGTGCATTATCTCACTGCCATAGAATAGGATAGGTGATATGATTCACTGTTCTCAACCCTTGATCACCCCTTCCTAAACCTTGCTGTAGTTTATATATGGTTTGTCCCTAGACCCTGAACTAGGGCGGGGGGTCCAGAGCGAATCCTTACTTGTTTGTAAGGCTAGATTTCGATATGGCAGTATCAAATCACTCGAACATTAAACAATATTCAAAATATACAAAGAAATAATTTCAATCTTACCACATTATGAATAAAGAACACAGAAATGCTAGCAAAACTCAGCTGAGCTGCTGGCTATAGTATGGCGTCCCTGAACTTATTTCAATTTATTTCATTTGGAAATCACCACACTTGAAATTTACTGTGTCTATCACTGGACAACTATTGAGGAATGGCAAAAAAGCTCGTCTGAGCGCGGATAATATGATTGTCTGTGGCCAATCATGAAGTGGGATGTTATAAATATTTATAGGGGACTTAATGTACTGACTGAGATCAGCTGTGAAGGTATCTATATCTATTAAAAGTAGTGTATTATAGATAACCTTACTTGCTACCACATATCTCTTATCTCAGTCAGAATTATTCTGGAATAGTGTGATGCTACGTTATGTGTCTAGGGTATGAGTATGGTGAAGTGTAAGTCACAACAACAGACAGATAAACAATTTAATTTAATCCACTACTCTTAACAACACTGTGACACTCACATACATATAACACTCTATGAGAATAGCTTAAAGAAGTCACTCGTAACGGTTCAAATAACAATATGTATTCATTACTAGCATGAATGAATATGTGTCCTGATTCAACTACAAGGGAACCAGGAATCACAATCAATTTAAATTACAAGTTATGTACAGAATGTATTTAATATGAATATTGTAGTGACATATATTATTACAAATGTTCTATGTGTGTCAGTTGTGTAGTAGTAAAATGAGGTAATACTGGTTTTGTTTTGTTCAAGCTCTGTTGGTATTTGTCATCATGACTTCAATAGTTTGTCTTTAGGGACCAGTATTTGAGATGTTCAAAGTTCCTGATTTTAAGACAAGTAAATTCCCCTCTGAATAGTATTTTTATAAAGTTATTTCAAGATGAGGGGACATAATGTTGAGCTCAGCTGGCCAACTCTGCTTATCTTGAGTGATGGCGGCAGGAGAGGACTCCTCTGCTCGAATTCTCCTCTGGGCTCAGGAGACACCTCACTGATAGCTAAAAAGACCAAGGAGTATGCTGTCCGACACTGGATTCAGCAAATCTCTGACCAGATGCTGCTCAGTACCATCAAGACCACTGTCCCACAATTCATACGAATAACACAGATACGTTGATTAGCAATGAATTCTGGCACAAACTGGCACAAATTTCCATCTGCCTATGTTCCAGGCTTTTATTGAGCCAAATATAAGCTGGCTTCAACGCACTGATGCTTTATCAAGTGTATTTAAACAAGTGGTTTCGAACTAACGCTCCCAAGTGTGTATATCAGCGAGACTGGCCAATGAGCCACGTTTCGACAAGTGTTTGAAAAAATGTTATCTTTTCCCGTCTCCCCTAACAACCAAGATAGTATTTATAGCCCGACCAATCGTGGTTAGGCTTTCATTTGTTGCGCTCCAATCAATTTGAAGTTTACATGGTAGGCTATTTCTGTAACGTAAATTTTTTTCAAACACGTTAAAAAAAAAAATCTTATGAGCAGAAATGATTTTATGCTGTCAGGCACCCCCAATATTTTATTTTGGGTATAATTTATTAATTCCTGGACTATTTGCGTAACGTTTTACATATTATTTGTCAGCAAGCCCTAAGGAACCCAAAAATACTAATTTAAAGGAGCTACGTGGCTGCGTTCAAAATATGCAATTTCTTCTACCTCCTGTTTGGAAGATGTGCTGTCTGGGTACTGTTATGTGTTCAAACGTAAACCCATCTATTGTTATCTTTTCTAATAAGAGTCTGTTATGATTTATAAACCTAACTCTGGGAAAGGGTAGTGTATTTTATCACTGTCCGTCTGAAAAAGTTAGTGCTTGTAGACTTACACGCGTGATGCCAGCATTTGTATATCGCGCGTCGCGTGTTGCATGCGTTCCTGATTTTCAGCCCTCCCCTCTCGCTATCCTTTTGTCCATCTGTTCGTTCGTTTTGGTAACGTAATATAATTAATGTTAGGATTAATTTAGGTCATTACGCAGTACGTCTCAATGTTTTTCTTAGAAATGCAGCACACGTTTCATTGAAGAAGGCGGGTAATAATACAGTAAGCTTTTATATCAACGTGAAAGCGTTACAATTTGCAGACGAAGCAGAAAACAAGGGGGATTTCGAGTACATTCCTTGTGACAGCACTGTCATTTTACCATTGCTCTTCTCTTTATTAATTTTATTTGTTAGGCTTCATATTTACCTAATAATTTATATATGTGGATTAGAATATTTCATGACACCTCCCCTCTTAAAACAGACATTATATGTCAGTCCTTTATTCTATATACACATATAGAAATTTATTATTATTTCTGGGGTTTACGGTGATTCTCATCACACGGATGGCGGCTTAAAAAATCCGCTCCCAGATTGGTTTTTTCCAGATATATATATTCAATGCTAAAATTATATGGAGCCAGAAGCAAAGACCATCGGAGTAACCTAGAGTTCTCATGCTTAGCCTGTGCTAAAAACGATAAAGGTTTGTGGTCAGTTTGCAACTTAAATGCCTTCCCATATAGATAAATATTGAATTTCTTTATTGCCCATATTACTGCAAGACATTCTTTTTCGCTAGTTGAGTAGTTGATTTCAGCTTTATTCAACTTTCTGCTAGCATATGCCACTGGGCTTAATTCCCCATCCAATGCATCTGATTTCTGTAGTAAAGTTGCACCTAACCCAATATTACTTGCATCCGTCCTTACTATGAATTCTTGACTTAAGTCAGGTAATTTCAAAATGGGTTTACTTGTGAGCTTTTCCTTCAATTCTTGGTAAGTCATTTCACATTGTGGTGTCCATGTAATGCGATCTGGAAGTCCTTTACGTGTCAATTCCGTTAAAGGTGCACATATGGAATTAAAGTTTTTGATATACTTCTGGTAGAAACCACATAATGAGACAAAGGATCTCACGTCCTTCTTGGTTTGTGGTCTCGGGGCTTTCTGTAGTTTCTCTAAATTCTTTGGGTCAGGGGTCATGTTTCCCTGATAAACTGTGTGTCCCAAAAATTCCAATTCTTTACATCCAACGCAACATTTGGTTGGTCGGGCTGTTAAATTTGCCTCCCTAAGTCGATCAAACAGCATGTTCAGAGAGTCAATGTGTTCCTCAAATGTTTCTGTTGCTATAAGGATATCATCCATAAAATTTGTTATACAGGGATTATTCAGAGGATCCAATAATTTTCTCATCATTCTAGAGAAGACACTAGGCGCATTCTTCAATCCAAATGGCAATCTATTTGTAGCGAGATTTGGTAAACACTTGCTTGGTTGTAGCGCGACACGCCCACGCGACACCCACACACACCAGCGCAAGGTCAGCGCTGCGGTCTTTCTTTGAAGTTGGTAGACAGCGGAAATGTGACTTACGGTTAAAAGCCATACAGTATTACTGAAGAATGAGGAAATAGCTATATAGGAATGTATGGCCGACTTTAAAAGTTTGCATTTACTGGACATTAAATTATTCACTACAGGAGAACGCATGGTTGGAATAATATTAAATAAATATAACTCAACAAAGGAGATAGGCTAGGAATTATATCCAAAAGGATATTATTCAAATATAAATAGTTTTAAAGATAATTAATATTTTTCACCTTCATCACATCGGCTAAAAGTTAGCTAATAATCTTTAAAAATTTATTACACTAACAAGCCTCAACGGAATTGTATAAAACTTATATGTAATGAAAGCCCCATATGGGGAAAAGGAAATGAAATATAGGAAGGAAGGAAGGAGATAAGTGTGTGAGTGACAGAAGAGAAAAACGAGTACAGGAAAAGCACAGATTGTTTCAAATAGCTTCAAAACAGGAGATGAAACTAAAATCTTTTGGGGAATTTGGGAGCTGCTTTCTCGTACGCGCGAGAGACTGAAATATAAGGACAGAGCGGCGCATTGTAAATCACACACCAAATCCAGAAGCCAGAGTGAGAAACTGGAGGACAGCCTCTGCAAGAAAAGTTCTATTTTCACGCTGCATGCAGGGCAGATTAAGTTAAGCCAATACAGTCTCACCGTGAGCTTATTAATCCTAAGAGGGTATGTAAGTTTATTAAAAATATATGTATTACTAATATCATTTTATTTCAGATTTTATTTCTGATTGATTGTAGCAGATATAATAAAAAAGGGAATGACGCTAACCAGAGATAACCTTCACCGGCATTGTCAGGAAGCATAACCATTAATTGGTTAGCCAAATATATTATGGCTAATTCTTGCCTGGAAGCTTACGACATACCAGCAAGTACATAAGTGACTTGACATCCATAAGTGGAAGGCAAAGGTTATATCGTACCCATGTATCATAACATGTGATTTATTCATGTATACTGTTAATTCTGCACCTTATACATTATCTTATCATGCTATCTCTGTAATATACTACCATGATTCATTCATTTACATACAAACACTGAAGACATGGTCGCATCATGAACAGCAGAGGGTGGTGAGATTGTTAGAACAATGGCCACCTATTACTTCTTGTTCCAGGTTTTTATGATCAATGTTTATGATCATTCCTGATCGAGAAACTAAAGACTTGAAGAAGTTGATCCAGCTCACTGAAGCCTAGAGGTCAACCAAACTTCAACACCTTAGTCCCCCGTAATTATAGGGCGGGCTGAAGGAAAGTCTTCCGTACTCCAGTGTGTCGGAGGAACCTCGAGCAGACGTGGATAAAGTTGAGATATATATTTCCATCCAACAAATCCTGTGAGCAGTTCTAAAACGACTTTCTAATGATGAAAACTAGATGGCAAGAGATAATGTGACAAACTTGTTTTATAAATTCAGTGGAAGATAAATCCAAGACTTTTTCTATTAGTTATTTTAATTTGTAACTGTAAATAATCATACATTTTACCATCTTCCAACACCCATTTATCATTACAAGAATATATAGATGTACATAATAAATTGGATAATTGTACTCATTTGACTTGTTAAATTTTTAACTGTTAAATTTTGAGTTACTTTTTTCTAATTTAATTATAATATCACATAGGGTTACGATAGCGAAGTAGCATCTTATACTTCTGAAGCCTAAATCTATTGTCCAGCTCAGAGTATTCACAGCTGTAACTCACTTGTGATACCAGTGTACTTCTCGGGCACTGGAACTTCATACTTTCTGGAGAGAGATTCTACTTCTGCTCTACCACTACTATCGTACTAGGAAAACCTTTCGCTACATTGGGGGCTCTTTCGCGGGATATTATTTTGTATCCTGGGCCACTATCTATGTATTCTTCTATCTTGAGCCACAAATAGTTTGTAAAAATAAATTTTTTTTTGGAAAAAATTCTAAAAACTTAGAAATTTGTTTGTAATAGTAGTACCATTGAGTACGAAGTAAATAGGAAACGCTCACAAGGTTTTAAGGATTTGTCTTGTTCAAAGTAATTAATTGATTTTAACTAAGTTAGTTTGTTAGTGAAGATAAAATTATATACCCTGTGGTAAGTAAGCATCATGGCTGAATTGGTGAAGTTTAGAGCTGCGATTATGCAGGAAGGAAAAGACTTGGGTATGACAGGAGATGCTCTAATTCGATATATCACAACTGAAGTGGATAAATATTTAGATAGAGAGACCAAAAGAATGGAAGTTGAGGCTGAAGCTAAGAAATTAGAGGCAGAAAGAGAGACCAAAAGAATGGAAGTTGAGGCTGAAGCTAAGAAATTAGAGGCAGAAAGAGAGACTAAAAGAATGGAAGTTGAGACTGAAGCTAAGAAATTAGAAGCAGAGAGAGAAGCCAAAAGACTGGAAAGAGAAGAAAAGAGACTAATTTTGGAAGCTGAAGAAAGAAGGTTACAAAGAGCGCATGAGTTAAGTTTAAAGGAACTTGAACTCCAGGGAGCAGCTAGCAATCATGGCGCTAGCTCACCTCACTCTGAGAGTAGCTCCAACCATAGCGCGGCAAATGGAGCCATGAGTTTCCACCTGGATCCATTTATTGAAAAAGAGGACGCCATTGAGTCGTACCTGGATAGATATGAGAGAGAGACTGGCCTCTACCTATGGATTGGAAAAGGAAAAATGGAGCCTTAAGCTATCTCAGGGGTTGAGGGGATTTTCATACGATGTTTATTTAAAACTCTCAAAAGAAGACCAGGAAGATTATGAAATCTTAAAACAAGCTTTACTGGTCAGGTACGAAAAGAATTCTGAATCTTATAGAAAGAGATTCCGAACTGCTAAGCTACTTCCAGGAGAAAACTATCACCAGTTTTCTGCCAGATTGGAAACTTATCTGACAAAATGGATTAGCTTAGGAAAGTGTCAAGATATAAAAGAAATGGTCATGATGGAGCAACTGAGAGAATCCATGCCTCAAGAAATGAGAAAATTTCTTATGGAACAAGGAGCTGAGAGATTGGAAGATATTTTAACCATGGCTGAAAGATATCAAGCAGCTCAGTCAGAAGTATCAGGAAATAAGAAGAAGCAGGGTGAGAACTTCAAACCTTCACAAAACTTTACCAACTATGAACACAGGGACAATTCCAACAAGAACAAACACAGAACTGATTATAAAGACAAAAACCCTCTAGGATCAGAAAAGAAACCTCCAAGAAAGGAAGGAAAGTGGTGTAAATCTTGCCAAATGAGTAACCACAATACTGCGGAATGCAGACGGAAAAACCCTCCTCATCACGCTGCATGCCTTACAACAGAGAACAAGGGAAGGAAGGACCTGGCAGATAGTCAGAATGACCTCCATCATCCCCCCTGTCTGTGAGGAAGTGACCTTGAATGGCACCCAAGTACTGTGCTTATATGATACAGGCTTGGACTTTGACTCAGTAGTGTGCTCTTCTCTGGTGAGTCCGGAACAGATAACCACAGAAACAGTGGAAATCAGAGGACCAGTCAAGGGAGCAGGAACCATGACACTGCCCATAGCCCGAATCAACATAAGATCTCGCTATGTGGAAGGAGAGATCAAAGCAGCAGTGATGGACAACCCTATCTACCCATTAATACTGGGATGTAGATATGTCTTTCTAGGAGAACCTATAAGACCCATAGTGATGGCAACAGTCCAGACCAGGGCAAGCTCTAAGAAAGAGGAGGACACTATCATCAATACTCATCCAGAAGAGATGAGAAAGGCTCAAACTGCTGACAGTACATTGAAGCCTTGCTTTGGCAAATTACCTAAAAGCCATAACCCTCCAGAGAAAGGAGACTTATATATGAAAAAAGGCCTACTATATAGAAAAGCTGGAACAGGACCAAAAGGACATGGACAGCTTGTAGTGCCAAAATCATACAGGGAGCAGGTTATGAAGCTAGGACATGCTATACCCTTCAGTGGACATATGGGAATAGGGGCCACTGGACAACGGATAGCCTGTCACTACTTTTGGCCAGGGATCACAGAGGACATAAAGAGGTATGTGAGATCCTGTCCAGAATGCCAAAGAGTAGCTCCTAAACATAGAACTGCACCAGCAACACTGGGAGAAATGCCCATCATGGGAACGCCCTTCGAACGTGTTGCCGTGGATATTGTTGGACCCCTCAGTAGGACCAAGAAGAGAAATGCATATATCTTAACCTTGGTCGATACTTGCTCTATGTGGGGAGAGGCAGTAGCAATGTCATCGATAGATTCGAAACATGTGGCAGAGGCACTGTTAACAATATTCACCCGATTAGGTTTCCCACATCAAATATTGACTGACAATGGTTCTCAGTTTAGGGGAAAGCTAACACAAGAAGTATTCAGGTTATTTCAAGCTAGACATTATCACTGTAGCCCGTACCACGCCCAAGGGATGGTCAAGTAGAGCGGTTCAATGGCACGCTCATTTCAATCCTTAGAAAGTTGGCTAGTGAGAAACCTGAAACTTGGGACACATACTTACCCTCAGCACTATTTGCCTATAGGGAAGTCCCACATAACTCCACAGGATTGGCTCCAGCTACATTGTTGTTTGGACGACCAATCAAAGGTCCACTGGAAGCATTGTTGCGGACATGGACTGATGAAAAAGCAGAAGAAACCGTGACTTCTTCATACCAATACGTCAACGAGTTGACATCTCGATTGGAAAAAAGTTGGAAACTGGCAAATGATAACTTGAGACAGGCCAGGAGGAAGCAGGCTGCTTACTACAATAAAACAGCAAAAGATAGGGAACTTGAGGTGGGAGAAAAGGTTCTGTTACTGTTGCCCAGCAGCAATAATAAATTGCAAATTGGATGGCAGGGACCCTACGTCATATTGGAAAAACTTTCCCGGACCAACTATAAGATTGACAAGAAAGGAAAGGAGAAGGTGTATCATGTCAACCTTCTTAAAAAGTATTATGACAGGGAAGCATCAGAAGTTGCCCATATCATGACCCTGGCCATTGCAACAGAAATGCAGGATGAACCAATTTCCTCCATGGAATACCCCCTATCAACTACGGAAAGCTATGCTCAGGTTAATGTGAGTGAACATTTAACTCTTGAGCAGAGGAAAAGGTTCAGGAGGTGTTAGAAATCCATGCTGATGTACTCACAGATAAGCCGGGGTGTACTAATCTGTTAGAGTATGACATGACGATTACTGACCCTACACCAGTTTGTATGCGGACATACCTTATACCTTATGCTAAAGGACAGGCACTCAAGGATGAGATTGATTATCTCTTAAAAGAGAAAATTATTTCAAAGTCTGAATCTCCCTACAGCTCAAGTGTGGTGCTATTAAGGAAGCCTAGTGGTGAACACAGGTTATGCATTGATTATAGGAAACTAAATGCTATCACTGAATCTCAGGTAGACCCATTACCTGACACCAATCAGTTGTTTGCTACATTGAGTAAGGCTCGGTATTTTTCAAAAGTATACCTAAGCAAGGGATACTACCAAATACCAGTGAAACCAGAAGTTAGGAAACTGTTAGCCTTTAGTACACCGGATGGACATTACGAGTTCAATGTACTCCCATTTGGTTTAAAGAATGCTCCAAGTATCTTCACCAGAATGATGAGGAAATTGTTGGAACCATTACAAAATCCTCATATCACCAACTTCATGGATGATATTCTGAGTGCTACCACTACATTCGAGGAACACGTAGGAGCACTCTCCATGTTGTTAGGTAGATGAAGAGAAACGTGATGGACAGCACGCCCAACTAAGTGGCAGATTGGATGTGAGACATTGTAATGTTTATGGCACACTATCGCTACATGGCAAATGTCTCCGGACCCAAAGAATGTAGAGAAAATGAGAAAAGCACCAAGACCACAAACTAAGAAGGCTGTAAGATCTTTTGTGTCACTGTGCGGGTTTATAACAGAAATATATACCACATTTTACCTCATTGTGCGCGCCATTAGCCGACTAAACCAAAAAAGGTCAGCCGGAGAAAATACAATGGACTGTGGAGTGTGAACAGGCTTATACAGAGTTGAAAAATAAGCTGACAAAAAAACCTATCCTTGCCCTTCCCGATCTCACACAAGAATTCGTACTAAGAACGGATGCTAGCAATGTAGGCATCGGAGCAACATTACTACAGCGGGCAGACACACCGCCACATATGCTATTACCAGTAGCTTTTGCCAGTAGAAAGTTAAATACAGCTGAGAAGAAATTATTAATCTAACCGTTGAACGTGAATGCCTCGCTTTGGTCTGGTCGATCAACAAATTCGCCCCTTTTCTTTACGGGAAACACTTCATTGTGGAAAGTGATCACCAGCCTTTGATGTTTTTAGCAGTGTCTAAAAAATTAAATTCACGACTTTTAAGGTGGAGTTTACTGTTATCTCCATATTCGTTCAATGTGAGATACATACCAGGACGGGACAATCTTGGACCCGATTTTTTAAGTAGGCATCCTATCAAAGGAGATATAGAGAAACAGAAAATTAAGGAGGAACTGCAGCATGTGTTACCAAAAAGTTAACCGTGCAGGCACTGTTTTAAAGAAGAGGGCTCTGTAGCGAGATTTGGTAAACACTTGCTTGGTTGTAGCGCGACACGCCCACGCGACACCCACACACACCAGCGCAAGGTCAGCGCTGCGATCTTTCTTTGAAGTTGGTAGACAGCGGAAATGTGACTTACGGTTAAAAGCCATACAGTATTACTGAAGAATGAGGAAATAGCTATATAGGAATGTATGGCCGACTTTAAAAGTTTGCATTTACTGGACATTATATTATTCACTACAGGAGAACGCATGGTTGGAATAATATTAAATAAATATAACTCAACAAAGGAGATAGGCTAGGAATTATATCCAAAAGGATATTATTCAAATATAAATAGTTTTAAAGATAATTAATATTTTTCACCTTCATCACATCGGCTAAAAGTTAGCTAATAATCTTTAAAAATTTATTACACTAACAAGCCTCAACGGAATTGTATAAAACTTATATGTAATGAAAGCCCCATATGGGGAAAAGGAAATGATATATTAGGAAGGAAGGAAGGAGATAAGTGTGTGAGTGACAGAAGAGAAAAACGAGTACAGGAAAAGCACAGATTGTTTCAAATAGCTTCAAAACAGGAGATGAAACTAAAATCTTTTGGGGAATTTGGGAGCTGCTTTCTCGTACGCGCGAGAGACTGAAATATAAGGACAGAGCGGCGCATTGTAAATCACACACCAAATCCAGAAGCCAGAGTGAGAAACTGGAGGACAGCCTCTGCAAGAAAAGTTCTATTTTCACGCTGCATGCAGGGCAGATTAAGTTAAGCCAATACAGTCTCACCGTGAGCTTATTAATCCTAAGAGGGTATGTAAGTTTATTAAAAATATATGTATTACTAATATCATTTTATTTCAGATTTTATTTCTGATTGATTGTAGCAGATATAATAAAAAAGGGAATGACGCTAACCAGAGATAACCTTCACCGGCATTGTCAGGAAGCATAACCATTAATTGGTTAGCCAAATATATTATGGCTAATTCTTGCCTGGAAGCTTACGACATACCAGCAAGTACATAAGTGACTTGACATCCATAAGTGGAAGGCAAAGGTTATATCGTACCCATGTATCATAACATGTGATTTATTCATGTATATTGTTAATTCTGCACCTTATACATTATCTTATCATGCTATCTCTGTAATATACTACCATGATTCATTCATTTACATACAAACACTGAAGACATGGTCGCATCATGAACAGCAGAGGGTGGTGAGATTGTTAGAACAATGGCCACCTATTACTTCTTGTTCCAGGTTTTTATGATCAATGTTTATGATCATTCCTGATCGAGAAACTAAAGACTTGAAGAAGTTGATCAAGCTCACTGAAGCCTAGAGGTCAACCAAACTTCAACACCTTAGTCCCCCGTAGTTATAGGGCGGGCTGAAGGAAAGTCTTCCGTACTCCAGTGTGTCGGAGGAACCTCGAGCAGACGTGGATAAAGTTGAGTTTATATATTTCCATCCAACAAATCCTGTGAGCAGTTCTAAAACGACTTTCTAATGATGAAAACTAGATGGCAAGAGATAATGTGACAAACTTGTTTTATAAATTCAGTGGAAGATAAATCCAAGACTTTTTCTATTAGTTATTTTAATTTGTAACTGTAAATAATCATACATTTTACCATCTTCCAACACCCATTTATCATTACAAGAATATATAGATGTACATAATAAATTGGATAATTGTACTCATTTGACTTGTTAAATTTTTAACTGTTAAATTTTGAGTTACTTTTTCTAATTTAATTATAATATCACATAGGGTTACGATAGCGAAGTAGCATCTTATACTTCTGAAGCCTAAATCTATTGTCCAGCTCAGAGTATTCACAGCTGTAACTCACTTGTGATACCAGTGTACTTCTCGGGCACTGGAACTTCATACTTTCTGGAGAGAGATTCTACTTCTGCTCTACCACTACTATCATACTAGGAAAACCTTTCGCTACACTATTAAACTCATAGTGTCCTTCTGAGGTACTAAAAGCTAGGTATGGTCTAACCTCAGGTTTTACTGGAATCTGATAGTATCCTTTACTCAGATCCACTTTTGAGAAATATTTAGCTTTATTTAGCCTGGCAAACAGCTGATTTGTATCCGGCAATGGATCCACCTGTCCTTCTGTAATAGCATTCAGTCTCCTGTAATCTATACAGAGTCTATGTTCTCCAGAGGGCTTCCTTAAGAGTACAACACCGGAACTATACGAAGACTCACTGTGCGAAATAATTCCTTCCTTCAATAGATAGTCTATCTCTTCCTCAAAGCTTTTTCCTTAGCAAACGGAATCGAATATGGTTTCATACAGACAGGTGTGGAGTCTATGAGTTTCATATCATATTCCAATAGGTTTGTATGCCCTGGTCGGTCTGTTAACACCTCTGCATGATTATTTAGAACCTGTTGCACTCTCTCTTTCTGAGTTTTCATTAAATGTGTACTGATTTTCACCTGTGCTGCTGTCTCACAGGGGTGTAATGGATATTCAAATGATGAAAGTGGTTCCTTTTTCATCTCCATGGCGATGGACAAGGTCAACAAGTGTGTCTCTCCTGATGTTCTCTTTCCAAATATTTCTTCAGGAGATTCACATGATAGATTTTTTCTTTCCCCTTCTTATCTATCTTATAATTTGTTCTAGACACCTTCTCTAGAACTGTATATGGACCCTGCCATCCAATTTGTAACTTATTCTGACTCTCGGGCAAAAGAAGCAGTACTTTCTCTCCCACAGCCAAATTTCTGTCTTTCGCCTTCCTGTTATAATAGGCAGCATGTTTCTTCCTGGCTTGTTTCAAATTTTCATTGGCAAGTTTCCAGCCAGTTTTTTAACCGAGTGGTCAGCTCATTCACATATTGGTATGAAGATGTAATGTTTTCCTCTGCCTTTTCATCAGTCCACGTTCTTAACAAAGCTACATATGGACCTTTAATTGTGTGGACCTATTTGTCCATGCACCGGTATGGTCTCTTCCACTCGAAGCTTTATAGTGATGATTTTCCTCCCAGAATTATCATTCACAAAACGACCGCTACCAATTTTTCTTTTGGGGCTTTCTCCCCACTTAAAATTCTTGATGAGAGATTTCCTCTCTACATCCTCTTCCTCCAGTTTGTTTAAGTCCGATTGAGGGATTTTCGGCTTATCCTGGGGTAAGACATCTTTTTGCACTCTCCGCATAGTGGCCATTGTAAAACAGTTAAGTGAAGCTTGTCCGTGAAAAGGGGCTTCCCATTCCATTTGGTCCACTTTATCAAATCTATATTACTTTTTATTATCAGGCCTAATTTTGCCCCGTGGCGTGTCCATGTCCTGATCCATGTTCCCACTTGTGGGTGTTCCCTCATGTGCTATGCTACACCTTTCTACAAAATTCTCAATGTCCCATCTTGCTTTGGGCCAATAATAATTGTGAGCCACCTTTTGAATGATGGTACCTATCTTCTCATGGTCCCCATCTGGTTTCACATGTAGGCTCCTTATTAAGTCTGCCCTATATCTTTTTGGAAGAACCAGCTGTCCGTGACCTTTGGATCTAGCTCCAGTCTTCCTATACATCAACTTGTTTTTCATGTAAAAATCTCCCTTGCCTGGAGTTGTATGACAAGTTGACAATTTTCTGAAACAAGGCTTGAGTGTTTTTATCCCCAGCCTGTGCCTTCCTCATCTCTTCTGGAGTGGTATCCAACATAATATCCTCCTCCTGTCTTGAGGTCGACCTGACCTGAAGGGTTGCCATATACACAGGTTTCCTTCTGCAACGGTCAGTGTCATGATTGTCCATCTGACAATTCTTACACCACCTTTTTCCTTGGTTGAAAAGATTTTCTTTCATCATATTTCCTTTCATCGAATTGTGGGAATTTATTTTTATTTTCATACCGTGGCCTATCAAATTGGTGCTTACCTTTATTTTGATCCCTAGGATCAAATTTATTAAAGTTCTGTGGTGCCCTAAAGTTATCCACCTGTTTCTTTTTATTACCTGTTACCTCTGCTTGAGCTGCTTGATCCCTTTCAGCAACATTTAGCAACTCATCCAGCCTCTCTGCACCTTGTTCCATGAGAAACTTTCTCAGGTCTGGAGCCATGGACTCTCTTAATTGCTCTATAAGGACCATTTCCTTAAGATCTTGGGTTTTCCCCAGAGAAGTCCATTTCTCCAAGTATGTCTCTATTCGTGCAGAGAACTGGTGATAGGTTTCACCTGACAGTAGTTTAGCATTCCTAAATTTTTTCCTAAAATTCTGCATTCTTTTCATACCTTAACAAAAGAGCCTGCTTTAGCATGTCATAATTTTCCTGATCACCTCTGCTCATTTTTGCAAAAACTTCATAAGCTGCCCCACGAAGTCCCTGAGATAACTTTAAGCTCCACCTTTCTCTCTCTAACCCATACGTGGTAGCTAATAGTTCATACCTATTTATATAGCTCTCTATATCATCGTCTTTCTCAACAAAATGATCTAAATGAAAATTCATAGCTGAGGTTGAGGCTCCTTGAGTAACCGTAGCATCAGAGGCAAAGGGACTGGCACCATTTTCAGGAGCATGGCCTTGAAACTCAAACTCCCAAACTCCCTTAGTCGTAACTCATGTTCCCTTTGCAATCTCTTCTCCTCCTTTTCTGCAGCTTCTTCCTCTTTCTGCAGCTAATTTCTTTCTCTCTTTCTGCAGCTAATTTCTTCTTTCCTTCTTCTCTTTCTCTTCTCTTTCCAATTTCTTAGCCTCTTTGTCAGCCTCAATCTGCAACCTCTTAGTCTCAGCCTCAGCTTGCAAACCTCTTAATTTCCCTTTCAGCCTCTAACTTTCTTTCGGCTTTTTTCTAATCTTCTTTCTTCGCGTTCAATAAATTTGTCACATTCCGTTGTGACATAGGCAACCATAACTTGCCCATCTAATCCTAACTCTTTTGCAGTCTGAACCGCAGCAGATCGAAATTTGGCCAGGTCCGCCATTGTCTATTCTGTATATTTATACAATGTCTAACCAACAATTCTATCTCTAATGGACAACACAGGCACCGTGAGCTCAACCTTATTTAATTCCACCCAAGGATACCTTTTAATTCTTATATTCCCTGAAGTGAATTACCCCCAATATTTTTAATAGTTAAAGATTCAAAATCCCAAGAGCGAGACCCCAATATATGTGGTGAAGTGGGATGTTATAAATATTTATAGGGGACTTAGTGTACTGACTGAGATCAGCTGTGAAGGTATCTATATCTATTAAGAGTAGTGTATTATAGATAACCTTACTTGCTACCACATATCTATATATCTCAGTCAGAATTATTCTGGAATAGTGTGATGCTACGTTATGTGTCTAGGGTATGTGTATGGTGAAGTGTAAGTCACAACAACAGACAGATAAACAATTTAATTTAATCCACTACTCTTAACAACACTGTGACACTCACATACATATAACACTCTATGAGAATATCTTAAAAGAGTCACTGATAACTTTCAAATAACAATATGTATTCATTACTGGCATGAATGAATATGTGTCCTGATTCAACTACAAGGGAACCAGGAATCACAATCAATTTAAATTACAAGTTATGTACAGAATGTATTTAATATGAATATTGTAGTGACATATATTATTACAAATGTTCTATGTGTGTCAGTTGTGTAGTAGTAAAATGAGGTAATACTGGTTTTGTTTTGTTCAAGCTCTGTTGGTATTTGTCATCATGACTTCAATAGTTTGTCTTTAGGGACCAGTATTGGAGATGTTCACAGTTCCTGATTTTAAGACAAGTAAATTCCCCTCTGAATAGTATTTTTTATAAAGTTATTTCAAGATGAGGGGACATAATGTTGAGCTCAGCTGGCCAACTCTGCTTATCTTGAGTGATGGCGGCAGGAAAGGACTCCTCTGCTCGAATTCTCCTCTGGGCTCAGGAGACACCTCACTGATAGCTAAAAAGACCAAGGAGTATGCTGTCCGACTCTGGATTCAGCAAATCTCTGACCAGATGCTGCTCAGTACCATCAAGACCACTGTCCCACAATTCATACGAATAACACAGATACGTTGATTAGCAATGAATTCTGGCACAAACTGGCACAAATTCCTATCTGCTTATGTTCCAGGCTTTTATTGAGCCAAATATAAGCTGGCTTCAACGCACTGATGCTTTATCAAGTGTATTTAAACAAGTGGTTTCGAACTAACGCTCCCAAGTGTGTATATCAGCGAGACTGGCCAATGAGCCACGTTTCGACAAGTGTTTGAAAAAATGTTATCTTTTCCCGTCTCCCCTAACAACCAAGATAGTATTTATAGCCCGACCAATCGTGGTTAGGCTTTCATTTGTTGCGCTCCAATCAATTTGGAGTTTACATGGTAGGCTATTTCTGTAACGTAAATTTTTTTCAAACACGTTAAAAAAAAAATCTTATGAGCAGAAATGATTTTATGCTGTCAGGCACCCCCAATATTTTATTTTGGGTATAATTTATTAATTCCTGGACTATTTGCGTAACGTTTTACATATTATTTGTCAGCAAGCCCTAAGGAACCCAAAAATACTAATTTAAAGGAGCTACGTGGCTGCGTTCAAAATATGCAATTTCTTCTACCTCCTGTTTGGAAGATGTGCTGTCTGGGTACTGTTATGTGTTCAAACGTAAACCCATCTATTGTTATCTTTTCTAATAAGAGTTTGTTATGATTTATAAACCTAACTCTGGGAAAGGGTAGTGTATTTTATCACTGTCCGTCTGAAAAAGTTAGTGCTTGTAGACTTACACGCGTGATGCCAGCATTTGTATATCGCGCGTCGCGTGTTGCATGCGTTCCTGATTTTCAGCCCTCCCCTCTCGCTATCCTTTTGTCCATCTGTTCGTTCGTTTTGGTAACGTAATATAATTAATGTTAGGATTAATTTAGGTCATTACGCAGTACGTCTCAATGTTTTTTCTTAGAAATGCAGCACAAAAAGTTATTTTTAGACACAGCTTCCACCAATATCCCTTCTCTTCCATGCTAAGTAGATCTGAACACCTGCGTCTCAAGGTCGCGATTTTTGTGCAAATAGCGACACTTTTGATTCAATGCAGTCTTTCGCTGTTGTGAACAACACTGTCTTTTGTCATTATTTTCATTATTATCTATCCGTCTGTAAAATTAAAAACATATTATTTCACTGCTCAGAATGGGCCATCCGGCCAGCTAATTTTTATATTCCTAACATCAATATTAAGAAAAAGTTACTTTTTAAATTTTGTAATATTTCAAGCATCTGCGTTTAGCCGCTGAATTCAAATCAAAGGCTTGGTATCGCAAAAGCGTCCAATAAATGACTGTGGCGTATCATATCCAGGGTCCCTTCTGTCGAGTTCCTTACTTTATGTCAACTTGGGGAACGTGACTTTTTTCCCCCCTTTCCCCCCCCCCCCCCCAATTGCGTCTCCTTAGCCTTGCTAGTCTCACGCAATTTTTTCCAGTCATATTTTTTTTTTCCTTTTGATCCGTCGTTCTCATCCCTCCAAATGGTAACCGTTTTGATTTCCCGTCTAACAAGTCAATTTTTATGGAGGGTGATGACCCGCGGTCAGGGCGATCATGTACTATCAGCAGCTTACGCATTATGTTTTTATCCTTACATTTTATCCTTTGGAGATATTTTTACGTTGTATCACTTGTTAATTTTATGACACATCTCCCCACTTGAAAGCATGCCTACGGCAAGTTCTAAAACCAGTGATACACATAGATAAAATCTCTCCTCACGTCTGCCATTACTCTAATTTTGATCAAAGGGGTGCCGACTGAGGAAATCTGCACCGACATTCAATTTGCCTGGGATATATTGGATACTAAACTGATAAGGTTGAAGTAATAAAGACCACCTCAGCAATCTTGCGTTTTCATGCTTAGCCTGAGATAAGAATACGAGAGGCTGATGATCCGTCTCCACCACAAAAGTCCTACCATACAGATAGATTTGAAACTTCTTTATTGCCCAGATTAACGCTAAACATTCTTTTTCGCTTGTGGAGTATCCTTGTTCCGCCTTATTCAATTTGCGGCTTGCATAAGCGACTGGTTTCAGTTCCCCATCAGGTGAAGATGATCTTTGCAACAAAGCCCCTCCGAGTCCTACATTACTTGCATCGGTTCTTAAGACAAAGTCCTGTGTCAAATCAGGCAGTTTGAGAATAGGCCTGCTAGTGAGTTTTTCCTTTAACTCTTGGAACGCTAGTTCACATTGTGCAGTCCAAATAATTTTATCTGGAAGTCCCTTGCGAGTCAGATCAGTCAGAGGAGCACAAATAGCGTTAAAATTTTTGATGTATTTCTGATAAAATCAGCATAACGACACGAATGATCGCACGTCCTTTTTTGTTTGTGGTCTAGGTGCTCTCTGCAGTTTTTCCAAGTTCTTAGGATCAGGGGTCATGTTACCCTGATATACAGTGTGTCCCAAGAATTCCAACTCTTTGCATCCAATACAACATTTTGTTGGCCTAGCAGTTAAGTTCGCCTCCCGAAGTCTATTAAATAACATTTCTAGAGCTTCAATGTGTTCTTCAAATGTCTCTGTGGCGACGAGAATATCATCCATGAAATTCGTGATACATGGGTTATTCAGGGGATCCAACAATTTGCGCATCATCCTTGAAAATACACTCGGAGCATTTTTCAGTCCGAATGGTAGCATATTGAATTCATAATGTCCATCCGAAGTGCTAAAAGCCAAATAAGGTCTCACTTCAGGCTTCACTGGGATCTGGTAATAGCCTTTACTAAGATCCACCTTTGAAAAGTATTTTGCCTTGTTCAGTCTGGCAAATAACTGTTTTGTGTCTGGTAATGGATCCACTTGTCCTTCTGTGACAGCATTCAGTTTCCTGTAATCTATGCACAGTCTGTGTTCCCCAGACGGTTTTCTCAACAAAACGACACTAGAACTAAAAGATGATCACTGTGCGAAATAATCCCCTCCTTCAACAAATACTCTATTTCTTCCTTCAATGCCTTCTCCTTCGCGAACGGAATAGAATAGGCTCTCATACAGATTGGGTTTGAGTCTACCAGTTTCATGTCATACTGTAGCAAATTTGTATGGCCTGGTTTATCTGTTAGTACATCTGTATGTTCCTCCAGAACCTGTTGAACTCTCTCCCTCTGGTTTTTAGTCAGGTGCTTACTGACTTTTACCTGTGCTGCTGTTTCACAAGGATGTAATGGGTATTCATGTGAGGTGAGTGGTTCCTTTTGCATCTGGGTTGCAATAGCCAAGGTCAATAAGGGGGTGCTTTCCTGGAGTGGTCTGTCCAGATACTTCTTTAATAAGTTTACATGATAAACTTTCTCCTTCCCCTTTTTGTCAATTTTATAGTTTGTTCTAGACACCTTCTCTAGAACCGTATATGGACCTTGCCAACCAATTTGTAATTTATTCTGGCTACCGGGTAGTAGAAGAAGCACCTTCTCTCCCAAGCTAGTTCTCGGTCCTTTGCCTTCCTATTAAAATATGCTGCATGTTTCTTCCTGGCTTGTTTCAAATTATCATTTGCCAGTTTCCATCCAGCTTTCAAACGAGTGGTCAGTTCGTTCACATATTGATAAGATGAGGTAACAGGTTCTTCCGCCTTCTCATCCGTCCAGGTCCTTAATAAAGTTACATCTGGATCTTTAATTTATCATACTTATTTTTCATGGAACCCATCGGGTCCCGTCCATTAGAAGCTTTATAATGAGGACTTTTCTTCCTAGAATCATCACTCACAAATCGACCACTACCAATTTTTTTCTGGGGTTTGTCTCCCCAATTTAGATTGCTTATGAGAGATCTTCGCTCTCTTGTCTGTTCTTCCAGTTTATATAAGTCTGACCGAGGGATTGTCATCTTATCCTGGGTAAAATTTCTTCTTTGTACTCTTCGCATAGTGGCCATGTTAATCCATTCAAGTGAAGACTGGGTGTGAAAAGGGGGCTCCCATTCCACTTTGTCTACCCGAGTATAATTAGTTTTCCTTTCAGGCCTAAAGTTGCCCCGTGGCGTTTCTAGGTCCTGCACATATTTTCCCTTTGTGGGTGTTCCCTCATGAAATACGCCACATGCTTCTACAAAGTTTTCAACATCGACATTTACGTCGGGCCAATAGTATTTTCGAGCAATCTTTTGGCAGATGGTACCGACTTTCTCATGGTCACCATCTTTTCCAACATGTAAGCTCCTTATTAAGTTTGCCCTATATATCTTGGGAAGAACTAACTGTCCGTGACCAGTGGATCTAGTTCCTGTCTTCCTATATAATAATATGTTCTTCACAAAGTACTCTCCCTTGCTCGGAGGTGTGTGGGCTTTGGGCAATTTTTTAAAACATGGCTTGAGTGTCCTATTCTCAGCCTGCGCCTTTCTCATCTCCTCTGGATGAGCATTTATAGGTTCACCTTCTTCCTCCTTCTTCTGTGACCTGGTCTGCACTGTCGCCATGATCACAGGTTTCTCGGGATTCCCCAAGAAGACGTATCTACACCCCAATATCAGAGGGTAGATTGGTTCATCTATCACTGCTGCTCTGATTTCTCCTTCCACATAGCGAGTTTTCACCGTTATCCTTGCGATGGGAAGTGTCATGAGTGGTATGTCCTTGGTCGCCCCTTGTATTTCCACTGTTTCTGTGGTATACTGACTTGGGTCCACTAGGCTAGACTTCACAACTGAATCATAATCCAAACCTGTATCATAAAGGCACCTTATGGTGACCCCATTACAAATAACATCCTCATTAACTGGGGGGTGATAAGGTTCCTGTTGTCCATTAGGATTAACCTTTAATCTTTGCGTCCCCGACTTCATTGCAGCAATGTTTGAAGGTTTCCTTCTACAAAATTCGGTGTTATGGTTATCTTTCTTGCACCATTTACACCATCTTTTTCCTTGGTTCAACGGTTTTCTTTCATTGAACTTTTGGTCATTGAACTGTGAGTTTCTGTCGCGATAGTCATTTCTTGGCCGCTCAAAGTTTGTCCTACTTTTATTTCCCTGCTCTCTATTATCAAATTTATTAAATTGCTGTGGAGCTTTAAAATTGTCTATGTGCTTCTTTTTAGCACCACTTACCTCTGCCTGGGCTGCCTGATACCTCTCAGCGACATTTAAAACCTCTCCCAACTTCTCTGCACCTTGTTCCATGAGAAATTTTCTCATGTCTGGAGCCATGGACTCTCTCAATTGCTCAATCATGATCATTTCTTTAAGATCTTGGGTCTTCCCCAGTGCAGTCCATTTCTCCAAATAGGTTTCCAGTCTAGCAGAGAATTGGTGGTATGTCTCCCCAGACAACAGTTTGGCATTTCTAAATTTCTTACGATAAAATTCACCATTCCTCTCGTACCTTAATAACAAAGCCTGCTTTAACATGTCATAATTGTCTTGGTCTTCCCTGTTCATTTTAGCAAAGACTTCATAAGAAGTACCTCTCAGTCCCTGTGATAGCTTTAAACTCCACCTCTCTCTCTCTAACCCATATGTAGTAGCTAATAACTCAAAACGTCCTAGGTACCCCTCTATGTCATCGTCTTTTTCAACAAAATGGACTAAATGAAACCCCATAGCTGAGTTTGAGGCTCCCAGACTGGGCGTAGCATCTGAGGCAAAAGGGCTGGCACCATTTTCAGGAGCCTGGCCTTGTAATTCCAGCTCCCTTAGTCGTAATTCGTGCTCCCTTTGCAACCTTCTATCTTCTGCCTCCCTTTCGGCAGTCAATCTTTTTTCTTCTGCCTCCCTTTGCTGTCGTTTGTCTTCTGCCTCAATCTGCAGCCTCTTAATTTCTCTATCCGCCTCAATTTGTAACCTCTTCTCTTCAGCTACCTTTCTATCTTCCCTTTCAATATATTTATCACATTCAGCCGTTACGTATTGAATTAAAATCTGACCATCCATTCCCATCTCCTTTGCGGTCAGCACAGCAGCTGATCGGAATTTTGCTAGCTCCGCCATACTTTTTAGACAATATAATAATATACAAGATAAATCTCTAACCAGTAAATACACTAAGTACTTCTTATGACTATAGTCTAACTAATTCTAACTAACCAGTTAACTAATTAATTATTACTGGCTGTGAAGATTCACGAACTTCTAATTGCCCTTTTAATTTAAAGGGACACTTTTAATTTTAAGGGAATTTTACAATTTTGTTCCCCTAATTTTATTTCTCCCACCAGGAGATCCTTATATTACTGTTTATGCTAATTATCCCTGGACAAGACCCCAATATATGTAGTGGATTTTGATGGTATTGTATGGTGGTGTTATCATCTAGTGTGATGCGTGAGGTCAGCTGTGAAGGCTCCTGAGATAATTGTAGCTGTGAATATACAGAAGGCCCTTTCGTGCTACCACTTTATGACCTCACACATATCTTTTTTTACTAATGAATGTGGCTACGTTAAAATCTAGGGTACTGAATGCAATGTGTTGTATGGACATATACACACACCCACAGATATTAATTAAGTCTAATACTATCAATAAAATTTATAACACAATGAACTAAATTCAGCTGGTTAAATTTAGAATAGAAAATCTTTTTTTAAATTTATTTGTTCTGAACCAAGGTTTTATTTTGGCCAGAACTTATGCAAAGATTTTGAAATTTATGAATGAATGGCATGAATAAAGGGCATGTTAAATGAAAGATGTTTACATATGCAATCTTCAAGATTAATTATAGTATTACTGTTCGTAATGTTAATTTTCATGGGAAAACTATGAATGGATGTGCTGTTGGGGTGGCTTCATCCCTCCCTGTTTATGCCTACACAGCATTGTCCATTAATGATGGAAGGAAATGGGATGCTTCAGTAGTAAATTCTCTTGGGTGCTAGTTTTATGAAGTTGGTGTAAGTTCAGCAGGCCAGCTAGCCTACTTAACTTTGCCAGATTTGTTCTGGTGCTGGAATATGATGGCCCCACCTCTCCGTGCTTGAACAATACAAAGATGTTCTGCCGAAATGTACACTGCACGGGTCCTCACTTCAATTATTAATCAGCATTTGACACCACCTTAGTGTCAAGATCGAACTCACAGCTCTGAAATAAAGTATTGGTTTTTGCTCAGAACCTTACCTAATAAGCCACTTCTACTACACATAACAAATTACAATAACACCACATAAACAGGGTCAGTTCTCTCTGACCAGACAGCACATCTTACCTAGTTGGTTTCGCATAGGGTAAGTTTCCCCAGTCTACAGATTCTGAAATAGGTGCATTATCTCACTGCCATAGAATAGGATAGGTGATATGATTCACTGTTCTCAACCCTTGATCACCCCTTCCTAAACCTTGCTGTAGTTTATATATGGTTTGTCCCTAGACCCTGAACTAGGGCGGGGGGTCCAGAGCGAATCCTTACTTGTTTGTAAGGCTAGATTTCGATATGGCAGTATCAAATCACTCGAACATTAAACAATATTCAAAATATACAAAGAAATAATTTCAATCTTACCAGATTATGAATAAAGAACACAGAAATGCTAGCAAAACTCAGCTGAGCTGCTGGCTATAGTATGGCGTCCCTGAACTTATTTCAATTTATTTCATTTGGAAATCACCACACTTGAAATTTACTGTGTCTATCACTGGACAACTATTGAGGAATGGCAAAAAAGCTCGTCTGAGCGCGGATAATATGATTGTCTGTGGCCAATGAATGCCTTGGTTTTTTTTTAAATTCAAATTTCCTACACTAAAGTCATTTCAGTCATGCTTCAGTCAAGTATGGATTTTTATCTGTTAGTCTGTCCGTCTCTACTTGCGTTTTCACAAAACGTACTTGATTTTTGAACCAACCTTTCTCTCCCCTCCAAAATTTTGTCGATAAAAGTTATTTTTAGACACAGCTTCCACCAATATCCCTTCTCTTCCATGCTAAGTAGATCTGAACACCTGCGTCTCAAGGTCGCGATTTTTGTGCAAATAGCGACACTTTTAATTCAATGCAGTCTTTCGCTGTTGTGAACAACACTGTCTTTTGTCATTATTTTCATTATTATCTATCCGTCTGTAAAATTAAAAACATATTATTTCACTGCTCAGAATGGGCCATCCGGCCAGCTAATTTGTATATTCCTAACATCAATATTAAGAAAAAGTTACTTTTTAAATTTTGTAATATTTCAAGCATCTGCGTTTAGCCGCTGAATTCAAATCAAAGGCTTGGTATCGCAAAAGCGTCCAATAAATGACTGCGGCGTATCATATCCAGGGTCCCTTCTGTCGAGTTCCTTACTTTATGTCAACTTGGGGAACGTGACTTTTTTCCTCCGTTCCCCCGCCCCCCCCCCCCCCCCCCCCCCCAATTGCGTCTCCTTAGCCTTGCTAGTCTCACGCAATTTTTTCCAGTCATATTTTTTTTTTCCTTTTGATCCGTCGTTCTCATCCCTCCAAATGGTAACCGTTTTGATTTCCCGTCTAACAAGTCAATTTTTATGGAGGGTGATGACCCGCGGTCAGGGCGATCATGTACTATCAGCAGCTTACGCATTATGTTTTTATCCTTACATTTTATCCTTTGGAGATATTTTTACGTTGTATCACTTGTTAATTTTATGACAAAGGCATTGGATATAAATCCAGCAACCTGGGAGAATGAAGCTGCCGATCACACCAAGTGGCGATGCTCCCTACGGCGCCACCTCAGATTGGGCGAAAAGAAGCTCTCACAACAAACAGAAGATAAACAAATGAGCACCAGGAAAAAAGCAGCTGAGGGTTATCACCTCAGGGGCCCATTCTTATAGTCCGTTATAATTGAGGGGGGCTATTTCAAGTTATGTAAATAGCTTATAATACAAGTGTATCGCACGCATTTTGAACCATCCATAACCTACTGCATTAAACATAAAAATTTTCGCATGGTTCGGCTGTCCCAACAATCGTGCTTACTAACAATGCTCTATCTAGGTTCAGACAAGCGAATACTAACAGTAACGGTTCCCAGCTGGAACAAGTATTGCTAAATTTTAATTTTACAAGCATCACAAACACATTAACATTAGTTCAGCTCTACATACTCTGACATGAAATTGCGCTGATGCGGTAAAGTGTGTTGACAGAAAAAATAAACAAAGGGAAAAACAGAGAACATCCACTCAGCACAAAATGATTTGCACAGTGAAACGTAACATTATACCTTCCAAAGAAGCATGAACAATTTGACACGAAAGTGGAATAAATGATTTCTACTCACAGCGGGATATGTGCGATTGGTTGTCACAGCGATTCGCCTTCATAGAGACATACGATTTTTCCTTCCAGCAGGTGTAGTTTCTCCCTTGTGTTGTATCATATGAACAACTCAGACCAGAGCATGCTAGACCATATAAATGAAGCCTTAGGTTGAAGATCATGGAGGAACAAGCGGGTCTTCGATCAGGAAGATTGTGTACACATCCGACAACAACACCCCGTAATCATAATGGAGCCATCATATGGATAGCAGCCTTCTATACATCAACTTTATGGACTTTAAAAAAGCATTTGATCGTATAGACCGCACAATGTTAAGGACAGTATTGAGACATTATGATAGATCTCCGTGAAACTGTTATTAAAATCATGCAACACTTTCTCAAGAGGCCATCTGTTCTATTGTGTTCTACTGTCCACAACGGCAAGCTCTGGGAACCTTTACAATCGGCGAAGGGAGGAGTGTGCGAAGAGAGGAAGTGGGTCAGAGAAGGATGTCTAGTGATCTTCCTTATGACCACAGACAGGATGATAGAAGACATAAATCTAATGGAGATATCACACAAATTTAGAGATCTTGGTTTTCCAACTGACCTGAATCTTCTATCACATTAAAAAAAAAAAAAAAAAACAAGCCATGCAGAAAAAGACAAAGAGATTTACATTATAAAGCAGCAAATACAAGGCTACGCATCGATGTAAATACAAGTAAGAAAATGATATAAATAATAGGTCAACATATTCGATAACGGTCAATGATTGGAGAACTTATGATATGCACAACTTTGTCTAATTGCCAGCAACATCGCCCAAGACGGAAGAAGGCACCAATATGCGATTGCCCAGAAAAATAAACCAGATTTGCCGTCAGCTTTCTCCGACCAGCATGGAACTCAGCCGCTCATTGCAAAGACAGCAACATTAGGCTGTTCAACACAAATATAAAACCTGCCCCAACTCAGTGTTGCTCAGATACGTGGCATCTAACCAAGAATATCCCATCAATACTCCAGACATTTGCCTCAGTGACATCCTTCGTATCAAATATCATGATGCTGTAACACACACGGACCTGTTGAATAGAGCAAGGCGACAATCATTACAGCTTGTTGTTAACGAAACAATGTGGAAGTGAGTAGGGTGCACCTTTAGGAAACAAGTAACGAGTGTAACCAGACGTGCCTTTGAGTGGAACTCACATGGAAAGAGAAAAGTGGGGAAGCAAAGGAGAATATGGATGTGGAGGTGGATAGGGTGTTCCCTTAAGAAACCACTAACGAATGTAACCAGACATGAGCTTGCCTGGAACTTACATGGAAAGAGAAAAACGAGGAAGCCAAGAAGAGTATGGAGAAGAACGGTGGAAAGAAGGCCAGGATCGTGGGAATCTCGTTGATAGAACTGAATGAGATGTCCCAAAATCATGGACGGACTGATCGTTGGGCATTCGGACATGGCCCGAGGGCCCACATCAGTAGAGTGGATCACGCTCCCCTAGCCTAATACTCTAACGTAATCTGGAATCGATGACCAGAGGCTAATTAAACTTTTTTCCCCAGGGCTCAAAAACAAGACAAGTGCCAGTGGAGCATGAGATGACAAGAACGCGCTTGAAATGGATAGGTCACGCTGACTGAAGTAACATGCTGATAGCATTACAAGAGGTTCTTGTTCTTGAATCCCCAGAATAAAATAAGTAGAGGTAGAACGAAAAATACACGGAGAAGAGAACAGGAAACAGCAATGAAAATTATGAGGAATACTTGGAAGGACCTGGAGCTAATAGCACGGGACAGAAAAACTTGGCATAAGCTTTTACATACTCTTACAGTTTTGGTTTGTGTAGCAATTAACTTTACATAACGATCTTGCCAGTACCATGCATTACCTCTATTAGTGGCATTGTACGACATGCATGACGGTGCAATGGATCTATTCTTTAAATAAATATTACACACACATAAAGGTATGTTTTCAGGCACTCGTGAGAAACAAAGAAGTAGAAAACTAGACAACAGAAAGACAACAGACGTGAGTGGCTTACCGTGGAATCGAGCCCAGGACACTTTGCATAAAGGTGTGTAATATTTATTTACTGTTTACAGGCCTCGGGTTTCCCTTCTTTATGTGTTTAAACGTTTATACAATATCAAAACCTACCCTCTGTCCTGTACTTACTGTTCTTAGTCTTCTATCATTTACTAGACACAGTATTAAGGTCTATGTCTTGTGTAATCTGACCTATACTGTATAATAGGGGAACAACAGAAGTGATTGCGTCATTAATAGGCTGGATAGCTCTAGGTAAATTTCCGGTGTTCTGTGTTGCGGGTCGCGCTAATAACCCCTGTCATTGGGGCACTATTTTTGTGGTGCTTAGATAGCAGGGAGGATGGTGCGATTCGCTTTGTAGCTAGGCGGGGTTGCCGCACGGAAGGTCCTGAGTAAGCCACTCACGTATGTTGTTTTTCTGTTGTCTAGTGTTCTATTTGTTTATTTCTCACGAGTGCCTGAAGACATACCTTTATGTGTGTGTAATATTTATTTACAGTTTACAGGCCGTAGGTTTCCCTTCTTTATGTGTTTATTAGTTCTATTATTTCTTAGTCTCATCAGAGACCCCACGAGATCTACACGGGACATTCTTTTTTTTACTTTTACCCCAAATTGTGACGTAGCAATCCGACAATTGTGAGCGTCAAGTGTCAGAGTGGTTATAGCGCTTGTTACTCCGGTCAAAGTTACGGGTTCGAAGCTTCAAAGCGTCACGCTCCAGTCTATCAAGCTAAACATCGACGCCTTACTCTGCTTTATAGTTAGGTAAAGGCAGCGAGGAAAGGAACTGATCATCCCTACCTCATAGAGCTGATCACCTCTACCTCATAGAGCTGATCACCCCTACCTCATAGAGCTGATCCAGTATAGTGAAGTCTCTAACACTTCAGCCCACTACGGCAGAATCTGCTATGTCACTACCTTTACCTATGCCTCTTAATCAGACAAAATAACTAGTAAGAAAATCGTGCAGATTACTTCCTTTTCTTTCACAATTTCAAGACAGATCTCAGCACTGGCTGGCATTTGTAATATTTATGTGTGCGTTTTTTAAATATTTTTTATTGTTTTTATTTTAGCAGATAACTCGTAAGTAACTAGTATTGCAGTACGTAAGCTTGTTTTCTGTCAAGGTTTACCTTGTATTAGCAATATTGATATCTGGCTATGTTGCAAGAGTTAGCACCAGACAGACACAGTCTTAGTGCTAGGTCTGTGTCATTCAGACCCGGACATCCGGGCTATATAACAGGTCATGACTGTTGCGTAAGCAATCTTTTATTTAAAATGTAACGAGAAATTAAAAGAAAATATTGCTTAAGTATTAAAGGTGAAGGCCGTCTCATGGCAGATACAGCCGCAGTGGAGTGAGTCTTAGAGACGTCATTATACTAGGTCTGTGTAAAAGTCTGTTTGACTGGAGATGTAAAAGGTTGTTCAGTGTAAATGCCCAGATGTAACGTACTGTTTTGATGTGTTATGAATGTTAGTACGTGGAGCGTGTCGTGTTGTCCTGGACAGTACCAAGTAGTAGCGAGGAATTAGGTCACTAGCGTGAGGTGCCGCCAGGGTATAGTAGACACATACATAATGTCAATATTCCTGTAGATTCAGACGTGTAGTACTTGTATAACAATGTGGTTGATTGTGTAAGTGAGTAAATAACAGTGCTGATAACACGAAGGCCGTATAGGCTCTTGGACGTCTTCACATTAACTCACACAACCACAAGTAGAAGTCAGTAAAGTAGGGAATGCTGCTGACGTTTACAATATTTATTCATGACGTACGATAATACGATGATGATGGACGAAACAGTCAATAGTATAAGATCGTGGACATAATATGTGTAGTTACAAAGGTCAGCTTCAGGCATCACAGATCCCAGACATGTAACAATGTCTTGACCAATGTTTACTGTTCATGCAATAGCTCTAATCCCTGACTGAGCCCCGTCAGGTAAGCCCTAGCAAATATCTTGCTTAGTACGGGCGATATCAGTTATTTAAACAAAGTCAATGCCATTGTCCTACAATTAGCAAAAAGACTTCGGACTGGCCTCACATGCCAGATACTTTATTCTGGTGAAGAATATTGGCCGTAAACACGGACCAATATGATGACAACGAAATCAGGCCGCAGGTCGAGGGCCTCGATAATCAGGTCACTCTCAGTTTACACAGGCTTCTGAGATTAAATATATTTTGTGCCAAACCATATTCCGCCTGCATTGCGGATCCATAAAGATGATTCCTAGGCTTATGTATGTAACGGGTCAACTTAGACCTAGTCTTTCAAATATGAAGCAATACTGGGGTACAGTATAATAACTCCTTGTGAGCTTCGCTCACTATGTCGCCATCAGCGATAAATGTACCTGTAAGATCTAAACGAGACGAAAAGATCGAATAATGTTTCAGTTACCTTCTCAAAGAATCCTTACACTCTAAGGTAACACAACACAGCCAATACTGGCATAAAGAAACACTCAGGGACGGAAGAATGACAAAACTGTCATTCCCAGAATTTCCAATCCCTATCGAAAACTTGGCAGAGAGAAATCTACGGATCGGTACATCCGTTCTAAGCCTCAGGTACACTCTCTCTGAATCAGTCTCTCGGCTTTTGCCGCCAAGACCCGCGCATGCCCAAAGAGCATGGACCAGATCGAGGCAAACCAAGACCAGGCGTTTCCGCCCAAACGGGTGATAAAGATACTCCGTATATGATCCTATAAATAGACTTAAGACATGTCAACTATAAGACATTGCCTGAGACAGGACAACATAAGACAGGAGAAGATAATCACCAGTCAAACCTGTCACAGAAAGATAATAAACATTTATCTCTCTTTGATCACATTAAACCAAACATACATTAGGTTGGCGTTTTTTCCACCGTCAAAAATGACGGCAACATTACCACACCTGCCGGCGAAAAAAAATGGCACATTTTTTTATTTTAAATATATCTATGAGCCAGGTGCATTAAGCTCATAACGCATGAGTAATGCGCCGATGAAAGGATCACCAAAAAATATAACATCATAATGTCAGATCCAATCGACGCACAGTAGAGCGTCTGGTGAGAAGAAAAAATCTCACTAGATAGGAGAAACTATTTTCTCAAAGTAAATATATCCGGGGAGGTGTTACCAACCAACTCAAAAGTGCAGGTAATGTTACAACAAAAATTCATATTAATATGTGAATAAATGGAGAATGACAATTTCCATAAAGAAATTACACCAACATCGAAATCTCACGACGTATAATGCGTATATAACCATAAATTCAAATGGTCAATCATTAACAACATTTCTAAATTCTTTTTACAAACATATGATTATACATGTGTATAGAACTAATATCTGATGACGTCAGAAGAACAAGACGATGCTCTATTCCGGCGATGTCTTGTAAGCAAAATCCTCAAGGAACATCAGGACGTCTATAGAAGTCATCGTAGTTATACAGCGTTCCAACATATCACACCGGTTTGCTGAGAACAATACAAATAGTACATTTCTTAGAATGTTATAATGTACCATAGTCACTTAATATATATCTAAACTATAAATGTGGCCGCATTAATTTTTTCGACCTTTATTTCATATGAAACAAAGCCTTCCTCTGTTTTACCGAAGACGGTAACAGAGAAAGCAAGAAATCAATACAAAACCATGAGTTTAAACAAAGTGACAACAAGTGTTATAGAAGCATGTTATTGTAAGAATAGATCATAACTTTAGATATGTAACAGTGGATCTAGACAAAAGAGCTAAGTAGCTTCATGTGGGCATCGAGACAATATGTCTGCCATCACATTATCCGAACCACGGATAGCTCGTACCGTGAAATGAAAAGGTTGAAGAGCAATAGCATATCGAGTGGATCTCGAACTCTTCAAATCCTTATTCTGCATAGCTGTGAGAGCTTTTTGGTCGGTTTCTACTACAAAATGCGCGCCGAGAAGGAATCTTTGGAGTTTAAGAATTGCCCAGACCATAGCTAGCAATTCTCGGTCTAGAACAGAATAATTCCTTTCTGCCGCATTCAGTTTTCTCGAGACATACATTACAGGATGCAGAGTCTCAGAATACTCTTGCATCAGTGCCGCCCCGATCCCTATTGCTGAGGCGTCACTACGAAGGACAAACGTCCTATCGGCTGTAGGTAGTCTTAAAATAGGAGGAGACGAAAATAATGACTTAATCTGATCCAATGAAGATTGGCATTCTTGGGACCAACGCACCATATTAGGAGACCCTTTCTTCAATAGGGTTGAGAGTGGTGCCGTAATAGAGGAAAGATTCGGAATGAATCTTCCGTAGAACTGTATTAGGCCCAAGAGACTACGGATCTGTTTTTTAGTCTTAGGAATAGTGATGTTCAGTATCTTAGAAGTGTTGTGGTCTTCTGTCTTCAAGAGACCATGACCAACACGATGACCAAGAAAAGAAATCTCACTAAACCCAACATAACCTTTAGAGGGTTTAGCTGTCAAATTATGCTCACGTAGAGTAGACAACAGTTCATCTAATCCCAGATAGTGATCTTCCCAAGAATCGCTAAAAAGACAGATATCGTCCAAGTATGCAATCACATCAGACCGATATGCCAGTATTCGACGCATCATGCGTACGAATGTAGCTGGGGCATTCATAAGGCCAAAAGGCATAAAGTTCCATTGGAACAAACCCCTAGGTGTGGAGAAAGCAGTGAAAGGTTTGGCTCGTTCGGTTAAAGGAACTTGCCAGTATCCTTTAGACAAGTCCAGCTTTGTAAAGAAACGAGAATTGGAAAGTCTAGTAAGTAACTCATCCAACAGAGGCATAGGTTCTGCATCGAACTTCGTTACTTGATTTAGTTTACGGTAATCGACGCAAATGCGTATGTTATTGTCTTTCTTTCGGACAATAACCATAGACGACGAGTATGCCGAATTGGATGGTTCAATTATTCCTAACTTTATCATTTCATCCAACTCTTTCTCGACTTGAGTTTGGAAGTGGATAGGAATAGGATAAGGTCTGACCCTGATAGGAGTATGGTCAGTCAATACAATGTCATGTTCAATGACTGTAGTGTGTCCAGGAATGTCCGTGAGAACATCCTGAAATGCTTGTAACATGGAAGAGATTTGTGACTGTTCCCTAGTTGATAAATTAGGTGAAATTGCAACATCCTTCCATGATTCCGTAGAATGAAGTGGAATCATCGGAAGAGGAAGATTAACATCAGAGAAAGTAGATTCCTCATCCTGTATGACAGACAGCGATGAGTAATGGCCACGAGCGACTGTAGCGTCATCCGTCGCTGGAAAGATAGGTTGTAAGTACTCTGGACGTTCATAAAATTCCGTAAGCATATTTATGTGAAAAGTTTTATGCTTTCCGTCAATATCGACGACATAGTCGACATCAGAAATTTTAGATACAATCTCAAAAGGACCTTTCCAACCAATAAGAAGTCTATTTTCCCTGGAAGGAAGTAATACAAATGCTTTGTCTCCAGGACAAAGTTGACGTAGGCATCTATTTTTATTTGCAAACTGTCTTGCCTTTGCTTTAGCAAATTCAGATGCGGAAGTTGCTAATTTGCAAGCTTCAATGATTTTCTGCCTGAGAGCAATGACATACTCATAAGAAGATTGTGTGTCATCACTAATATCATCGGCAGCTATTAGATCGTGAAGCAAGGACATTGGGCCGCGCGGACGCGCGCCAAAGACGAGCTCGAAAGGAGAAAACCCGGTATGTTCATTAGGAACCTCTCTATAAGCAAAGAGAGCAGCGGGTAAGACTCTGTCCCAATCCTGAGGATGATCCTCAGTTATTTTCCCAAGTAAATTTTTGAGAGTTCTATTGAGACGTTCGACTAGTCCATTAGACATAGGATGATAAATACTACTCAGTGATCTCTTGATATTAAGAGTAGACATCACTTGCGACATTGTCTCAGATATCAGTTGGGTGCCATGGTCTGACAAGATTTCCCTAGGGAATCCCAACCGCGAAAATATCAGCCAAAGAGCGTCTGCAATATCGGCAGTCGAAATGCTCTTCAGAGGTATGGCCTCTGGCCATCGAGTACACATGTCAACACATGTAAGAATAAATTGATGTCCTCTGGCTGATTTTATTTTGAAAGGACCAATGATATCTATCGCCATTTTCTGAAATGGACGGATAGGAATGTCCGCAGCCTGGATAGGTGCTGCATGGCGAGGACCTTTCGATTTTACTTCTTGACAAACTCTACACGAGCGACAATAAAGACGTATGTCTCTGTTGACGAATGGCCAAAAGAAAGCCGCAAGAACTCTCGACTTCGTACGTGAAAATCCCATATGACCAGCGCATTGGGAGTCGTGAGCATGTTGCAGTATTCTAACTCTCATGTCTTTCGGAACAAGAATTTGTGAATGTATAGACATGTCAGAGTGTTGTACCATACGCACTAGTACGCCATTCTTCATAGTGATCCAAGATTTGTGATCTGTGTTCTTATTTGGGTCACCTTTTTTGCCAGAACGAAGAATTTTTTTAACGAAATGTCTTCCTGTTGACTTTTGATAAAAGAGTCACGTGAAATGACATCATGATCATCTTGATCACGTACCTCAACACCTTCGGTCGATGTAGTCTGAGGCATATTCTGAGCCTGAGCTCTCGTGATAACTGCATTAGCAGCTTCTAAGTTATGTTCTTCCCAAGCAATAATCTGCTGCGGGGTACACTCTTTAATGCCGTGTATACGCCCGACGATAAGATCCGCAATAGGATTCGGAAGCAGACACGCTTGGACCTCTCTCGTAAAGAAGGGAGGGAGTAGCTACACGGATGATAGCGGTAGAGTATTTTTCCACTGTGCCACCAAATGTTACACATTTGATCACTCTTCCGGTAACACATGAAGGATCTACTAGAGATTGTCTAACCCCAATAGTGGTACATCCAGAATCAAAGAAGACTGAGACTGGATCATTATTCATTAGACCCCTATGTAGAATAAGAGATCCTCTCCCGTCATGAGTCGCTGCGGCAGGAAGAGCGGGCAGAGGATGACCGCAACTCAAGGTGGATATAGTAGTAGGTTCAAATAAAGTGGTGCACTGAGTGCATTGAGATGCTCTCCCAAAATCAAAGGCAGAACAACAACTAGCACTAGCGCTAGGTTTACTGTTGTTTTGTTCATTACTAACTCCTTGTGACTCTTGTTCAGCACAGTTAGTATGATGACATGATCTGTTATTATTATGCTGCCAACTACCTCGATTACTATTTCCTTTGGAATTATGGCAATTACCCCTATTGCTATTATTATTTTGGTTTAAACCGCAGTTTTCACAATTGTGATTGTGATTTACACCTTGATGAAAATATCTATCAGACTGATACTGCTGTCTTCCTGAAGAATTATGGCGAGGATAGTTTTTATTGTGGCTACCCCTTTTAAAGTTACCAAATTTGTTGGAACCATAATTATGAGGGCTATCAGATTGCCTCCAATTCCTAGAAGACGAGCCTCTTTGGCATGAATCACTTTGATCCTGTCCAAAGTTACACTTACTTTTCTTATCGAAGTTGCGCTGAGTACCTTTAACTTTACCTCCGAAATTAGAATTGTATGGAGTCGCAGAAGCCACGGGTAAACCTTCTTTAATCTTGCTATTGCTAATCGTTTGTTGTGGATGAGCAGTGACATATTGGCAACAATATTGTTCCATTTCTTTTATGTCCTTAGGTTTACGTTCGTGTATAAAGGCAAGAAAAGACTCATTAACTGATGACATTACTTTGTCTCTAAGCAACAAGTCCATAAGTGCCTCATAAGTACGAGGGAAGGTCAAAAAGTAATGCCTCCTATTTTTTATGTATGTAAATACTGCATCGGTGTGCAATTTGTAAATTTAGCAGGATTCCTCAAACACACTTCTGCACTGTATAGCATCACCAACCTGTTTCAGTAACAGGTGGCACCACTGTAACAGTTTAAAAATGGCTGCCAAAGACGTTCGGTTAAAACAACTTTATGTCATAGAATTCCTCAATGCTGAAGGCGAGACCCCAATTCGCATCCACGAACGTTTGAAGAATGTTTATAGAGATTCAACAGTGGATGTTAGCACTGTCCGACGTTGGGTACATCGCTGTGACGAAGCTGAAGTAGGTCAATCCTCAATGGCTGACGCAAAGCGGACTGGCCGTCCGTCTACCGCAGTGACTCCACACAACATTCATCGAGATGATGGCATCATTCGTGGTGACCGTCGGGTAACACTGGATGAACTTTCTTCCATGTTGTCCATTAGTAAAGGCAGTGTCCAGAACATCATTAAAGAACTGGTTTATTCAAATGTTTGTGCACGGTGGGTACCTAGAATGTTGACAGACAGACATAAAGAAACAAGGAAAACCATAGCCATCAACCTCCTGCACCGTTACGAAACTGAAGGAGAAGAGTTTTTATCGAATATTGTGACAGGTGATGAGACTTGGGTTCATTTTTTGAACCAGAATCCAAGAGGTAGTCAATGGAATGGCATCACACAACATCGCCGACAAGAAAGAAGTTCAAAAGTTCACCATCTGTAGGGAAAGTTATGGCCTCCGTGTTTTGGGATGAGAAGGGTGTGATTCTTCTCGACTTCTTGGAATAGGGAAACACGGTGAATGCAGACCGTTACATTGAAACTTTGAAGAAGCTTAGAGGTCGTCTTCGGCGACTTTATCCGTTAAAAGATCAGAGAACTGCACTACTGTTGCACGATAATGCCACGCCACACACCGCTAAACGCACCACTGATGCGATTGCAGAATTTGGCTGGACATTATTACCACATACCCCTTACAGTCCCGATCTTGCACCTTCTGACTTCCATCTGTTTGGACCACTGAAAGAAGATCTTCGCGGACATCACTTTGAGGACACCGAGACCCTTAAACGCGCCGTACGTCAGTGGTTTAGGAAAAAGGACACACATTTTTACCATGCGGGGATACATGCCCTTGTGAGAAGATGGACAAAAACTGTAACAAATAACGGAGACTATATTGAGAAATAAATTTTTGAAGTTCAGACTTGGGGCTACGTTTCAATGTGAATTTTATCTGTTTTCTTGCCTATTGAATGAAATTAAAAATTACGAGGCATTACTTTTTGACCGTCCCTCGTATGTTCAGTCTTAGACAACTCTATCCATCTAGTGAAAGTAAGGCGTATCTTTCCTATAAAGTCCGAGAACTCTACACCAGATTCTGGTAACATAGTCTTAAAACGAAGACGGTAATCATCTTCTTTAAGCTGATATCTTTTCAATAAGGCTGCTCTGACAACTTCATAGTTAGTTCTATCATGTTCTTCTATTGCCATTATAATATTTAATGGTTCACCTGTAAGTGAATTCAACAGTTGTCTAACATATTGTGCCTTATCTACTTTATATGTTACACAATTAAGTTCTAGTCTATTTAGATAGAACGTTATGTCATCTTTTGTAGGATTAAAATGAGGAAGTTTGAACTTATAATCATGACTTTTTGTGCTCGAAGAAGTCGCTTGAGAACTCCCTATATTAGTCACTTTCAACTTCTCTACTTCCAAAGCCAAGAGTCTTTCTTCGTGTTCTCTTTGATGCTTTTTCTCTTCAAGTTCTCTTTGATGCTTTTTCTCTTCAAATTCTCTTTGGTGCTTTTTCTCTTCAAATTCTCTGTCTAGCTGAATCTTCCTTTCTTCAGCTTCTCTGTCTAGCTGCGCTTGAATCTTTTTTCTCTTCAGCCTTCTGTGCTTTGGCATATTGAGCAGGCGCAAAATCCTCCAATTTCTCCTCAGTTTTTCCACGGGCTATCCATTGCGCGATAAAGTAATCTAATGTAGACATCCTGTCTACAAATGTGCTGTCAATATATCTGAAATAGCAACACAAGTTATCCCAATCTCAGTGGGAGATAAGTCTTTTATAAAGACTAAGTACAATTACCTTATTTATAAATTTACTATTAATCAACTCTGTATAATTTGCATCATATGAATAATAGTACATGATCAAGTATACATGAAGACTGTATATATCAACAATATCACGATAACTAAACAAAGACAAGCATCTAAACAAACGAAAACATTCGCAGAGGTCAAAAGAAAATACAGCTTAACTAAATCAAATGTTGTGAAAAATCACAATGATAACTGCGAAAAATTCACAGTAATACAATGACAACACAGTGTATAAACAAAAGGGTGTAAAGAAATTAACAATAGAAAAGAGAAGGCAGACAAATATAAACAAAACGAATCAAAAACTAAAGTCCAGAGAAAAAATAACGAAAACAACACTAACACATCTCGTCACAGCTAAGAAAAAAAAAATAGCAACAAAAGTCGCTTGCAACTTCCACTGTGAGAAATATGCACAATCCCTAAAAAACGCTTACAGTAACCCTCGGTTGAGTGGGATATTTACTGTAAGACCCTCCAACCTGAACCCGCAGAAAAAAATACACACTAACTCAACAAGTAAACAAAGAACAAGTAAACAATAGAATGCATATAATGAATGTAACGAGGAAGGCTTATTTGCACATAAAATAAAGGCTCAGTTTAACATGTAAAACCAGGCCACTTATCTTTAAGCGTAATCCTCTACAACCGCAAAGATGCAGTTCATTGCAGTACACTTGTAAACACTAGTAGACGTTCCACCGTTGAAGGTCACCGTAACTTGACAACGGGTGTAGTAGTCTCCAAAGTGAAGCTATCAAACCATGTCGAGTCAGTTAAAACAAGGCTGTCAGGTTGAACTGTTCTATGTTTACAATTCGAGCTTGCACGAAAATTTGTGACGTGAACTTTTGACACATATGTCCTTCGACGACTGTCACAGTGTTAAATAACTTCGTTAGCAACTGTGGTCTATGTAGCACTATTGTAGCAGCTGTGGTCCATGTAGCGATTCTGTAGCAGCTGTGGTCCATGTAGCGATTCTGTATCATCCATGAATGTATACGTCGATCAGCAGACGTTGACCTATTTCCTACTGTGTAGCTGACAACTAAACGTCAATCTTGTTTTCCGGATGCATAAATCCAGATGTGGGCAGGAAAATCCGTGTCGTTGACACACAAAAACCCGCGAATCTGGTCCACCAGATGTAAAAGTCTGTTTGACTGGAGATGTAAAAGGTTGTTCAGTGTAAATGCCCAGATGTAAAGTACTGTTCTGATGTATTGTGAATGTTAGTACGTGGAGCGTGTCGTGTTGTCCTGGACAGTACCAAGTAGTAGCGAGGAATTAGGTCACTAGCGTGAGGTGCCGCCAGGGTATAGTAGACACATACATAATGTCTGTATTCCTGTAGATTCAGACGTGTAGTACTTGTATAACAATGTGGTTGATTGTGTAAGTGAGTAAAAAACAGTGCTAATAACACGAAGGCCGTATAGGCTCTTGGACGTCTTCACATTAACTCACACAACCACAAGTAGAAGTCAGTAAAGTAGGGAATGCTGCTGACGTTTTCAATATTTATTCATGACGTACGATAATACGATGATGATGGACGAAACAGTCAATAGTATAAGATCGTGGACATAATATGTGTAGTTAAAAAGGTCAGCTTCAGGCATCACAGATCCCAGACATGTAACAATGTCTTGACCAATGTTTACTGTTCATGCAATAGCTCTAATCCCTGACTGAGCCCCGTCAGGTAAGCCCTAGCAAATATCTTGCTTAGTACGGGCGATATCAGTTATTTAAACAAAGTCAATGCCATTGTCCTACAATTAGCAAAAAGACTTCGGACTGGCCTCACATGCCAGATACTTCATTCTGGTGAAGAATATTGGCCGTAAACACGGACTAATATGATGACAACGAAATCAGGCCGCAGGTCGCGGGCCTCGATAATCAGGTCACTCTCAGTTTACACAGGCTTCTGAGATTAAATATATTTTGTGCCAAACCATATTCCGCCTGCATTGCGGATCCATAAAGATGATTCCTATGCTTATGTATGTAACGGGTCAACTTAGACCTAGTCTTTCAAATATGAAGCAATACTGGGGTACAGTATAATAACTCCTTGTGAGCTTCGCTCACTATGTCGCCATCAGCGATAAATGTACCTGTAAGATCTAAACGAGACGAAAAGATCGAATAATGTTTCAGTTACCTTCTCAAAGAATCCTTACACTCTAAGGTAACACAACACAGCCAATCCTGGCATAAAGAAACACTCAGGGACGGAAGAATGACAAAATCTGTCATTCCCAGAATTTCCAATCCCTATCGAAAACTTGGCAGAGAGAAATCTACGGATCGGTACATCCGTTCTAAGTCTCAGGTAAACTCTCTCTGAATCAGTCTCTCGGCTTTTGCCGCCAAGACCCGCGCATGCCCAAAGAGCATGGACCAGATCGAGGTAAACCAAGACCAGGCGTTTCCTCCAAAACGGGTGATAAAGATACTCCGTATATGATCCTATAAATAGACTTAAGACATGTCAACTATAAGACATTGCCTGAGACAGGACAACATAAGACAGGAGAAGATAATCACCAGTCAAACCTGTCACAGCAAGATAATAAACATTTATCTCTCTTTGATCACATTAAACCAAACATACATTAGGTTGGCGTTTTTTCCACCGTCAAAAATGACGGCAACAGTCTGGTTTATAAGGTTCCCTTCCTGGCTGCATTTGCCTACCCTAACTCAAGAGCAGAGTCAGGTACCCATTTACAACTGGATAGATTGGAACATGACGCTACCACCTATCGAACCCGGAACCCGGGAACATTTGACGCGAGAGACAAGCACTCTAACCACTCTGCCAGAAAATCGCTCTTGAGTATATCTAGAATGATAATATATGTCTCTTCTTGTTTCTTAGATCCCTGCTCGTACTATCACGCCTAGAGGCGTCTTGTCGGGCAGCAACACACTGTCTTTACTTTGCTCAGTCGCAGCCATCCTTCGTGTGTGTGACAGGTTATGAGAATAGACTACATTGATCAGTCCGCGGGATTCCCACCGTCGCCCCTCATTCCATACAACCAACTCGTTCCACCTTGCTTTCATCAATTAGTATGCACGTTTGTTACGCATAATCCATGCCTTTCTCGCTAGCTGTCTAACCCATAGTTTTAGCCACGCCTATTTCTTTTTCTCTGTCTTACAGGCACTAGTGAGTGTTTACAAACAGACCTATTAGCTAGTCCACGACCGGACAGGTAACAGCCAGCGAGTAAGAGCCGTTAACTGAATTATCACGCGAGCGATTGGGCAATCGTTGAATAGTGACAGATCAGACAAGAACACGTGTAGGAAGAGAACGGGTCTTTTTTTTTGTAGAATCAAGGGCGATAAGACAAAAGTCGTTCCTTTGATGGTCACATTTCTCAGGGAGACTTAAGCGAATGCAAAAAGGGGCGATAACCACAGTTACCGACCACATCCGTTTGTTCGTGTTCCCAGGGGACGTAATTAGCTACAGAGAGAGACGAGATCATAAGACGGTCTGCGCGCTAGCATACGTCTATGATTGTCGGCATTGTTGAGCAAGAAATCTCTGATTCGGGAATCGAACCGTAGATTTGCCCTGATACAGCCGAAGGCGCGATTTCTGGCACCAATGAGCGAAATAACGCCATTTCAGTATAAATAATCCGTACTCCAAAAGTCAGTATCAGTCGCTTCAGGAAATTTTTATTGAAAACATCTAGCTCGATATCATAGAGCCACTGTACAAAGAGGATTACTTAGATTTCTTGGAGATAGTTTCATTTTTCTGTTTTGCGTACGGATCACAAACCAGCCTACCAGCGGACTAAATCTGAGAAAAGGGGTCTAAGTCAAATAGTACACACACACACAAAACATTCTTATGTAATATGGGGTCTTCTAGGTTGACCTGTTCGGCCCTCTTGTTTCACCCAGAGAGAGAGAGAGAGAGAGAGAGAGAGAGAGAGAGAGAGAGAGAGAGAGTACAAACATATGACAATAAGAATAACGATAACTGGACATATAGATACCCAGATTTCCTTTCATTTTCATTACAATCAGCCCGCTGTGGCGAAATATCAAACCTAACACTACCCGACTACTGAACACTGTGTTGGGGCGAGGATTTATCCAGTAAGATTTACCCACCTGGCATTCTTTTTAACTATCGGAATTACTATAGTGCGTTTCAAAAAGACCGGTCATCGATTGACTTCCAATATCTCCATATTCGTTGCACATATAAACATGAGTGGTCTTATATTTTCAATGTCCCAAAGTTTTTATAAAATTCAATGTTGCAAGTAGTGTTCTTTTCTTGCAACGGCTAATTCCTTTGATCTTTTTTAACGAAGTAATTATTTTGTCCTGGAAGAAAATAATTTACCGTAAATGAAGGAAGTAGCATATTTTCGGCATAGGCGTCTATACAATTCGAATGTTAGAGGGGTTTGTTAACTGATTACTACGTGAGGTCCTTTTTTTATTTCTTCGAAATATTTGAGAGAATAATAACGCCTATTCGTTGTAAATGTTACTTATTATACTAAAACGTGAATGGATGCATGAAGAGGTGAAAGTACTGTGTATGTTAAAAATAGTAGTGAAATCGTGGAGATAAATAGGAAATGAATTGGTTCACGTATACACATAGATGGAGGAGAAAACATATAAAACATATAAGGTATTTACACACTTATTCTGAGTCAGACGAGTCTAACATATTGATGACTATTCTCGGCTGAACGAACGACAGTCCATCTTTTTTCCAATAGTCATTTTCCTCTTTTAGCTCTTTTAAGACATGGTCTTCACATTTACACAAATAATCTTTGTCTATCTGCGAGAGGGCGGTATATGTTAGTTCTTTCATATTGCACAGTTTGAAAGTTTTATTTTCAGCTGCCACCTGTCCTTTAACTTTTGCCCAAACGAGTTCAATTGGGTTTAAATGTGAATGATAAGGTGGCAGTCTCAAACACATATGACCATGCTGTTGAATCAACTTGTCTATATGGAATATCATGGTCTTTTGTGATTTCTTAACAAGGGACACTAATTCAGTTTTCAGAAACCCCTCGTTAAATGGAATGTCTTCTTTTCTGAGCCGAAGCTTTATAGCATCTTTTGTACTCGAAGATGTCGGGATTTTGTCTTCTTCTGCCACAGCGTTGTGGTATGATGCGTTGTCCATTATCAGACAGGATGGTCTGTCTAGGGACAGAAGAAGAGTATTTTCAATCCACTCTCTAAATATTTTACCGTTCATCTCGGTATGATAGTCCCGGTTGTCCGTATAATTGGAAGTGAAAATAAGTACAGCATTTTTCACTAGCCCATTATGTCTGCTGCCTGCATGTGCCATTATCAGACGTTGTCCTTTTCCACTGGGTACAAGAAACATTTTCCAGAGGACCTCATCAAAAAATTAAAAGACGTTTATGGAGAAATGTTCGACTATGTAAGATTGAAGAATGAACTTGTTGTACTTTATTGTTCGGATGAGTTCTGCAACAAGTCATTTCATGAGTTGCTGCAGTTCTTAGTTGAAAATGATCTCAGTTCAGGCTTTACAGAAGTGTTCAAACTGGCAGAATTGATAATGACAATTCCAGCAAATACTGCTTCTGTAGAAAGATAGTTTTCAGCTTTAAAGTGAATCCACAATTCACAGATCTACAAAGGGTAAAGATCGACTCTCCAAGTCTCAGCCTATTGTCCACTGAAAAGGAAATTTTGAGCAAGGTTAGATTGAAGAATACATTTTACGATGCTGTAACAGAGAAATTTCTGCAAAAGGAAAGAAAAATAGATCTCATCTTCATGTGAAACCTGTAGGTGAAAATATGTATTATTTAGTTAATGTTTTTCTTCCAGCCGAATAACTGTCGTTGCGTAATTGAATATAGTTGGATTTTAAATTAAGAGGGGAAGGGGTAAATAGTAGGCATACATATTCATTTTAAGTAGCAGCACGCCTAGCTCGCATTACCAGGATACGCCACTGTAACTGAATGCACCGGAAGGATCAATGTAATGTTCAAAACAGTGCGGCAGGGAGCTGAAACACGGTGAAAATCGCGTAAAATGCGTTCAAGATGTTAAATCGAAATAGCTCACAAATATGAAGGGGTAAGCCCTTTAAATACACGGTTGGACTAGGAGGTGGTCGATTTTGTATACTTTAAATAAAGAAAATTTAAAACCATAAGTTTGTTAACGAGGAAAAAATTGTTCCCCTCGGGACATAGCGATCATTAGGTCATAAGCAAAGTTGCAACAATTACGATCAAGTAGTTGCAGAGATATTGAATATTAAACAGCGGCAAACATTGTGAAACGCACTATAGCTGCTGTACACTGTGAACACTAGATCTCGGTAATTATTTTTCTACCTGGACTAATTGATGTGACATAAACTTATCCAATTATCACAACCAAAGTAAGCGTTCCCCATTAGGAGGATTAATCAGTCTTGGAGAAACTGGGGCTTATTTCGGCGAAACCCAACAGTGGATTTGTTATATGTATCATGGAGATATGTCCAAGATGTTGTTTAAACAACGAGTAGGTAAGCGAGATTGAATGTGGGCACAGATTGACAGAAGTATGAATCAGAGGAGTGAATAATTTTTTTTGTATACTCATTGTACGCACTTCTTGATCTGTTGGCAAATACTGTTATCTTTTTTCAGGGATAGATTAACTAGGAACTCTGTTCTTTACAGTATCATCTATTCCTATACCATAGCGCAAATCTTTTGACCTTTTGGGGTTATTAACTTCTTCTTGCGGGATCTTGTCTCAACAGAGGAGATTGCACTTATGGGTTTATTTTTTTAAATTCTGTAAACTATGATGTGTCTATTGATATTGATGTTGGATGTCGTGAAGAGTTTTTTTTAAATATGATAATAAACTTTAAACAAAACAATTACTTGTGTTGGTCAGCTCAGCTCAGTATCCATACCCCATTTACTATAGTTCACGTTTGTGCGTCTGGTTGTCGTCACTTATCTGTGTGTGTGTGTATGTGAGTGGTTAATAGTGTATATGTTAATATATACGGAAAGGAGAATTGTCTGATAACTAATTACAGTCGTAAAGATAGGCTGGACTAGAGTATCTTCTCAATCCAGGGACAGAGTCTACCTTTAAACTATTCACTCGTGAAAATCTATTTCTTTACCTTATCTCTCACAGAGTTACCACTTTTTCAGTTCTATTCAGACGGGACCAGAATCTATCTTAAATACCTATCCAAATCTACGACAGTGTGGTACCCCAGTTCTGGTTCATGCTTTGTATCTCTGCTTCCATTGTTCTCCTTGAAGTTGCGTTTTGCCGTCCTCTCTTCGGCTTTCCTTCAGGAGGCCACAGCAAGGCAGTTCTGGTGATGGTAACATTAATATATTATTTTTTTTTAAATACACGTTAATATATGCAGTTAACTGGTCAGTGCTAATAATCAGCCCGTTCGTAAACATATTCACTCTAACTGTAATGAAAGTTTACAACCTTTTCAACCGATGTAAATGTAAACATATTCAAACTATTTTGTTAACATTTTCAACTAGTTAAATATAAAACTTTTCATTTTAAATGTAAAGATAGTTCTTCGCCCACTGGGATTAATATTAATTCTCAGCGAGTGTAAAAGTTCTGAGGTAGATGCGATGGTGGAATGAAAAGAGGGCGGCACATAAGTATATGTCGGGAAACTCAATACTCAGAGTGTATTTGTTTCTCTTATTTTGCCATACTTGGCCTGAAGTCGACGCTAGACACCATCACCAGACGGGTCTTAGAGACGCGGGACCATCTTTGCAGTTACTCCCTGATTCTACTTGGAACGTGCTGCAACTCTTAATTTTAACCAGGGACGAGAGCGATCCAGTCACCTATCTGCGAAGAACAAAAGCACCAGCGGGAGCAGAAACCCCAGTAGCTAAGTGTACAAATAAAAGCTGCCAAGTGAAACTTCTAATTATATTAATCCCCATTAACATAATATGATGATGACAAATTTCTGTTAAAGAATGGTTCAGTTTTTAATAACTGTTAAAACCTAATTGCTTATTAAATGTGTTACTTATATCTATCCAAACTTAAAGTTGATTTAATCATTTTGAATCTTTTGTATCCTTATGTCTCAGACAATTTCTTAAATACACGTAAATAGAGCTAAATAATAATAAGAGGAAATTCGCTGAATTAACTCGGCGGGGGAAAGGGGGGGGGGGGGGGCCTTGTACGAGCTAAAATTATATTACATAATCCTTCACAAAAGTTGACGGCAGATACTAGAGTTAAGGTGCTCAGCCAATGCAGCATTGTTCTCGCTTTTCTGAATATGTTGTGAATACTACCTGGAGGTAGAAGCATCATAATCCTTCTATCTACAACTCTGCCAAGAGTACTCTTGTGCGAAGGTAGACATCTTTGAAGACCCACATTAGTTACTCTTGACTTTTGGCTACTGTTGGACCACTACTGCAGAGCTAAGGGGTGTAGCCGTGTGGCCTACTACGCCACCCTTAGGATAGAAAGTACTTTAGCAAGTCAGATGCACTAGGTACATGTATAGACTAGTTAGTACTCACATCTTGTCACAAACCAATGACATCATTTGTCATGGTACTCATGAGTCCATGATGTCATTAAATCTTGTGTGGATTTTCATAAAAGATATACCGGAAAGTCCATAAACTGGAACTATGATTGGTCAACGTCCCTTGGTAATAATAAATTTGGTAGAGAGATTTTATAGTTAGTTGGTTTAGAGATTTAATTAACTGACTGTTGACCAAAAAGACCAATCATTAGTTAGTTTCCGGTGAAGGATAAAAAGAATAACATCCGCCCAAGTTGAGATCCCAAGAAGTCGAAAACAGAAGTAGATTTTATATTGAACCCAGAGAGCATATTGTATGCTCCAGTATGTATTGCTTTTCAACAAATCTACAATTGAAATAAACATTCTTTTATATGATTTTGACTGAATTGAGATCTATTCTGGAAGCGAAAGAAAACTAAAGTAAGACAGTTGTATTTTGATGAAACCTTAAATTAACTAACAGCCATCAAAGTTTTCCTACCACTACTACCACTATCACGATCACGAGCTTCCTACAAATACTCCTACACTGCCACATAAAAATAATACGTTTTGGTGCCCGTGACCTTTCACACACCAGAGATTGTCATTTTTGGTGTGGTACAGCTTATGCATACCAACGGGCTGATCACCCGTTTGCCAGTCACTTCGATTACGGAAACAACAGCAAATGGATTGATTTGCCGTTGCCCTAAAGACGCCAATAGGCGTGATGGGAAACAATGGCAAAGAAAACCTATCTGCTGTTGCCCTAAGACGCCACTAGGCGTAATGGCCACTGACTGCTTTGACGGTCGGTGGCTAAGGACGGAAGAAGAAGAAGAAGAAGAAGACAGCTTATGCATGATGGATCCAAATATGCAACAGCAGTTTGAAAATCAAATACAATTGCTCCAACAACAAAATCTGTTATTACAACAGCAGATACATGACATGCAACAACAGCATGCGTTAAGTCAGCCATTGCCAGATAACGCTGAAGTTCCTAATAGTTCTCTACAAGCTATTGCTACCACCCTTAGCTTGGTTACACAGAGTGCAAATCTGCACAACATCAATAACATTGTTAAGCCTTTTTGTGGCGATCCGTCCACTTTTCGGCAGTGGTTACGTGACATTGAGAAATTTTCTTCATTGATTCCATCAGCCACTGATGCCGATCGCAAACGTGTTGCCTTCTTATCATCTCAGTCACTTGTAACTGACTATCTACGTCGCCGTGCACACGATCACACAGATGAAGAGCCAATGGACGTCAGTCATTACCGTCAGTCTTGGCAGCAACCATCCATGTTACAGCCGTGCGATACTCCATTGCCGGGATCCCACGTACCTTCCCCTGTCCTCATGTCCGTCCCCGTTTTTCATGTCTCCCACGAATTCGTCAGTTCCCTCCGACTCTTCTTCCACCCCCTCCTGCAAAGTTCCGTACATCCCGTATTCCAGTTCGCGTTTCACTGCCCTATACACCTCCTGCCTTTAGACCCCATCATTATGTTCCATCCCCTCCTGCGGTCAATGACATTCGTCTTCCTCGACGCAAACAGAAAGACATATTACCTCCGCCTCGATTGTTGTGTGATGCTAATACGTCATCACCCACGACTATAGCACTCATTGAGTCCCTCAACCGTTTACTCCAGACGTTGACAACTTGAACTTTTGCCTCCTTCCAGATGTTATATCGAATTCTTTAATGTTTCAAGCTCCTTGCAGCGGTTATCTCTAATACATACGGAGACATGATTCTTCCTTCCTCCACTCAAGCATATTTATTCTACATTCCGCTTGTTGAACTGACCGATCCCTACACCTCTCGTGTGAACGTTCCTTGCTTGAACCGTCCACAGAATTTATTGATTCTCCTAGTACCTGGACCGTGACTCTTATGACATTCCTCAGGCCGCTGATGATAGCGATACACCTACTCAGCATTTTTTTAAATGAGTAACGATTTTATTACTTGTTTTTTTTTTATCATTTCACATGCCCCTCATGTAGATATCATCCATGTCTTGAGGATTCCATTTTGTTTACATGTTTTACTACTTTCCATTTCATCAGCCACTAGTGTTGGTTTTTTTTACAGGCAAAAATTGTAGTCACATATTGCATGCCTTTATGATTGTTCCTCTAGTTCGAGTTTTCGGTTATTTAACCCGAATTATTAGATATGTTTAAATTGGTTACCCATCTCCATTGCATAGTTACTTATCCATGCCCATTGATGACCATCCCCATTGACTTTATTTTATGTTCATGCCCATTTATTGCTATTATGTTTACTATATTTTCATGATTTACTTAATGTTTTGCCTTTTGTATTACCACCGAGTTTTGTGGTTTATTTTCATTATGGCGGTCATGTTGTACATCCACCATTTTGGGCGTCCGCCATATGTTATGGGCACCCGCCATTTTTTTGTTCTTTCCCAGTTTTTTTTTTTTTTTTTTTTTTTCATTTGCGACGTTAACTCGTTTCTCATGTTCTATCATGTTTTATAATTCGCATATGTTTTGAAAATATTGATGACTATCAACCCATAAAAGCGGTTGGCTAGTTAGTTGAAAATTGTTCCAGTACTTTTATATTTTTTTGCTCATTATTAGTGCTAGTTGTTCATTTCATATCCTCCCCTGTCCTTCCATGTGCCCATTGACTATGTCCATCAGTCCCTACCCCTTCATAATTACTTCGTGAAATGTTCATGATAGTTTCATCCATTATTCCCATCCATTGTTTGTTGTATTCCTTCAGACATGATTTCTGGTGGGATACCTGAACCCCCATATTTTAGGGATTAGTCATTTTTTTTTAGGGCCTAAAGTGTCTCCCTCCGGGATACCCTTTGGTGGCCCCTGGGCGTATGTAGCCGTGTGGCCTACTACGCCACCCTTAGGATAGAAAGTACTTTAGCAAGTCAGATGCACTAGGTACATGTATAGACTAGTTAGTACTCACATCTAGTCACAAACCAATGACATCATTTTTCATGGTACTCATGAGTCCATGATGTCATTAAATCTTGTGTGGATTTTCATACAAGATATACCGGAAAGTCCATAAACTGGAACTATGATTGGTCAACGTCCCTTGGTAATAATAAATTTGGTAGAGAGATTTTATAGTTAGTTGGTTTAGAGATTTAATTAACTGACTGTTGACCAAAAAGACCAATCATTAGTTAGTTTCCGGTGAAGGATAAAAAGAATAACATACGCCCAAGTTGAGATCCCAAGAAGTCGAAAACAGAAGTAGATTTTATATTGAACCCAGAGAGCATATTGTATGCTCCAGTATGTATTGCTTTTCAACAAATCTACAATTGAAATAAACATTCTTTTATATGATTTTGACTGAATTGAGATCTATTCTGGAAGCGAAAGAAAACTAAAGTAAGACAGTTGTATTTTGATGAAACCTTAAATTAACTAACAGCCATCAAAGTTTTCCTACCACTACTACCACTATCACGATCACGAGCTTCCTACAAATACTCCTACACTGCCACAGGGGCGGCAACCCGTGACATTCATGTTTCTCTTTTGATTATGAATATGATTCAATTCTTGTGACCTATCATCTTTGAATCTTATTTTATCTTGCACCTGGTTTCGGTTAAGGAAACGAAGTGCTAGGTCATCAGCAAAACTCAGCCCGCAGATTTGTAAGAGCCTGCTAATTTCATTTGAGCCGGTTGATGTCGTTGTTTTTATAATCCAATTTAAAGCCAATAAGAATAGAAATGTAAACAAGAAGCATCCGTGCCACATTCCAGCTCTAGCTATCTCATAGCGTTCTGGAACAGTTCTTCATGAAGAATTATCCACCTCACGTCTATGTTATCTTTATTAGGTAAATGAACTGAATGAGAGACTTTGTAGTGCCTCAGTTTCCATAGTGATTCTTTGAAATGGGAAGGTCTTTTCATCGTCAACTAATTCAGTTTAAAGTGGTGAATTCAATTACATAAGCAAAATAGAACATTATATGTTTTAAACAAAGCTTTATATATATATATATATATAAACGTTATCTTAACGTCTGATATTTTCTCTTGATCTGTGCGTATATGTCTTGACGGTCCAGTTATATATATATATATATATTGTTCAAAAAAAAGAAACGCAACATTTTTGGTGTTACTTTTATAAAAGATATTCGCTGATTGGACATCAGTCAACCTATCGACTGTGTCCAACTGGTCATTAACTTCTCGTGGTTACCTGAATTGTACTCACCTCATGATTCGTGAGGTCATGAAAGAGGTCAAGGTCAAAACAACATTTTTGACAATAACTCGTGACAGGTTCATGAGAATCCCGTGAAACTTACTGAACACAAAACTCTCTGACCATATTATTGAATGCCTGTAAAAGATTGACGCTCCTCGAATAAATTCAGTTGAAAATTTAATGCGCAAGTATGGCTCATCTCACTACCGAACAACGACTCATCATCATTGGACGTTTACAGACTAGACAGTCATAAAGTATAGTAGCCAGACAATTTAATGTGGTTAGAAGCACCATTAGTCGCCTTTGGAGGCGATTTCAAGAAACTGGCTCAGTGGCAGACCGGCCGCGCAGTGGAAGACCCAGAGTCACAACTCCTGCCGAAGACCGCTTCATACGGCAGCGTCAGGAATCGACTTGCATCTGCGTCCTCCACAGTCCAGTCAATGTCAGCAGCTCGTCGAATTTCAGATCAAACGGTCAGGAGTTATTGTCAAAAATGTTGTTTTGACCTTGACCTTTTTCATGACCTCACGAATCATGAGGTGAGTACAATTCAGGTAACCACGAGAAGTTAATGACCAGGTGGACACAGTCGATAGGTTGACTGATGTCCAATCAGCGAATATCTTTTATAAAAGTAACACCAAAAATGTTGCGTTTCTTTTTTTGAACAGTATATATATGTATAATTATTTAGCTCCCCGAGGAGCATAGGCCTTCAACAAACACATGCCAAGTCTTCCTGTCCTGTGCCATCCGCTAAAGTTCTTGCCATGTTTTTCTCATCATTTTCACTTCTGTATCCAGTTCTCTTCTCCGTGTGTTTTTTGGTCTACCTCTGCCTCTCTTTCCCTGTGGATTCCAGAACAAATACTGCCTTGTAATGCTATCAACAGGTCTCCTCAATGTGTGTCCTATCCATCGCCAGCGTCTTCTTCTCAACTCTTGTTCCACTGGCACTTGTCTGGTTCTTGTCATCAATTCCACATTTGTGACTTTGTCATACCATTTCAGTCCTTCTATTCTACGCAAGCACCCGTTTATAAAAGTCTGTAGCTTTTTGGTATTTGTTTTGGTTGCTCTCCATGTCTCAGAGACATACAATAGGATTGACTTTACATTTGACTTGAAGATTCTTATTTTCGTGTTGGACTTGATTTCTCTTTTGCTCTCCATATGTTTCCCAATGCAATGAAAGCTCCTCTTGCTTTTTGTATTCTTATTTTAATATCATTTTCTGTCCCTCCAACTCTGTCTATATTACTGGAAAGATATGTATACGACTCTGCATACTTTAGTGGTGTTTCTTCAAGTTCAGCCTTATCATTTCTTGTATTTATTCTCATAATCTTTGTCTTTTCCCTGTGTTTTTTCAGGCCCACTTGTTGTAACCTCTCATCGAGAATTTTCATTTTCTCTTGCATCTGATTATATTTATGGGACAGAAGAGCCAAGTCATCTGCAAAATCCAGATCATCAAGCTGTTTAATCAGATTCCACTGGATTCCATTTCTGTTGTGTGATGTCGATGTTTTCATAGCCCAATTTATTGCTAGTAAGAAAAGAAATGGAGACAAGAGGCATCCCTGTCTCACTCCCGTTCTAATCTTAAACGGTTCTGTAAGTTGCCCTTGATGGAAAACTCTGCATGTCATGTCTTCATAGGCCTTCCTTATTAAGTTAATGATCTTCATGGGAATTTCATAATGCCTCATCAATTTCCAAAGTGATTCTCGATCTACACTGTCAAATGCCTTTTCATAGTCCATGAATCCTGTGGTGAGTTGAGAAATAAATATATTTATAGGGGACTTAGTGTACTGAATGAGATCAGCTGTGAAGATTTCTGAAGATAATAAATTTGGTGTGTATACAGAAGACCTTACTTGCTACCACATTTCGATCTCAATCAGACTTATTCTTGAATAAATGAATAATAGCTTCGTTAAGTGTCTAGGGTTATGATAGTGATGAAGTGTAAGTATATAACAACCAACTGACATATACACAATTGCTTTAATAATTTCCACAATTTACAGCACTTTGACAATCACAAACACATAACACTCTAAAAGACTATCTTATTAAGTCAAGGGTTAAGTTTTTAAAATGTATTAATGATATTTCAATATCTTTCCTGATTCTATTGTATTTGTGAATCAGGAATCACAATAAAAATGTAATCACAATATTTATATACAAGTATTTATACACTGGATATTTATCCAATCATAGACTGTTATAGCAATATGAGTGTGGTGTTGTTGTGTAATATTATGAGGTAATACTGTCATTAATAGCTAGACTGTTGGTTGTCATCATGACTTCATGTGTTTGTTACTGGTGGAAATCTTATTGAAGGATTCACAGATTCTGTTTCTTTAAAATTTCTGTCCCTTTTTATATAATACAGTTTAGTTCAGGGTTATTTTATTCAAGGTTGAGCTATTTCGTGCTGACAAGCGCTTATCTCATAATGCAGCTGCAGGAAACCTGTATCCTCTGCTCGCTTGCTTCTCAGTTTGATAGTATGATATACAATGGCCGCTATCTTGTGCAGGGAGTCTCCTGCCAGCTTTCTGGATCACTCAGTAAACCTGACAGTATCTCTGTTCTCTATATGTTTTATTATCAATATGTAATTATCTAATGGACTTTTTAGATAATTTATTACATATTCCTAGTCCCCTAGCCTTCCTGTACACGAATATATGCTTTTCAAGGGGCTAAGTGGCGTAGTTAAGAATACGATCTTTTTTCGATATTAAGTGTTTAATTTCAACTACCACCTGTTCAATCCTTTACGACTGTACTATCAGTATAAAGTCAGGAGCCCTACGTAAAATATCAGGTTTCCTAATAAGAATTAAACCTGTTTTCTAAACCTAACATCGTATCGTTAGTTTTTTTCATCACTGTTTATTTGAAAAATCTGGCCATGCACTGCATGCGACTTGGTTTAATTTTTAAACACACTGCGAGCTGCTTGTGTGACCGTGTTCCACAGTCCGTCTATCTCTCTCTCTCTCTTCTTCTAAGCCCGTCTGTCTTTCCAAGGCTAACCTTGTGCGCGATTTTGCACTAATGTTAGTTTTTTTAATCAAGGTCGTCTAGAAGATTTTACTACACATTCTATTTTTAGAACAACGGTTATCGCCGTATTGTTTAGTCTAAGCATTTTATTTATGAACGAACGAATTAGGACAAGTAGAAATCTTGTGTTAGCCATTACGGCGTTATACAACGAAGGCGTTATCTATACTGGGAAAGCACTGGTCTTTCTCCATTCTTCTTCCTATCGTAGTATTTCGTTCGGCTTTAAATTTATGTTCTAATTTATATATGGGTATTACAATTTTTCACCACAATTCTCCCCACTTAAAACAGACATCATATGTCAGTCCCTAATTCTATGTACACATATATAAATTTCTACCTGTGCCTGGTGATTACTCTGATTCTCATCGTACGGATGGCGGCTTAGAAAATCAGCACCTAGGTTAGTCTTTCCAGAAATATATTCTATACTGAACTGATATGGCTGTAATAGCAAAGACCAGCGCAATAACCTAGCATTTTCATGCTTTGCTTGCGCTAGAAAAGACAGGGGTTTGTGATCCGTTTGTAACTTGAATGCCTTCACATACAGATAAATATTGAATTTCTTGATCGCCCATATCACTGGGAGACATTCTTTTTCACTAGTTGAATAATTTTTTTCAGCTGTATTCAACTTACGACTAGCATATGCCACTGGGGTTAATTCCCCATCCAGTGAATCTGATTTCTGTAACAGGGTGGCACCCAACCCTAGATTACTAACATCCGTTCTCACAATGAATTTTTGACTTATGTCAGGTAATTTCAAAATAGGTTTGCTTGTGAGCTTGTCCTTCAATTCTTGGTATGCTAATTCACACTGTGCTGTCCATGTAATTCGATCTGGATTTCCTTTGCGTGTCAAATCAGTTAACGGTGCACATATGGAGTTAAAGTTTTTGATATATTTTTGGTAGAAACCACATAATGAGACAAAAGATCTCACGTCTTTCTTTCTTTGTGGCCTCGGTGCTTTTCTCAGTTTCTCCAAGTTCTTGGGGTCAGGGGTCATGTTTCCCTGATGGACTGTGTGTCCCAAGAATTCTAATTCTTTACATCCAACGCAACATTTGGTTGATCGGGCTATCAAATTCGCTTCTCTAAGTCGATCAAACAACATGTTCAGAGATTTAATGTGTTCCTCAAATGTTTCTGTCGCTATGAGGATATCATCCATGAAGTTCGTGATGCATGGACTATTTAGGGGATCCAACAATTTTCTCATCATTCTAGAGAAGATACTGGGCGCATTTTTCAATCCAAATGGCAATCTGTTAAATTCATAGTGTCCCTCTGAGGTACTAAAAGCTAGATAAGGTCTAACCTCAGGCTTTACTGGAATCTGATAGTAGCCTTTGCTCAGATCCACCTTTGAGAAATATTTAGCTTTATTCAGCCTGGCAAACAGCTGATTTGTATCCGGCAATGGATCCACCTGACCTTCTGTGATAGCATTCAGTCTCCTGTAATCTATACAGAGTCTATGTTCTCCAGAGGGTTTTCTCAAGAGAACCACACTGGAACTATACTGAGATTCACTGTGTGAAATAATTCCTTCCTTCAGCAAATAGTCTATCTCTTCCTTCAAAGCTTTCTCCTTAGCGAAAGGAATCGAATAGGCTTTCATACAGACTGGTGTTGGGTCTATAAGTTTCATATCATATTCTAATAAGTTTGTATGCCCCCGGACGGTCCGTTAGCACCTCTGTATGATCATCTAGAACCTGTTGCACTCTCTCCTTCTGATTTTTCGTTAAATGTGTACTGATTTTCACCTGTGCAGCGGTCTCACAGGGGTGTAATGGATATTCAAATGATGAAAGTGGTTCTTTTTTCATCTCCATTGCAATAGACAAGGTCAGCAAATGTGTCTCTTCCTGATTTTCTCTTTCCAAATATTTCTTCAGGAGATTCACATGATAGATTTTTTCTTTCCCCTTCTTATCTATCTTATAATTTGTTCTAGACACCTTCTCTAGAACTGTATATGGACCTTGCCATCCAATTTGCAACTTATTCTGGCTACCGGGTAGAAGAAGCAGTACCTTCTCTCCCACAGCCAAATCTCTGTCTTTTGCTTTCTTGTTATAATAGGCAGCATGCTTTTTCCTGGCTTGTCTCAAATTTTCATTGGCAAGTTTCCAGCCAGTTTTTAAACGAGTGGTCAGCTCATTCACATATTGGTATGATGATGTAATATTCTCCTCTGCCTTTTCATCAGTCCACGTTCTTAACAGGGTTACATATGGACTTTTAAATTTGTTGACCTGTTTTTCCAGGCACCGGTAGTCTCTTCCACTAGAAGCACTATAGTGATGATTTTTCTTCCCAGAATCATCATTCACAAATCGATCGCTACCAATTCTTTTCTTGGGGCTTTCTCCCCACTTAAAATTCCTTGTGAGAGATTTCCTCTCTACATTTTCTTCCTCCAGTTTACATAAGTCCGATCGAGGGATTTTCGGCCTATTCTGGGGTAAGACATCTCTTTGCACTCGCTGCATAGTGGCCATTGTAAAACATCCAAGTGAAGATTGTCCGTGAAAAGGGGGTTCCCATTCCACTGGGTCCACTTTATTAAATTTATTTTTCTTTCCATTGTCAGGCCTAAGTTTGCCCCGTGGCGTGTCTACGTCCTGATCAATGTTCCCACTTGTGGGTGTTCCTTCATGTAATATGCCACATCTTTCTACAAAATTCTCAATGTCAAACATTGCCTTGGGCCAATAATAATTTTGAGCCACCTTTTGGATGATGGTACCAATTTTCTCATGGTCCCCATCTTTTCTCACATGTAAGCTCCTTATTAACCCTGCCCTATACTTTTTAGGAAGTACCAGCTGTCCCTGACCATTGGATCTAGTTCTGGCCTTCCTGTAAATCAACTTGTTTTTCATATAGAAATCTCCCTTGCCTGGAGGTGTATGACATGTTGACAATTTCTTAAAACAAGGCTTGAGGGTCTTATCCCCAGCCTGTGCCTTCCTCATCTCATCTGGAGTGGTATTTATCATATTATTCTCCTCCTTTCTAGAGGTCGACCTGACCTGAAGGGTGGCCATTACTACTGGATTCCTTCTACAACGGTCAGTGTCATGATTGTTCATCTGACAAACTTTACACCACTTCTTTCCTTGGTTGAAAGATTTTCTTTCATCAAATTTCCTTTCATCGAATTGTGGGGTTTTATTTTTATTATCATACCGTGGCCTATCAAACTGGTGTTTACCTTTGTTCTGATCTCTGTGATCAAACTTATTAAAGTTTTGTGGTGCCTTAAAATTGTCTACCTGTTTCTTTTTATTTCCAGTTACCTCTGCTTGCGCTGCCTGATATCTTTCAGCGACATTTAGTAACTCACCCAGCCTCTCTGCACCTTGTTCCATGAGAAACTTTCTCAGGTCTGGAGCCATGGACTCTCTTAGCTGCTCTATAAGGATCATTTCCTTAAGATCTTGGGTTTTCCCCAGAGCAGTCCATTTCTCCAAGTATGTCTCTAACCGTGCAGAGAACTGGTGATATGTCTCACCTGACAGTAGTTTAGCATTCTTGAACTTTTTTCTATAAAATTCTCCATTCTTTTCATATCTTAACAAAAGAGCCTGCTTTAACATGTCATAATTGTCTTGGTCATCTCTGCTCATCTTGGCAAAAACTTCATAAGCTGTACCCCGAAGCCCTTGTGATAAATTTAGGCTCCACCTTTCTCTCTCTAAACCATACGTGGTAGCTAAAAGTTCATATCTATTTAGGTAACTTTCTATGTCATCGTCTTTCTCGACAAAATGGTCTAAATGAAAGCTCATAGCTGAGGTTGAGGCTCCCTGACTAACAGTGGCATCTGAGGCACAGGGACTGGCACCATTTTCAGGAGCATGGCCTTGAAATTCTAACTCCCTTAGTCGTAACTCATGTTCCCTTTGTAATCTCTTCTCCTCCTTTTCTGCTTCCCTTTCTGCAGCCTGTCTCCTTTCTTCTGCTTTTCTTTCTGTAGCTAGTCTCTTTTCTTCTCTTTCTGCAGCTAATCTCTTTTCTTCTGCTTCTTTTCTTCTCTTTCTGCACTCTCTTTTCTTACTTCTTAGCCTCAGCCTCCATCTGTAACCTTTTAGCCTCAGCCTCCAATGCCCTAGCCTCTTTGTCAGCCTCAATCTGCAGCCTCTTAATTTCTTTATCTTCCTCTAACTTTCTTTCCGCTTCAAATTTTCTTTCTTCACGTTCAATAAATTTGTCACATTCAGTTGTGACATAAGCAATCATAATTTGCCCCTCCATTCCCAGCTCTTTAGCAGCCTGCACAGCAGCAGATCGAAACTTTGCCAGGTCAGCCATTTTCTAACAGGCAAATTTATACAATGTCTAACCAAGCAATTCTATCTATGACTAATTATACTAAGGACAACCAAAAGCACTGAGAGCTCAACCTTATTTATTTTCCACCCAAGAATACCTTTTTAATTTTATAAATCCCGGACAGGACCCAATATATGTGGTGAGTTGGGAAATAAATATATTTATAGGGGACTTAGTGTACTGAATGAGATCAGCTGTGAAGGTTTCTGAAGATAATAAATTTGGTGTGTATACAGAAGACCTTACTTGCTACCACATTTCGATCTCAATCAGACTTATTCTAGAATAAATGAATAATAGCTTCGTTAAGTGTCTAGGGTTATGATAGTGATGAAGTGTAAGTATATAACAACCAACTGACATATACACAATTGCTTTAATAATTTCCACAATTTACAGCACTTTGACAATCACAAACACATAACACTCTAAAAGACTATCTTATTAAGTCAAGGGTTAAGTTTTTAAAATGTATTAATGATATTTCAATATCTTTCCTGATTCTATTGTATTTGTGAATCAGGAATCACAATAAAAATGTAATCACAATATTTATATACAAGTATTTATACACTGGATATTTATCCAATCATAGACTGTTATAGCAATATGAGTGTGGTGTTGTTGTGTAATATTATGAGGTAATACTGTCATTAATAGCTAGACTGTTGGTTGTCATCATGACTTCATGTGTTTGTTACTGGTGGAAATCTTATTGAAGGATTCACAGATTCTGTTTCTTTAAAATTTCTGTCCCTTTTTATATAATAAAGTTAAGATCAGGGTTATTTTATTCAATGTTGAGCTATTTCGTGCTGACAAGCGCTTATCTCATAATGCAGCTGCAGGAAACCTGTATCCTCTGCTCGCTTGCTTCTCAGTTTGATAGTATGATATACAATGGCCGCTATCTTGTGCAGGGAGTCTCCTGCCAGCTTTCTGGATCACTCAGTACTCAGACCGTACGATGCAATATCACCATTTATACCACGGCCCCTGAAATGAGAAGGTTGTGCCTCCTTCTTCATAACTAATATACGATATTAATCCACACTGAAGTACATGACAGTACAAACAAACATAAAGTTCAGCGCTTTAGGCCAACTGCTAGCTTTTCATGTGACAATATACACCAGTATTCCTCTCCCTAATGGTTACAACGCCTCTGAAATTCCAGCTGTAATCCCTTCCATACAATAGGATAGGTGTTATGTTACTATATGGCAATCCAATATATATAGGCAGTTATACTCTTCTCTGACAATCTTTTACATGGTGGAGCAATATCTAAGCTTTGCCTCAGGTTTGCTACTGAACCACACACATACAGACATAATTTATCATTTCACATTCAATTTTCATATAAAATACAGATTAAAAATGTCTAGCTTACCCCAATTCGTAAGGAAATACACACTAAAGATGACTGACACAGTTTGATCTGCGGTATGTCCAGGCTGTTATATATATATTTAATTTTGAATAACACTGCCTGATCTCATCTCTCACAATGTGTAACGATATGGCGTCCCCTCTAAGATTTCTTCTGCCAATATCCAGTACATTGGCCAATCGTTTTGAATATTTTCAAAAGAGTACACAGTCATTTATGATTTATACCATAACTTCATCAATTTCACAAAAGCCTTTGATCGAGTCTGGCATGAAGGCTTATGGCAAATAATGAGAAAATTCAATTTTGATACCAACATCATAGATATCATTGAAGCACTATACAAGGACGCAAGCAGTGCTGTTTTTGCAAGCAACGACATTGGAGAATTTTTCAAAACAACTGTAGGAGTTCGCCAGGGATGCATCCTGTCACCAGTGCTCTTTAATATATATCTAGAACATATTATGCAGGAGGCTCACTACGATTATAAATCAACCATATCGATTGGAGGCCGCCCTCTGTGTAATCTACGTTTTGCTGATGATATTGATCTGATAGCTGGAACAGAATCAGAACTTCAAGACCTTACATCTAGACTGGAGAAAATAACAAGAACGTATGGGATGGAAATTAATATAGAAAAAAGCAAGATATTGGTGAATAGCCATAAGAAACATGTTCCGACCAATATTACGTTAAATGGGCAAACGTTAGAAGAAGTTAACACCTTTAAATATTTCGGGTCCACTATATGTAGTGATGGAAGATCAAGTAAAGAAATCAAGACAAGACTTGAGATGGCCTCAGCTGCCATGACAAGGTTGAATGTGATCTGGAAAAGTAACATCAGTTTTCCTGTGAAGATCAAATTATACAAATCACTTGTATTATCTATTCTCTTGTATGGGTGTGAGGGCTGGACACTCACTGCAGATACGGAGCGAAGGATTCAGGCTTTCGAGCATAAATGTTATAGAAGAATTTTGCGCATTTGCTATAAAGAGCACAAAACAAATGTCTGTGTTAGAGAGAAGATAAACACCGATGCAGGCCACCAAGAACCACTTTTGTCAATAGTGAAACGTCGAAAGCTTGCCTGGTTTGGGCATGTAACTCGTCATGACTCCCTTTCGAAAACGATCCTCCAGGGAACAGTCGAAGGTAAACGGAGAAGAGGAAGGCAAAGAAAATCCTGGGCTGATAACATCAAAGAATGGGCAGGACACGGTTTTTCCACACTTGTACGCATTGCTGAGAATAGAGAGCAGTGGAGGACCATGTCTGCTGATGCTTCCACCATGGCACCCCTACGACCCATGACGGGTTATGGGTTGAGTTGAGATGAGATGACACAGTCATTCAAATATTTTCATCACTTTTACTCCGTTTCTAGGCATTTATTTGTTATTCATAGGTCACCCAATTAAATTTCTATTAACTTCAAAGTTCAGCCAATGGCCTCCCTCGTACTATCTTAGACTTTCTGTCACTACTATGTTTCAACAAAATTCAGGGAATTCCATCCCAAGCAGATATGACCAAACCTGACAGTATCTCTGTTCTCTATATGTTTTATTATCAATATGTAATTATCTAATGGACTTTTTAGATAATTTATTGCATATTCCTAGTCCCCTAGCCTTCCTGTACACGAATATATGCTTTTCAAGGGGCTAAGTGGCGTAGTTAAGAATACGATCTTTTTTCGATGTTAAGTGTTTAGTTTCAACTACCATCTGTTCAATCCTTTACGACTGTACTATCAGTATAAAGTCAGGAGCCCTACGTAAAATATCAGGTTTCCTAATAAGAATTAAACCTGTTTTCTAAACCTAACATCGTATCGTTAGTTTTTTTTCATCACTGTTTATTTGAAAAATCTGGCCATGCACTGCATGCGACTTGGTTCAATTTTTAAACACACTGCGAGCTGCTTGTGTGACCGTGTTCTACAGTCCGTCTATCTCTCTCTCTCTCTTCTTCTAAGCCCGTCTGTCTTTCTAAGGCTAACCTTGTGCGCGATTTTGCACTAATGTTAGTTTTTTTAATCAAGGTCGTCTAGAAGATTTTACTACACATTCTATTTTTAGAACAACGGTTATCGCCGTATTGTTTAGTCTAAGCATTTTATTTATGAACGAACGAATTAGGACAAGTAGAAATCTTGTGTTAGCCATTACGGCGTTATACAACGAAGGCGTTATCTATACTGGGAAAGCACTGGTCTTTCTCCATTCTTCTTCCTATCGTAGTATTTCGTTCGGCTTTACATTTATGTTCTAATTTATATATGGGTATTAGAATTTTTCACCACAAATCCGATGTATAGCGGTGAATTCCATTCCAGACTTTGTTCAACTATTATTCTCAATGTGGCTATCTGGTCTGTACAGGATCTGTTTTGTCGAAAAACTGCTTGTTCATCTCTCAGTTGCTTGTCTATGGACTCTTTTAATCTCTCAAGGATGATTCTGTTTAATATTTTTCCTGGCACTGATAGTAACATTATTCCTCTATCATTTGTGCACTCTTGTAAATTTCCCTTCTCAGGCAACTTGACCAGATAACATTCCTTCCATTCTGCTTCTTTTTCCTCTCTCTCTCTCTCTCTCTCTCTCTCTCTCTCTCTCTCTCTCTCTCTCTCTCTCTCTCTCTCTCTCTCTCTCTCTCTCTCTCTCTCTCTCTCTCTCTCAGGCTTTGCTAAATAGTTTATATAATATCACTGTAGAGGAATCAATATCTGTTTTGATGGCCTCTGCTGGAATTCCATATGGACCAGCTATTTATACATACATACATACATACATACATACATACATACATACATACATACATACATACATACATACATACATACATACATACATACATACATACATACATACATACACACACACACACACACACACACACACACACACACACACACACACACACACACACACACACACACACACACATACATACATACATACATACATACATATAGTACAGTTTACTTAAGTGGAACTCGCTTGTCGAAATTAGGTTAAGGCGAAAAAATGTGCAGGTTCCGGCCAAAAAGTCTACTTTGGCTTAGTTTTAAAAAAAAACTCCGGTTAAGTCGACCTCTGATAATTCGAATTTTCTGATAAGCCGAGGAAATTGTTCAGTCCCAACTTTAAATGGGATTCGCTTAAGCGGAAGTTTTGGCTTTGGGCCTCGTCAGAAGATCAAGTTACAGTTGTAAGTATCTGTGGCCGCGTGCATTTTTTTTTTTTTTTTTTTTTGGTTACAAATTATTATTATTATTCCTTTGACCGCCGACCGACTAAGCAGTCTTCGGCCATAACACCTTGCGGCGTCATTAGGGCAACAAGAAATCGTCCATTGTTCCGTCACACCTAGCGGCGTATATTGGTACAACAGACTTTTAATTGTTGTTTCTGTGATCAATGTGACGAGCAAGCGGTAGATCAATCCGCTGTGCCCCGAACTTGCCCTCATGTGCATTGGTTACAAATAGGTGATCCATAAATGATGATGGAGCTGTAGACTTAAGTTCTACCAGTCTACAAATGGTTGTGAACGGAAATAGGGCTCCAGACTGAACGGTGAAGGAAAGTCGGCAAAGAAAGAAAAGTAATAAACAGCTCTGATCAAAGGGACATCGAAAGACCTGGTGGTGTAACACGTACATTCGTTTTGACCTTTGCTATTAATGTTAATGTTGTAAACGCTTGGAGAGTATACAAAGTGCGAAGACAGACACTATTGCGTGTATTTGTTTCATGTATTTTTGTTAGCACGTGTGTTATGGAACTTTATGATATGGTCATAGAGAACCTTTATTTTATGATTGCAAGTCCTAGAGAATATTTTGGGCAGACATATGAACAAAAGCCTACATAGATTGAAAGCATGATCACAAGACTTTTTTTTTTTAGATTTACATGGAAGAGAAAATTAACTCCCTTTATTTTATATATATATATATATATATATATATATATATATATATATATATATATATATATATATATATATATATATATATATGTGTGTGTGTGTGTGTGTGTGTGTGCGTGCGTGCGTGCGTGCGTGCGTGCGTGTGTATATATTCCAGCTGAAACGTTGAAAGCAATAAAATCAACAGCCAAGAAAGTACAAACTTTGATTAAAAACTAGCATAGAACAGGTTTGAAATGAAAGACGCTTGCGTTGGATTGGACATACGTTGATGAAACCTCTTGACAACACTACCACACTGTCTTTCTTCTGGAATACCCGGGGCCATATCGCCCCCCACCCCCCCCCACCCATAGGGGGCCATGCCATATCTCTAAGGGGCCACAATAAGATGGTAAAGTACCTTTTTTCCAGCTGATATCCACTATGGGGGGAGGCCCACAGAGGTAAATGAGGCTCAGGAGGGGTGAGGGGCGTGAACAAAAAAAAAAGGTAGAGAACCCCCGTGTTAGACGATCTTTGCCTTCACTGTTAGCCTCTTCCTGGTCAGTCCAGCCGACAGCTTTGTCTTAGCTTATATTATGCTGGGCTGATCTTAACGTCTGATATTATCTCTTAATCTATGCGTATATGTCTTGACGGTCCAGTTTTATCCTTGTGATCTCTTTCCTCTCGTGGCGTAGTAACCGGGTTCATGGATCAAAACGTGGTAGCGTCACGCTCCAGTTTACCCATAATGTAAATGGGTACCTGACTCTGCTTTCGACTTTGGGAAGACAAAGACAGTGATGAAGGGAAGTGGTCACCCCTCCTCAATAAGCTGGACCTAGTTTAGTGAAGTCTCTAACACCACTCACTACGCCAGTATCTACTATGTGATTACATTTACCTTTAATCTGTGCTTATGTTTCATGTAGAAACTGTTTACTGGTGTGGTGAAGTGGGATGTTATAAATATTTATAGGGGACTTAGTGTACTGACTGAGATCAGCTGTGAAGGTATCTATATCTAATAAGAGTAGTGTATTATAGATAACCTTACTTGCTGCCACATATATATATATCTCAGTCAGAATTATTCTGGAATAGTGTGATGACTACGTTGTATGTCTAGGGTATGTGTATGATGAAGTGTAAGTCATAACAACAACAGACAGATAAACAATTTAATTTATTCCACCACACTTGACAACACTGTGACACTCACATACATAAAACACTCTACAAGGATATCTTAAAGGAGTCACTGATAACTTTTCAAATAACAATATGTATTCATTTCTGTCATGAATGAATATGTGTCCTGATTCAAATACAAAGGGAACCAGGAATCACAATCAATTTTAATTACAAGTTATATGTACAGAATTTATCAATATGAATATTGTAGTGACATATATTATTAAAAGTATCCTATGTGTGTCAGTTGTGTAGTGGTAAGATGAGGTAATACTGGTTTTGTTTTGTTCAAGCTCTGTTGGTATTTGTCATCATGACTTCAATAGTTTGTCTTTATTGGAACTAGTATTGGAGATGTTCTCAGTTCCTGATATTAAAACAATTTACTTCCCCTCTTAAGTTTATGTTACAATGTTATTTTAAGATGGGGGTACATAATTTTGAGCTCAGCTGGCCACATCAGCTTATCTTGCGTGATGGCGGCAGGGGACCCTGGGTAAGCCACTCACGTCTGTTGTTTTTCTGTTGTCCAAGTGTTCTACTTCTTTATTTCTTACGAGTGCCTGAAAACATACCTTTATGTTTGTCTAATATTAATTTACTGTTTACAGGCCTCGGGTTTCCCTTCCTTATGTGTTATTTATGTTCATTGTCATGAAATATTCTAATCCACATATATAAATTATTAGGTAAATATGAAGCCTAACAAATAAAATTAATAAAGAGAAGAGCAATGGTAAAATGACAGTGCTGTCACAAGGAATGTACTCGAAATCCCCCTTGTTTTCTGCTTCGTCTGCAAATTGTAACGCTTTCACGTTGATAGTAAAAGCTTACTGTATTATACCCGCTTTCTTCAATGAAACGTGTGCTGTATTTCTTGGAAAAACATTAAGAGGCAGACTGCGTAATGACCTAAATTTTAAATTCCATTCATGTCTTTTTCTACATTACGTTACCAAAACGAACGAACAGATGGACAAAAGGATAGCGAGAAGGGAGAGGCAGAAAGCCGAACATTAAACACGCGTCGCGCGATACACAATTACTACTATCACGCGTGTAAGTCTACATGCACTAATTTTTTTTCAGACGGACAGTGATAAAATACACTACCCTTTCCCAGAGTTAGGTTTATAAATCATAAAAAACTCTTATTAGAAAAGATAACATTAGATGGGTTTACGGTTGAGAACATAACAGTACCCAGACAGAACATCTTCGAAACAGGAGGTAAAAGAAATTGCATATTTTGAACGCAGCCACGTAGCTCCTTTAAATTTGTATTTTTGGGTTCCTTAGGGCTTGCTGACAAATAATATGTAAAACGTTACGCAAATAGTCCAGGAATTAATAAATTATACCCAAAATAAAATATTGGGGGTGCCTGACAGCATAAAATCATTTCTGCTCATAAGATTTTTTTTTTAACGTGTTTGAAAAAAATTTACGTTACAGAAATAGCCTACCATGTAAACTCCAAATTGATTGGAGCGCAACAAATGAAAGCCTAACCACGATTGGTCGGGCTATAAATACTATCTTGGTTGTTAGGGGAAACGGGGAAAGGTAACATTTTTTCAAACACTTGTCGAAACGGGGCTCATTGGTCAGACTCGCTGATATACACACTTGGGAGCGTTAGTTCGAGACCACTTGTTTAAAATAGCTTGATAAAGCATCAGTGCGTTGAAGCCAGCTAAAATTTTGCTCAATAAAAGCCTGGAAGATAAGCAGATGGAAATTTGTGCCAGTTTGTGCCAGAATTCATTGCTAATCAACGTATCTGTGTTATTCGTATGAATTGTGGTAAGCTTGAACCATTTAATATCTTTTAATGAAAATTGAATGTGAATTGTTGATTTATGCCTGTATATATATGTGTAGTTCAGTGGCAAACGTGAGGTAAAGCCTAAAATGCTCCAGCCTGAACAGAGGGTGTCGGAGAGAAGTAAAACGGCATGGAATGGCCAAACAGTACACTGACACCTGGATGATTGACTAGAAAGAAATAATGCTGGAAGTGCAGAGGCGTAGTAACCATTAGGAAGGGTAATACTGGAATAAAGTATTTCAGATGAAGCTGACTGTTGGCCTAACGCTCTGAACGCAATGTTTGTGATGTATTGTGATCAGTGTAAAAAAGAAAATATAAATTAGTTATGAAGTAGAAGGTACATCCTTCTTGATTTCAGGGACAGTGGTCTTGATGGTACTGAGCAGCACCTGGTCAGAGCTTTGCTGAATCCAGAGTCGGACAGCATACTCCTTGGTCTTTTTAGCTATCAGTGAGGTGTCTCCAGAGCCCAGAGGAGAATTCGAGCAGAGGAGTCCTTTCCTGCCGCCATCACGCCAGATAAGCTAACTTGGCCAGCTGAGCTCAACATTATGTCCCCTCATATTGAACTGACTTTATAAAATTAACATTAAGAGGGGAATTTACTTGTCTTAAAATCAGGAACTGTGAACATCTCCAATACTGGTCCCTAAAGACAAACTATTGAAGTCATGATGACAAATACCAACAGAGCTTGAACAAAACAAAACCAGTATTACCTCATTTTACTACTACACAACTGACACACATAGAACATTTGTAATAATATATGTCACTACAATATTCATATTAAATACATTCTGTACATAACTTGTAATTTAAATTGATTGTGATTCCTGATTCCCTTGTAGTTGAATCAGGACACATATTCATTCATGCCAGTAATGAATACATATTGTTATTTGAAAGTTTATCAGTGACTCTTTTAAGATATTCTCATAGAGTGTTATATGTATGTGAGTGTCACAGTGTTGTCAAGAGTAGTGGATTACATTAAATTGTTTATCTGTCTGTTGTTGTGACTTACACTTCTTCATACACATACCCTAGACACATAACGTAGCATCACACTATTCCAGAATAATTCTGACTGAGATATAGAGATATGTGGTAGCAAGTAAGGTTATCTATAATACACTACTTTTAATAGATATAGATACCTTCACAGCTGATCTCAGTCAGTACACTAAGTTCCCTATAAATATTTATAACATCCCACTTCACCACATATATTGGGGTCTCGCTCTTGGGATTTTGAATCTTTAACTATTAAAAATATTGGGGGTAATTCACTTCAGGGAATATAAGAATTAAAAGGTATCCTTGGGTGGAATTAAATAAGGTTGAGCTCACGGTGCCTGTGTTGTCCATTAGATATATAGTTAGAAATTGAATTGTTGGTTAGACATTGTATAAATTTACATAATAGACAATGGCGGACCTGGCCAAATTTCGATCTGCTGCGGTTCAGACTGCAAAAGAGTTAGGATTAGATGGGCAAGTTATGGTTGCCTATGTCACGACGGAATGTGACAAATTTATTGAACGTGAAGAAAGAAGGTTTGAAGCCGAAAGAAAGTTAGAGGCTGACAAGGAAATTAAGAGGTTGCAGATTGAGGCTGAGGCTAAGAAATTGGAGGCAGAAAGAGAAGAGAGGAGATTAGCTGCAGAAGAGAAGAAATTAGCTGCAGAAAGGGAAGAGAGGAGATTAGCTGCAGAGAGGGAAGCAGAAAAGGAGGAGAAAAGATTACAAAGGGAACATGAATTACGACTAAGGGAGTTTGAGTTTCAAGGCCATGCTCCTGAAAATGGTGCCAGTCCCTTTGCCTCTGATGCTACGGTTACTCAGGGAGCCTCAACCTCAGCTATGAACTTTCATTTAGATCATTTTGTTGAGAAAGACGATGATATTGAGAGCTATATAAATAGGTATGAACTATTAGCCACCACGTATGGGTTAGAGAGAGAAAGGTGGAGCTTAAAGTTATCTCAGGGACTTCGTGGGGCAGCTTATGAAGTTTTTGCAAAAATGAGCAGAGGTGATCAGGAAAATTATGACATGCTAAAGCAGGCTCTTTTGTTAAGGTATGAAAAGAATGCAGAGTTTTACAGGAAAAAATTTAGGAATGCTAAACTACTGTCAGGTGAAACCTATCACCAGTTCTCTGCACGCATAGAGACATACTTGGAGAAATGGACTTCTCTGGGGAAAACCCAAGATCTTAAGGAAATGGTCCTTATAGAGCAACTAAGAGAGTCCATGGCTCCAGACCTGAGAAAGTTTCTCATGGAACAAGGTGCAGAGAGGCTGGGTGAGTTGCTAAATGTTGCTGAAAGGTATCAAGCAGCTCAAGCAGAGGTAACAGGTAATAAAAAGAAACAGGTGGATAACTTTAGGGCACCACAGAACTTTAATAAATTTGATCCTAGGGATCAAAATAAAGGTAAGCACCAATTTGATAGGCCACGGTATGAAAATAAAAATAAATTCCCACAATTCGATGAAAGGAAATATAATGAAAGAAAATCTTTCAACCAAGGAAAAAGGTGGTGTAAGAATTGTCAGATGGACAATCATGACACTGACCGTTGCAGAAGGAAACCTGTGTATATGGCAACCCTTCAGGTCAGGTCGACCTCAAGACAGGAGGAGGATATTATGTTGGATACCACTCCAGAAGAGATGAGGAAGGCACAGGCTGGGGATAAAACACTCAAGCCTTGTTTCAGAAAATTGTCAACTTGTCATACAACTCCAGGCAAGGGAGATTTTTACATGAAAAACAAGTTGATGTATAGGAAGACTGGAGCTAGATCCAATGGTCACGGACAGCTGGTTCTTCCAAAAAGATACAGGACAGAATTAATAAGGAGCCTACATGTGAAACCAGATGGGGACCATGAGAAGATAGGTACCATCATTCAAAAGGTGGCTCACAATTATTATTGGCCCAAAGCAAGATGGGACATTGAAAATTTTGTAGAAAGGTGTAGCATAGCACATGAGGGAACACCCACAAGTGGGAACATGGATCAGGACCTGGACACGCCCGGAGCAAAATTAGGCCTGATAATAAAAAGAAAAATAGATTTGATAAAGTGGACCAAATGGAATGGGAAGCCCCTTTTCACGGACAAGCTTCACTTAACTGTTTTACAATGGCCACTATGCGGAGAGTGCAAAAGGATGTCTTACCCCAGGATAAGCCGACAATCCCTCAATCGGACTTAAACAAACTGGAGGAAGAGGATGTAGGGAGGAAATCTCTCATCAAGAATTTTAAGAGGGGAGAAAGCCCCAAAAGAAAAATTGGTAGCGGTCGTTTTGTGAATGATAATTCTGGGAGGAAAAATCATCACTATAAAGCTTCAAGTGGAAGAGACCATACCGGTGCATGGACAAATAGGTCCACACAATTAAAGGTCCATATGTAGCTTTGTTAAGAACGTGGACTGATGAAAAGGCAGAGGAAAACATTACATCTTCATACCAATATGTGAATGAGCTGACCACTCGGTTAAAAACTGGCTGGAAACTTGCCAATGAAAATTTGAAACAAGCCAGGAAGAAACATGCTGCCTATTATAACAGGAAGGCGAAAGACAGAAATTTGGCTGTGGGAGAGAAGGTACTGCTTCTTTTGCCCGGGAGTCAGAATAAGTTACAAATTGGATGGCAGGGTCCATATACAGTTCTAGAGAAGGTGTCTAGAACAAATTATAAGATAGATAAGAAGGGGAAAGAAAAAATCTATCATGTGAATCTCCTGAAGAAATATTTGGAAAGAGAACATCAGGAAGAGACACACTTGTTGACCTTGTCCATCGCCATGGAGATGAAAAAGGAACCACTTTCATCATTTGAATATCCATTACACCCCTGTGAGACAGCAGCACAGGTGAAAATCAGTACACATTTAACGAAAACTCAGAAAGAGAGAGTGCAACAGGTTCTAAATAATCATGCAGAGGTGTTAACAGACCGACCAGGGCATACAAACCTATTGGAATATGATATGAAACTGATAGACCCCACACCTGTCTGTATGAAACCATATTCGATTCCGTTTGCTAAGGAGAAAGCTTTGAAGGAAGAGATAGACTATCTGTTGAAGGAAGGAATTATTTCGCACAGTGAGTCTTCGTATAGTTCCGGTGTTGTACTCTTAAGGAAGCCCTCTGGAGAACATAGACTCTGTATAGATTACAGGAGACTGAATGCTATTACAGAAGGACAGGTGGATCCATTGCCGGATACAAATCAGCTGTTTGCCAGACTAAATAAAGCTAAATATTTCTCAAAAGTGGATCTGAGTAAAGGATACTATCAGATTCCAGTAAAGCCTGAGGTTAGACCATACCTAGCTTTTAGTACCTCAGAAGGACACTATGAGTTTAATAGATTGCCATTTGGATTGAAGAATGCGCCTAGTGTCTTCTCTAGAATGATGAGAAAATTATTGGATCCTCTGAATAATCCCTGTATAACAAATTTTATGGATGATATCCTTATAGCAACAGAAACATTTGAGGAACACATTGACTCTCTGAACATGCTGTTTGATCGACTTAGGGAGGCAAATTTAACAGCCCGACCAACCAAATGTTGCGTTGGATGTAAAGAATTGGAATTTTTGGGACACACAGTTTATCAGGGAAACATGACCCCTGACCCAAAGAACTTAGAGAAACTACAGAAAGCCCCGAGACCACAAACCAAGAAGGACGTGAGATCCTTTGTCTCATTATGTGGTTTCTACCAGAAGTATATCAAAAACTTTAATTCCATATGTGCACCTTTAACGGAATTGACACGTAAAGGACTTCCAGATCGCATTACATGGACACCACAATGTGAAATGACTTACCAAGAATTGAAGGAAAAGCTCACAAGTAAACCCATTTTGAAATTACCTGACTTAAGTCAAGAATTCATAGTAAGGACGGATGCAAGTAATATTGGGTTAGGTGCAACTTTACTACAGAAATCAGATGCATTGGATGGGGAATTAAGCCCAGTGGCATATGCTAGCAGAAAGTTGAATAAAGCTGAAATCAACTACTCAACTAGCGAAAAAGAATGTCTTGCAGTAATATGGGCAATAAAGAAATTCAATATTTATCTATATGGGAAGGCATTTAAGTTGCAAACTGACCACAAACCTTTATCGTTTTTAGCACAGGCTAAGCATGAGAACTCTAGGTTACTCCGATGGTCTTTGCTTCTGGCTCCATATAATTTTAGCATTGAATATATATCTGGAAAAACCAATCTGGGAGCGGATTTTTTAAGCCGCCATCCGTGTGATGAGAATCACCGTAAACCCCAGAAATAATAATAAATTTCTCTATGTGTATATAGAATAAAGGACTGACATATAATGTCTGTTTTAAGAGGGGAGGTGTCATGAAATATTCTAATCCACATATATAAATTATTAGGTAAATATGAAGCCTAACAAATAAAATTAATAAAGAGAAGAGCAATGGTAAAATGACAGTGCTGTCACAAGGAATGTACTCGAAATCCCCCTTGTTTTCTGCTTCGTCTGCAAATTGTAACGCTTTCACGTTGATAGTAAAAGCTTACTGTATTATACCCGCTTTCTTCAATGAAACGTGTGCTGTATTTCTTGGAAAAACATTAAGAGGCAGACTGCGTAATGACCTAAATTTTAAATTCCATTCATGTCTTTTTCTACATTACGTTACCAAAACGAACGAACAGATGGACAAAAGGATAGCGAGAAGGGAGAGGCAGAAAGCCGAACATTAAACACGCGTCGCGCGATACACAATTACTACTATCACGCGTGTAAGTCTACAAGCACTAACTTTTTCAGACGGACAGTGATAAAATACACTACCCTTTCCCAGAGTTAGGTTTATAAATCATAAAAAACTCTTATTAGAAAAGATAACATTAGATGGGTTTACGGTTGAGAACATAACAGTACCCAGACAGAACATCTTCGAAACAGGAGGTAAAAGAAATTGCATATTTTGAACGCAGCCACGTAGCTCCTTTAAATTTGTATTTTTGGGTTCCTTAGGGCTTGCTGACAAATAATATGTAAAACGTTACGCAAATAGTCCAGGAATTAATAAATTATACCCAAAATAAAATATTGGGGGTGCCTGACAGCATAAAATCATTTCTGCTCATAAGATTTTTTTTTTAACGTGTTTGAAAAAAATTTACGTTACAGAAATAGCCTACCATGTAAACTCCAAATTGATTGGAGCGCAACAAATGAAAGCCTAACCACGATTGGTCGGGCTATAAATACTATCTTGGTTGTTAGGGGAAACGGGGAAAGGTAACATTTTTTCAAACACTTGTCGAAACGGGGCTCATTGGTCAGACTCGCTGATATACACACTTGGGAGCGTTAGTTCGAAACCACTTGTTTAAAATAGCTTGATAAAGCATCAGTGCGTTGAAGCCAGCTAAAATTTTGCTCAATAAAAGCCTGGAAGATAAGCAGATGGAAATTTGTGCCAGTTTGTGCCAGAATTCATTGCTAATCAACGTATCTGTGTTATTCGTATGAATTGTGGTAAGCTTGAACCATTTAATATCTTTTAATGAAAATTGAATGTGAATTGTTGATTTATGCCTGTATATATATGTGTAGTTCAGTGGCAAACGTGAGGTAAAGCCTAAAATGCTCCAGCCTGAACAGAGGGTGTCGGAGAGAAGTAAAACGGCATGGAATGGCCAAACAGTACACTGACACCTGGATGATTGACTAGAAAGAAATAATGCTGGAAGTGCAGAGGCGTAGTAACCATTAGGAAGGGTAATACTGGAATAAAGTATTTCAGATGAAGCTGACTGTTGGCCTAACGCTCTGAACGCAATGTTTGTGATGTATTGTGATCAGTGTAAAAAGAAAATATAAATTAGTTATGAAGTAGAAGGTACATCCTTCTTGATTTCAGGGACAGTGGTCTTGATGGTACTGAGCAGCACCTGGTCAGAGCTTTGCTGAATCCAGAGTCGGACAGCATACTCCTTGGTCTTTTTAGCTATCAGTGAGGTGTCTCCAGAGCCCAGAGGAGAATTCGAGCAGAGGAGTCCTTTCCTGCCGCCATCACGCCAGATAAGCTAACTTGGCCAGCTGAGCTCAACATTATGTCCCCTCATATTGAACTGACTTTATAAAATTAACATTAAGAGGGGAATTTACTTGTCTTAAAATCAGGAACTGTGAACATCTCCAATACTGGTCCCTAAAGACAAACTATTGAAGTCATGATGACAAATACCAACAGAGCTTGAACAAAACAAAACCAGTATTACCTCATTTTACTACTACACAACTGACACACATAGAACATTTGTAATAATATATGTCACTACAATATTCATATTAAATACATTCTGTACATAACTTGTAATTTAAATTGATTGTGATTCCTGATTCCCTTGTAGTTGAATCAGGACACATATTCATTCATGCCAGTAATGAATACATATTGTTATTTGAAAGTTTATCAGTGACTCTTTTAAGATATTCTCATAGAGTGTTATATGTATGTGAGTGTCACAGTGTTGTCAAGAGTAGTGGATTACATTAAATTGTTTATCTGTCTGTTGTTGTGACTTACACTTCTTCATACACATACCCTAGACACATAACGTAGCATCACACTATTCCAGAATAATTCTGACTGAGATAAAGAGATATGTGGTAGCAAGTAAGGTTATCTATAATACACTACTTTTAATAGATATAGATACCTTCACAGCTGATCTCAGTCAGTACACTAATTTTAAGATGGGGGTACATAATTTTGAGCTCAGCTGGCCACATCAGCTTATCTTGCGTGATGGCGGCAGGGGACCCTGGGTAAGCCACTCACGTCTGTTGTTTTTCTGTTGTCCAAGTGTTCTACTTCTTTATTTCTTACGAGTGCCTGAAAACATACCTTTATGTTTGTCTAATATTAATTTACTGTTTACAGGCCTCGGGTTTCCCTTCCTTATGTGTTATTTATGTTCATACAATACCAGAAACCTACCCACTGTTCTATACTATTGTCCTTTAGTCTTCTACTATTTACTGGACCCAGTATCAAGGTCTTTGTCTTGTTTGGACTGACACATACTGTTAATAGAGGAACAACAGAAGTGATTGCGTCATTAAGGGGCTGAGTTGCCCACTGTATACTTCCGGTGTTATCTTGTGTTTCTTACTGATAAATAGCCAGTAAAGCATCTTTTTTTGGGGATGCCTAGCTGGCCGTGGGGTCAGTGTGATTCGCTTGATAGCTAGGCGGAGTTGTCGTACGGAAGGTATGGGGTTCGAACCCTGGGTAAGCCACTCACGTCTGTTGTTTTTTCTGTTGTCCAAGTGTTCTACTTCTTTATTTCTTACGAGTGCCTGAAAACATACCTTTATGTTTGTCTAATATTAATTTACTGTTTACAGGCCTCGGGTTTCCCTTCCTTATGTGTTATTTATGTTCATACAATACCAGAAACCTACCCACTGTTCTATACTATTGTCCTTTAGTCTTCTACTATTTACTGGACCCAGTATCAAGGTCTTTGTCTTGTTTGGACTGACACATACTGTTAATAGAGGAACAACAGAAGTGATTGCGTCATTAAGGGGCTGAGTTGCCCACTGTATACTTCCGGTGTTATCTTGTGTTTCTTACTGATAAATAGCCAGTAAAGCATCTTTTTTTGGGGATGCCTAGCTGGCCGTGGGGTCAGTGTGATTCGCTTGATAGCTAGGCGGAGTTGTCGTACGGAAGGTATGGGGTTCGAACCCTGGGTAAGCCACTCACGTCTGTTGTTTTTCTGTTGTCCAAGTGTTCTACTTCTTTATTTCTTACGAGTGCCTGAAAACATACCTTTATGTTTGTCTAATATTAATTTACTGTTTACAGGCCTCGGGTTTCCCTTCCTTGTGTGTTATTTATGTTCATACAATACCAGAAACCTACCCACTGTTCTATACTATTGTCCTTTAGTCTTCTACTATTTACTGGACCCAGTATCAAGGTCTTTGTCTTGTTTGGACTGACACATACTGTTAATAGAGGAACAACAGAAGTGATTGCGTCATTAAGGGGCTGAGTTGCCCACTGTATACTTCCGGTGTTATCTTGTGTTTCTTACTGATAAATATCCAGTAAAGCATCTTTTTTTGGGGATGCCTAGCTGGCCGTGGGGTCAGTGTGATTCGCTTGATAGCTAGGCGGAGTTGTCGTACGGAAGGTATGGGGTTCGAACCCTGGGTAAGCCACTCACGTCTGTTGTTTTTCTGTTGTCCAAGTGTTCTACTTCTTTATTTCTTACGAGTGCCTGAAAACATACCTTTATGTTTGTCTAATATTAATTTACTGTTTACAGGCCTCGGGTTTCCCTTCCTTATGTGTTATTTATGTTCATACAATTCCAGAAACCTACCCACTGTTCTATACTATTGTCCTTTAGTCTTCTACTATTTACTGGACCCAGTATCAAGGTCTTTGTCTTGTTTGGACTGACACATACTGTTAATAGAGGAACAACAGAAGTGATTGCGTCATTAAGGGGCTGAGTTGCCCACTGTATACTTCCGGTGTTATCTTGTGTTTCTTACTGATAAATAGCCAGTAAAGCATCTTTTTTTGGGGATGCCTAGCTGGCCGTGGGGTCAGTGTGATTCGCTTGATAGCTAGGCGGAGTTGTCGTACGGAAGGTATGGGGTTCGAACCCTGGGTAAGCCACTCACGTCTGTTGTTTTTCTGTTGTCCAAGTGTTCTACTTCTTTATTTCTTACGAGTGCCTGAAAACATACCTTTATGTTTGTCTAATATTAATTTACTGTTTACAGGCCTCGGGTTTCCCTTCCTTATGTGTTATTTATGTTCATACAATACCAGAAACCTACCCACTGTTCTATACTATTGTCCTTTAGTCTTCTACTATTTACTGGACCCAGTATCAAGGTCTTTGTCTTGTTTGGACTGACACATACTGTTAATAGAGGAACAACAGAAGTGATTGCGTCATTAAGGGGCTGAGTTGCCCACTGTATACTTCCGGTGTTATCTTGTGTTTCTTACTGATAAATAGCCAGTAAAGCATCTTTTTTGGGGATGCCTAGCTGGCCGTGGGGTCAGTGTGATTCGCTTGATAGCTAGGCGGAGTTGTCGTACGGAAGGTATGGGGTTCGAACCCTGGGTAAGCCACTCACGTCTGTTGTTTTTCTGTTGTCCAAGTGTTCTACTTCTTTATTTCTTACGAGTGCCTGAAAACATACCTTTATGTTTGTCTAATATTAATTTAAAGGACTCCTCTGCTCGATTTCTCCCCTGTGCTCTGGAGACACCTCACTGATAGCTAAATGGACCAAGGAGTATGCTGTCCGACTCTGGATTCAGCAAAGCTCTGACCAGGTGCTGCTCAATACCATCAAGACCACGGTCCCTGAAAACAAGAAGGATGTACCTTCTACTTCATAACTAATTTATACTCTCTTTTTACACTGAGCACAATACATCACAAACATTGAGTTCAGAGCGTTAGGCCAACTGTCAGCTTCATCTGAAATACTTTATACCAGTATTAACCTCCTTAATGGTTACTACGCCTCTGCACTTCCAGCATTATTTCTTTCTAGTCAATCATCTAGGTGTCAGTGTACTGTTTGGCCATTCCATGCCGTTTTACTTTCCTCCGACACCTTCTGTTCAGGCTGGAGCATTATAGGCTTTACATCATGTTTGCTACTGAACTACACATATATACAGGCATAAATTAACAATTCACATTCAATTTTCATTAAAAGATACTGAATGTTTCAAGCTTACCACAATTCATGGAAACAAACACAGATACGTTGATTAGCAATGAATTCTGGCACAAATACTGGCACAAATTCCCATCTGCTTATGTTCCAGGCTTTTATTTAGCAAAAATATGAGCTGGCTTCAACGCACTGTTGCTTTATCAAGCTTATTTGAACTAGTGGTCTCGAACTAACGCTCCTAAGTGAGTATATCAGCGAGTCTGGCCAATGGAGCCACGTTTCGTCAAGTGTTTGAAAAAATTTTAACTTCCTACGTCTCCCCTAACAACCAAGGATAGCATTTATAGCCCGACTAATCGTGTTTAGCCTTACATATCATTCCAGCCAATCAGTTCAAATGTAACTTGTGGCCCATTTCCCGTACAATGGTGGTGTAAAAAAATCTACCACTGAGCGATTCTGATTTTGGGTGTTGTCTGACAGCACCATCATTTTATTTTGGCTATAACTTGTTAATTCCTAGACTATTTGCATAACGTTGTACATATTCTTTGTCAGCAAACCCTAAGGAACCCAAATATATATATTTAATAGAGCTAAAATGCTGCGTTCAAAATATGCAATTCCTTCTACCTCCTGTTTCGAAGATGTGCTGTCTGGGTACTGTAATGTTTTCAAACGTAAACCCATCTATTGTCATCTTCCTAATAAGAGTTTTTCATGATTTAAAAACCTAACTCTGGGAAGGTTAGTGTTTTTATCACTGTCCGTCCGAAAAAGTTAGTGCATGTGGCCTTACACGCGTGATAGTAGTAATTGTGTATCGCGCGACGCGTGTTTTGTGTTGCACGTGTTCGGCTTTTTGCCTCTCCCTTCTCTCTATCCTTTAGTCCATCTGTCTTTAGTTACGCCGTGTATAAAATGGAATGAATGAAATATTAAAATTAGGTCATTGTTCAGCTTGGTATCTCAATGTTTTTGCAAGAAATACAGCACACGTTTCATTGAAGAACGCGGGTAATAATACAGTAGGCTTTTACTATCAACGTGAAAGCGTTACAATTTGCCGACGAAGTAGAAAACAAGGGGAATTTCGAGTACTGTCATTGTGACAGCACTGTTATTTTACCATTGCTCTTTTCTTTATTAAATGTATTTATTAGGCTTTATATTTACCTGATAATTTATATATGTGGATTAGAATATTTCACGACAACTGGTTTCTTGTCTGTTCTTTGATATAAGTTTTATTTTTTTGTTGTTTCGGTTTTTGTAATTTTTTTCGTCTTTTTTTCTCGCCATGTGATAAGATTATCTGGCATTACTAACTGTCGATGAAGGTTCGAAGCTTTTTATTTAACTTTGATACAGATATCCCAGACTGTCTTTGTAATTCTACGATTATTTTACCAAAACCACGAGTTCCGCTTTATTAAGGGTACATTATGACTGTGTGAAGAGAAACAAATTAATATCAACTGCCGGCGTCTGCTAAATTTGTCTGGAATAAGACTGTTGAATAGAGTGCTAGGAGTCTACAATAGACTGTTGATGACAGGCCATGTCCGCTGTGATCAGAGCCCAATCATATCTCATTCAAGCCCACATTGTAGAATGAAGAGGCTTTCGGTCGGCACTTATCTATGGAACACACTGTACGCAAATCTCATCAGCAGACGGGGACCTTTAACTAACAATCCCCTATCTTCTCTTCATTTGCGCCTCGCTATTACCTCTCTATACAACCTCGGCGTCTCCCTAGACGTCGAACGCACTCACTTTATTACTCAGTAGAAATTAGAGGGAGGTGACGTCAGGACCTCGAAAAGTTCCGAGACACATTCTGAAGTTGGGATCTCAGCCTTCAGACATCTTTGTAAGTTGTGAGAAGAGCGAGACAGGAGGGGGAAAAATGAGAATAGACGAGACCGTAAAGAAGAAAGAAAGAAACGCTGGTGAAAGAAGCAGAAATTAAGAAAGAGGAGGTTTGTCAAACACAAATACGAGACGTTATTACGAGATGAAAACTGAGCCGTGTCTGCCCAAGGGAAATCAAACAACTTTGGACGCAATTTGCCCGCGTTGATAGCTTGACTATAGAGCGGACATCAAGTTTGTTGTTGATGCGGGACGTTAAAGTTGCGTCAATACCCTCGTTGTCTCGTTCCCGCTCCCGCATCTTATAGTGTCTTAGAGAATACCAAAAACAAAACATAACCACTTTGAAGATGTTATCTCCAGAACGTATTTGCAGTAAAGACTATACAGTTGCATTTTGTTTCTGATCCGTCTGGTGTTCAGACACTACTGGTTGTGTGCAATGAAAAGAATATACAATGAATGATATAATAGACAAATTAATGAGGTCTGGCTGATTTATCTTCGCGGTTACACAGAGAGAGAGTTCTCATAAAGCTGCAGGGGCGACTCTGGCATATCAGCCGAGCTGAATGTTCTTAGTTTCTAAACCAACATCACTAAACCTCATTTCAGGGGCGGACTGACAACGTTCTGGGCAAAATAGGGTCTCCCCCCCCCCCCCCCCACCCCCCGATTACTAGTTCTAAATGAATAAATTCCAGCTTTGGGTCCCCGAGCAATGCCTGAAATGTTCGACGCTAAGTGAAGTCTGTCCCTGCATGATTGTAAAAAACACTGTTTTTCCTAGCTACAGTAAGGCTTTCGCCTGTGAGTTACCTGGCTTCCCCCCCCCCCCCCCCAAAAGGGGGGGGGGGGATGTGCAAGGAATAGTAACACTGTAACATACTAGGCAAGTCGTATAAGTCAACAATAGGAATGTTGGACATAGAGGCTGGCTATTTCATTATGTAGAAGCTTTAGGGAAAACACACACACACACACACACATTAAACCAAAGACGACAAGGAAATGTTGACATTTTTCTTCTTTCCACACAAACTGCCCTCCGATGGCGCAGATGGCGCCAGGACCATTTCACGTTATGAGGCGCCCCCCCCCCACCCCCACCCCCCACCACCAATAGTTTGGGAGAAGGGAAAAAATGTAGAGGATCCTGCATCCGTGGTTGATGTGAGGCCCGCTTTGAGGTGAGGCCCGGGCCAAATGGTCCTGCTAGTCCCTCTCTTAGGGGTCTCACCGTACGATGACAAAACAATAAAAGCTGAGTGAAATTTCAAATGATACACAACAGTCGACCAAATATGTCATTTATAACTCAACTCTGTCAAGCAAGTTACCTCATCATGTAAATAACATTGCTACAGAAACCACTGCTGATAGAGCATGTGAAGGCCTGGTGCAGGCTTTTTTGCTAGAGGTCGCTCCATGCTTCATAAGGAGCTAAAATGATAATGGTGATGATGATGATGATGATTATGATGATGATGATTATGACTATCCAGCAAGACCAGAAGACAATTTCCTTGAGGATAAATTGGACATGTTGAGCCGCTGTCCGTGGTTAAAGCACAAACACATCCTTAGAAAAATCAAGCAAGCCTGCACGAGTGACAATAACGTTTCGTGCCAGCGATTCTCTAGACAGGTCGGACCACAAATTGGTAGTGATGCCTGTGCGCTGGGAGTTCTAGATCTCAAGACGATACGGAATAGACCCAGTAATTGACATTGACATGAATTGTTCTCACACCAATTTTTTTCTTCTTCGACCAAATCTGCCGAGCTTTGGAAAACGAATGAAGTTGCTTTCCCTCGGAATGAAATGTGAAGATCTTGAGTAAGGAAAGCCGACAGAAGTATTTAGCGCGGATGTAGAACATACGGTTTTATCTTTGCACCGTGGCCCGTGAGTCGCTATCTGGTGCCAACTGACAGTGATCGGGGCGACGTGGCAAAAAAGGGTAATTGGCTCCTGATTATCGTTTCCAGATTAGCCTTGAGTGTGAGGTTAAAGGAGCATGAACCACTTTACTGCTGTGGGCCCTTGGGCAATGCCCGAAATGCCAAACGTTCAATCCGCTTCTGGTAGCTATTGTATATGGGATTTTGGTCTTTCATATATATATTTTTTTATATTACTACACTGTGCCGGTTTTATGTGCTGGCAACTAGGGCTATCGAGAAGACACGGAAAGAGCTTGAACTAATCATGCCGGACAGGAAGACTTGGCATAAGAATGATGAAGGCCTATGCTCTTTGGGGGACCTGAAGGGTGATGAATGAATCTATGAATTTTAGCCTGGGGCGCCAAGCGCTTTTAGGATTAACAATTTTGAGTTCATGCTGTAAATGTAGAATAATATGCTTCAAATATGTTATAGGGGAGCCAAAGTTTAACTTTGCCAGGGGGCGCCAGCAACCCTAGAACCGTACCTGGTAATACATAACTTCTAGCAGCTTATCTTCTCGTCAAACCAATGGTTAGAGATATTGTGTTAAGCTGAGACAAAGGGTAAACTAGTAAGAGTAAAGAACTATTGATAGTTTTTCACTTATTATTTTGGTGCACAATTCAAGGAATGCTGAGTATTCTGTCATCTGTGACAATGTTTTACTTTTGTAACTAGCAATAACCCGTCAATAATGACGGAAGTAAATAAAAAAACTCTTACATATTTTTAAAATATTTTTTAATTCAATATAAAAGTTCTTTGATCACAACATTTTTTGTGAAAGTGCGTGGATTTGTTTCAAAGAATGTTCCCTGATAAAAAGTGTTTTTAACAAAAACTTTCAAGTTTTCACGATTTGTTACTCGGCTGAGGGCAACATAGAGCTGGCCGTGTCCGAAAACAGGTTCAGGAAGGAAAACTCCTACGTGATCAAAAGATTGTCCTTGCGCCTTATGCATTGGGAGCCGCGGTAGCATAGTGGTTAGTGCACTGGCTTCCTAGCGCAGTGGTCCATGGTTCGATCCCCAGATGAGGCGGAAAATTTTTAGGCCACAAACGGCTCCTGGGTCGACCCAGCCCCAAATGGGTACCAGAGCTACTCTGGGAAGGTTAAGGCGGCCGGCGTGATGCCGACCACATCACCCCTCGTGTGCCGACGGTCAAGATAATATGGGCCTAACACCATATTCCCAATATGCCTCAATGGGCGTGTAACGGGTTCCTTTCCTTTTTTTTTTTTCCTTATGCATTGTCATTGCAAATGCTAAAATCACTGGGAATTGACGACGTCGCATCCTAAATGGCAAACTGCGTTCGCTGGGTTCTAAGTCAATGCCAAGAATTAAGACTCGTTCTCCCTTATTAGTGCCAGTGATAATTTCTGCATCAATGGAATTCCGATGCAAGACTTTTATGACCAAACGCGTGCCATTCAATAGTCCGTTTTTTTGCCTTCAGATTTCGCAAAAGCATGATAAATGCAGCTACCTTTAATTTCAGCAATTACGGTGGCATTCCTGATGGGCACTGCTCGTTAAGGAACTCGGTTGGGAAATCAACTGCGTCGTTGGGATCATCGGAAATCATAGTATTTATGCTCCAATAAACCGTTTCATTTCCAGCGAGTAGCTCCAACAATAAGTCTGCAATACTTTAAATTAAAATGTTGTCTTGAAGAAACAATCAAAAACTTACATTTTAAGGTTATTTTTAACAAAATGATAAGTTAAATCCGTTTCCGGAATGAAACTGCGTTCTGCAATCAAAAACTTACATTTTATTCATATATGACTGTCACTCACTTTGTGTTGCACAATTCACCGACTTTTCTTCGTTGAGTGTTACTATTTTCGGGAGAGTACATATAAGGGAAACAATACAATTAATGTCTAACTTTCAACCACAGTTGCATCCTTTAGATGTGACCGACGTACAAACGGCGAGAATTATGGTTATTGGTGAATGTGTCATAGACAAAGAAAGAATAATCCCACTGCTTCTTCGGTCATGTCATTTGAGACAAATAATATGAGATTGTCCATGAGACTGGCAACCTCATCGTGTAAAACACATTACTACAGTAACAACTGCTGCAATAACATCTGAAAACTTAGATGCAGGCTTCCTGCAAGGGTACCAACGAACGAACGAACGAACGAACTTTATTTTCGAAGGGTAAAGAATTGGGCGCGCAGGCCCGTCTAACATTCTGCCCTTCCACTCTCATTAATCTTGCATACTATATCCTTTCATTCCCACATGATGCTTTAAGCATTAATTTAAAGGCATGCAACATTATAAAGTTACCATAACAGCATTCATTTACAGTATGCAATCATAATTTTAAAAAATGAGTCAGGTTTTTTTTTTTTTTTTTTGAAACAAACAAGCTAGTAATTGGGGGAAAAAAGTAATAATAAAATAAAATAAATAAAACAATAAATAAATTCTGTATACCGACACTCACTCATGCGGTCAATCCGTCTACAATTAATCTGTATTTTTGAATGTGTCATCAATCATCAATACAAAAATTACATAAACACATTCTCGCTTATGTCCAATACATTCTTGGTGGAAAATGAAATAATAATAATAACACTTTCTTACGCACTTCTGGGGCAGGAAAAGTCTTTTAGCAGAAAAAAAAAAAACAGTTCACATTTCTAAAGTACAGTGGTAAGCGGGTACATTCTCACGACTCACATTTCTAAAGTACAGTATTATGTGGGTACATTCACACATACATTACATTATATAATAATATTTTAAAGTGAATATAATAATGATATTACATGGATATAAAACAAATTATTCACACACAAAAACGAGCGGAAGAGGAAAAGAAATGTTGACCTATGGATGAGATGTTGACAGGCAAATGCTGTTTCTATGGGGGTAGATAATCAGTGTTGAGGAAGTGTTTGAAAAGTGCTTTATTAAAAGAATATTGTGTAGGTAGGCTTTTTAGGTGGTGTGGAAGGCTGTTCCATAAGTAGGCACCAGAATAGGCTAGACTCTTTTTGAACAGGTCGATGCTAGGTTTGGGCAGACGTAACTGATGTAATCGTTGTCCCTTTCTTCTACTGGTTTGAAACAATGATCTTAGGTACGACGGGGCATTGTTAGATAGAATTGTGTGAGTCAGCTTGGCTTTGTTGTAGAGAAGACGTTTTTTTAGCGACAGTATTTTGGGTTCTTTTCCTGTCCTTGTGTGTGGTGTCGTGCGATTATCGGTGATCAGACGAACTGCTCTCTTTTGCAGGGAGTGCAGTCTCTTCGAGGTGGAAGCAGGGCAACAATCCCATAGTGTAGAGCAGTAATCTAGATGTGTCTGTATATGTGAGGTGTAGAACAATAGTCTAGTGTCTGCGTCTAAGAAGTGTTTTATTTTGGCTAGCTGGTACGTCTTTTGTGCTAAGTGTTTGGTTAAATTCCGTACATGGGAGTTCCACGTTAAGTGCTGGTCAATCGTGATTCCCAGAACTTTGTGTTCTGTTACATGTTCAATTAGTATTGATTCCGCGTGTACCTGTAGCGATCTTTTGGTGCAGCTTAGGAGTTTCTGTCTGGTGGTATGCAGTAATATACTGCAGTAATAGACCATGCTCCATGGGGAGCGAAAAGAAAAATGAGTTAATCAATGTTTGTCATGGTGTATCACACGAGATCGATTAGTCATCGTCTTTCCTTCTGCCTCTTGTTGTGCCATAGAGTATATTTCAAACCTTGAGTGGCTCTTCTGCTCAGCCAAGCTTACCTGAACTAGCGCCAACCTTTTCCTGGCTTCATCTTTTTAGCTGGTAGAAATCAGTAGATTTTTTAATTGCTCAGGATTCATCAATTTTGTAGTGGAGATGAAAGAGTTCCGTAATTTTTTCTATGGCGATTGCGCTCTGATATAGTCAAACGGACTTCTGCCGAGGTTGAAAGTTATGTGCCTCGCCACAAGATGGCAAACAGCTCAACGTAATTTAAGAAAAAAAAAAGAGAGCCTCATAGGTACTACTAGATCTGTGTAGTAACTTGTTTATCTTTATTCATTCATTCATTCAATCATTGACTCATTCATTGACTCATTCATTCATTCACTTATTCATTCATTCAATCATTTACTCATTCAATCGTTCACTCAGCCACTCATTCATTCATTCACTCATTCATTCAATCAATCAATCACTCACTCATTCATTCATTCGTTCACTCGTTCACTCATTCACTCGTTCACTCATCCCTTCATTCACTCATCCCTTCATTCACTCAATCAATCAATCATTCACCCATTCATTTAATCAATCATTAAATCATTCATTCACTCATTCATTCATTCACTCGTTCCTTCATTCATTCAATCAATCAATCATTCATCCCTTCTATGGTAAAGTGGGATGTTATAAATATTTATAGGGGACTTAGTGTACTGACTGAGATCAGCTGTGAAGGTATCTGTATCTAATAAGTGTGGTGTATTACAGATGACCTTACTTGCTACCACATTTATGCCTCAGTCAGAATTATTCTGGAATATTGTGATGACTACGTTAAATGTCTAGGGTTATGAAAATGATGAAGTGTAAGTCACAACGACAACAGACAGATAAACAATTTAATTTATTCTACAACACTTTACAACACTGTGACACTCACACACATATAACATTCTATAAGACTATCTTAAATGAGTCAAGTGTTTTAGTTTAAAAATTTATGTATTAATTCTTGTCAATAACGGATATCCTGATTCAACTACATAGTGAACCAGGAATCACAATCAAATGTAATTACAAGTATTATTTACACAGTTTATATATATGAACTTTGTATTGACATAGTTTATTATTATTATTATTCTATGTGTGTAATTTGTGCAGTAGTAATATGAGGTAATACTGGTTTTGTTCAAGCTTGGTTGTTGTTTTTCATCATGACTTCAAGTGTTTGATTATCGGGGAAATAGTATTGGGAAACTTTCACAGTTCCTGTCATTTGAACTAATTAATTGTTCCTCTGTGGTTAACAAAATGTCAATTTTTGAGGGGGCACATAATGTTGAGCTACTCTGGCCACAGATGCTTAACTTTCGTGATGGTGGCAGGAAAAGACTCCTCTGCTCGATTGCTTCCTGTGTTCTGGAGATACCTCACTGGTCGCTATCTGGACCCAGGAGTATGCTGTCAGCCTCTGGATTCAGCAAAACCCAGACCAGGTGCTGCTTCAATAACTAGGACCACAGTCCCTGAAACAAGAAGGTTGTACCTCCTACTTCATAACTAATTTATAATCTATTTCTACACTGAACACAATACAGAACAAACACTGAGTTCAGAGCGGTAGGCCAACTGCTATCTTCATCTGAAACAATTTACACCAGTATTCTCCTCCTAAATGGTTACTACGCCTCTGCATTTCCAGCCTTAGTTCCTTCTAGACAATAAGATAGGTGTCAGTGTACTGTTTGGCAATTCCATGCAGTTTTACTTTTCTCCGACACCTCCTGTTCAGGTTGGAGCAATATTTAGGCCTTGCCTCATGTTTGCTACTGAACCACACACATATACAGGCATAAATTATCAATTTACATTCAATTTTCATTAAAAAGATATCGAATATATCAAGCTTACCACAATTCATGGAAATAATACACAGATACGTTGACTGGCGATGAATAATGGCACAAATTATGGCACAAATTCCGATCCGCCTCTGTCCCAGGCTTTTATTTAGAAAAATATGATCTGGCTCTCAACGCACTGTTTCTTAGTAAGTTTATTTTAACATGTGGTACTGAACTGACGCTCCTAATTGCCTATATTGGCGGGTCTAACCAATCGGGCCATGTTTACACAGCTTTTCAAAAAAAGTACTCCTACTCACGTTTCCCCTAACAACAAAGAATTTGTATTTGTAGCCCGACTAATCGTGTTTAGCCTTACATTTACTTTCCGCCAATCAAATAGGAGGTAACATGTTGGCCTATTTCCCGTACAATGGTGGTTTCAAAACCTGCCACTGCGCAATTCTGATTTTGGTGTTGTCTGACAGCACCACCATTTTATTTTGGCTATAATTTGTTAATTCCTAGACTATTTGCGTAACGTTTAACATATTCTTTGTCAGCAAGTCCTAAAGAACCCAATTATATAAATTTAAGGGAGCTAGGTGGCTGCGTTCAAAATGTGCATTTTCTTCTACCTCCTGTTCACTTCGATACGACGTGGTGTCTGGGTACTGTCAGGCTTTCAAACGTAAACCAGTATAATGTCATGTTTCCCAATAAGCATTTTTCATGCTTTTAAACCTAACTCTCGTATGGGTAGTGTTTTTTATCACTGTCCATCTGAAAAAAAGTATTGCTTCTGGCCTTTCGCTTGGGGAGGGTGGCATTAATTGTATATCGCGAGACGCGTGTTAGGGTTGCATGCGTTCCTGCTTTCAGCCCTCCCTTCTCTCTATCCTAAGTTCATCTGTCTTTTCATCACGCCGTGTATAAAATGAAATTAATGGAAGTATTAATTTAGGTCATTACGCGGTGTGCCTAGCTCAAGGTTTTCTTAGAAATGCAGTACACGTTTTATTGAAGAAAGCGTGTAGTGATGCAGTAGGCTTTACTATCAACGTGAAAGCGTAAAAATATGCAGACGAAGCATAAAACAAGGGGGATTTTTGTACGCCATTGTGACAGCACTGTACTTTTACCATTTCTCTTTCCTTTTATTGAATTTATGTGTTAGGCTTTACAGTTACCTTTTAATTTATATATGTGGATTTAGAATGTTTCACGACAAATTCTCCCCTCTTAAAACAGACGTTATATGTCAGTCTATAATTCTATATACACATAGAGAAATTTATTATTATTTCTGGGGCTTACGGTGATTCTCATCACACGGATGGCGGCTTAAAAAATCCGCTCCCAGATTTTACTTTCCAGATATATACTCTATGCAAAACTCATATGGCTGCATCAGTAATGACCAACGGAGTAATCTAGAATTTTCATGTCTAGCCTGCGCTAGAAACGACAAGGGTTTGTGATCCGTTTGCAACTTAAATGCCTTCCCATACAGATAAATATTGAATTTCTTTATCGCCCATATTACTGCAAGACATTCTTTTTCGCTAGTTGAGTAATTGGTTTCAGCTTTATTCAACTTTCTGCTAGCATATGCCACTGGGCTTAATTCCCCATCCAATGCATCTGATTTCTGTAGCAGTGTCGCACCTAACCCAATATTACTGGCATCCGTCCTTACAATGAATTCTTGACTTAAGTCAGGTAATTTCAAAATAGGTTTGCTTGTGAGCTTTTCCTTCAACTCCTGGTACGCTAATTCACATTGTGGTGTCCATGTAATTCGATCTGGATTTCCTTTACGGGTCAAATCAGTTAACGGTGCACATATGGAATTAAAGTTTTTGATATACTTTTGGTAGAAACCACATAATGAGACAAAGGATCTCACGTCTTTCTTGGTTTGTGGTCTCGGGGCTTTCTTTAGTTTCTCTAAATTCTTGGGGTCAAGGGTCATGTTTCCCTGATAAACTGTGTGTCCCAAGAATTCTAATTCTTTACATCCAACGCAACATTTGGTTGGTCGGGCTGTTAAATTCGCTTCTCTAAGTCGATTAAACAGCATGTTCAGAGAGTCAGTGTGTTCCTCAAATGTTTCTGTTGCTATAAGGATATCATCCATGAAATTTGTGATGCATGGATTATTCAGAGGGTCCAATAATTTTCTCATCATTCTAGAGAAGACACTAGGCGCATTCTTCAATCCAAATGGCAATCTGTTAAACTCATAGTGTCCCTCTGAGGTACTAAAAGCTAGGTATGGTCTAACCTCAGGCTTTACTGGAATCTGATAGTATCCTTTACTCAGATCCACTTTTGAGAAATATTTAGCTTTATTTAGCCTGGCAAACAACTGATTTGTATCCGGCAATGGATCCACCTGTCCTTCTGTAATAGCATTCAGTCTCCTGTAATCTATACAGAGTCTATGTTCTCCAGAGGGTTTCCTTAAGAGTACAACACTGGAACTATATGAAGATTCACTGTGTGAAATAATTCCTTCCTTCAACAAATAGTCTATCTCTTTCTTCAAAGCTTTCTCCTTAGCAAAAGGAATCGAATAGGGTTTCATACAGACAGGTGTGGGGTCTATCAGTTTCATATCATATTCCAATAAGTTTGTATGCCCCGGTCGGTCCGTTAACACCTCTGTATGATTATCTAGAACCTGTTGCACTCTCTCTTTCTGATTTTTCGTTAAATGTGTACTGATTTTCACCTGTACCACTGTCTCACAGGGGTGTAATGGATATTCAAATGATGAAAGTGGTTCCTTTTTCATCTCCATTGCAATGGACAAGGTCAACAAGTGTGTCTCTTCCTGATTTTCTCTTTCCAAATATTTCTTCAGGAGATTCACATGATAGATTTTTTCTTTCCTCTTCTTATCTATCTTATAATTTGTTCTAGACACCTTCTCTAGAACTGTATATGGACCTTGCCATCCAATTTGTAACTTATTCTGACTACCGGGGAGAAGAAGCAGTACCTTCTCTCCCACAGCCAAATCTCTGTCTTTAGCCTTCCTGTTAAAATAGGCAGCATGTTTCTTCCTGGCTTGTCTCAAATTTTCATTGGCAAGTTTCCAGCCAGTTTTTAAACGAGTGATCAGCTCATTCACATATTGGTATGAGGATGTAATATTTTCCTCTGCCTTTTCATCAGTCCACGTTCTTAACAGCGTTACATATGGACCTTTAATTTTGTGGACCTCTTTGTCCATGCACCGGTATGGTCTCTTCCACTCGAAGCGCTATAGTGATGATTTTTCTTCCCAGAATTATCATTCACAAAACGACCGCTATCAATTTTTCTCTTGGGGCTTTCTCCCCACTTAGAATTCTTGATGAGAGATTTCCTCTCTACATCCTCTTCCTGCAGTTTGTTTAAGTCCGATTGAGGGATTTTCGGCTTATCCTGGGGTAAGACATCTTTTTGCACTCTCTGCATAGTGGCCATTGTAAAACAGTTAATTGAAGCTTGTCCGTGAAAAGGGGCTTCCCATTCCATTTGGTCCACTTTATCAAATTTATTTCTCTTCTTATTTTCAGGCCTACGTTTGCCCCGTGGCGTGTCCAGGTCCTGATCAATGTTCCCACTTGTGGGTGTTCCCTCATGTGCTATGCTACACCTCTCTACAAAATTCTCAATGTCCCACCTTGCCTTGGGCCAATAATAATTGTGAGCCACCTTTTGGATGATGGTACCTATCTTCTCATGGTCCCCATCTTGTTTCACATGTAGGCTCCTTATTAAGTCTGCCCTATATCTCTTTGCAAGAACCAACTGTCCGTGACCATTGGATCTAGTTCCGGCCTTCCTGTAAATCAACTTGTTTTTCATGTAAAATTCTCCCTTGCCTGGAGTTGTATGACAAGTTGACAATTTCCTGAAACAAGGCTTGAGGGTCTTATCCCCAGCCTGTGCCTTCCTCATCTCTTCTGGAGTGGTATTTAACATAATATCCTCCTCCTGTCTTGAGGTCGACCTGACCTGAAGGGTGGCCATAACTATAGGGTTCCTTCTGCAACGGTCAGTGTCATGATTGTTCATCTTACAATTTTTACACCATCTCTTGTTTTGGTTGAAAGATTTTCTTTCATCATATTTCCTTTCATCGAATTGTGGGGTTTTATTTTTATTGTCATACCGTAGCCTATCAAACTGGTGCTTACCTTTGTTTTGATCTCTAGGATCAAATTTATTAAAGTTCTGTGGTGCCCTAAAATTATCTACCTGTTTCTTTTTATTACCTGATACCTCTGCTTGAGCTGCTTGATACCTTTCAGCAACATTTAGCAACTCACCCAGCCTCTCTGCACCTTGTTCCATGAGAAACTTTCTCAGGTCTGGAGCCATGGACTCTCTTAATTGTTCTATAAGGATCATTTCCTTAAGATCTTGGGTTTTCCCCAGAGAAGTCCATTTCTCCAAGTATGTCTCTATCCGTGCAGAGAACTGGTGATAGGTTTCACCTGACAGTAGTTTAGCATTCCTAAATTTTTTTCTATAAAATTCTGCGTTCTTTTCATATCTTAACAAAAGAGCCTGCTTTAGCATGTCATAATTTTCTTAATCACCTCTGCTCATTTTGGCAAAAACTTCATAAGCTGCCCCACGAAGCCCTTGAGATAACTTTAAGCTCCACCTCTCTCTTTCTAACCCATACGTGGTAGCTAATAGTTCATATCTATTTAGATAGCTCTCAATATCATCGTCTTTCTCAACAAAATGATCTAAATGAAAATTCATAGCTGAGGTTGAGGCTCCCTGACTAGCAGTAGCATCGGAGGCAAAGGGACTGGCACCATTTTCCGGAGCATGGCCTTGAAACTCAAACTCCCTTAGTCGTAACTCGTGCTCCCTTTGTAATCTCTTCTCCTCCTTTTCTGCTTCCCTCTCTGCAGCTAATCGCTTGTCTTCCCTTTCTGCAGCCTGTCTTCTTTCCTCGGCTTCCAATGCTTTAGCCTCTTTGTCAGCCTCAATCTGCAACCTCTTAGCCTCAGCCTCAATCTGCAACCTCTTAATTTCTTTTTCAGCCTCTAACTTTCTTTCAGCCTCTTTTTCTAATCTTCTTTCTTCCCGTTCAATATATTTGTCACATTCAGCAGTGACATAAGCAATCATAATTTGCCCGTCCATTCCTAACTCTTTAGCAGTCTGCACAGCAGCAGATCGAAATGTGGCCAGGTCCGCCATTTTCTAACAGGTAAATGTAAACAATGTCTAACTAAACAATACAATTTCTAACTAAATATCCAATTACAACCACAGGCACTGAGAGCTCAACGTTATTTATTTTCACCCAAGGATGCCTTTTTAATTTTTATTATTCCCTGAAGTGAATTACCCCCAATATTTATAATAGGGAAAGATTCAAAATCCCGGACGAGCCCCCAATATATGTGGTAAAGTGGGATGTTATAAATATTTATAGGGGACTTAGTGTACTGACTGAGATCAGCTGTGAAGGTATCTGTATCTAATAAGTGTGGTGTATTACAGATGACCTTACTTGCTACCACATTTATGCCTCAGTCAGAATTATTCTGGAATATTGTGATGACTACGTTAAATGTCTAGGGTTATGAAAATGATGAAGTGTAAGTCACAACGACAACAGACAGATAAACAATTTAATTTATTCTACAACACTTTACAACACTGTGACACTCACACACATATAACACTCTATAAGACTATCTTAAATGAGTCAAGTGTTTTAGTTTAAAAATATATGTATTAATTCTTGTCAATAATGGATATCCTGATTCAACTACACAGTGAACCAGGAATCACAATCAAATGTAATTACAAGTATTATTTACACAGTTTATATATATGAACTTTGTATTGACATAGTTTATTATTATTATTCTATGTGTGTAATTTGTGCAGTAGTAATATGAGGTAATACTGGTTTTGTTCAAGCTTGGTTGTTGTTTTTCATCATGACTTCAAGTGTTTGATTATCGGGGAAATAGTATTGGGAAACTTTCACAGTTCCTGTCATTTGAACTAATTAATTGTTCCTCTGTGGTTAACAAAATGTCAATTTTTGAGGGGGCACATAATGTTGAGCTACTCTGGCCACAGAAGCTTAACTTTCGTGATGGTGGCAGGAAAAGACTCCTCTGCTCGATTGCTTCCTGTGTTCTGGAGACACCTCACTGGTCGCTATCTGGACCCAGGAGTATGCTGTCAGCCTCTGGATTCAGCAAAACCCAGACCAGGTGCTGCTTCAATAACTAGGACCACAGTCCCTGAAACAAGAAGGTTGTACCTCCTACTTCATAACTAATTTATAATCTATTTCTACACTGAACACAATACAGAACAAACACTGAGTTCAGAGCGGTAGGCCAACTGCTATCTTCATCTGAAACAATTTACACCAGTATTCTCCTCCTAAATGGTTACTACGCCTCTGCATTTCCAGCCTTAGTTCCTTCTAGACAATAAGATAGGTGTCAGTGTACTGTTTGGCAATTCCATGCAGTTTTACTTTTCTCCGACACCTCCTGTTCAGGTTGGAGCAATATTTAGGCCTTGCCTCATGTTTGCTACTGAACCACACACATATACAGGCATAAATTATCAATTTACATTCAATTTTCATTAAAAAGATATCGAATATATCAAGCTTACCACAATTCATGGAAATAATACACAGATACGTTGACTGGCGATGAATAATGGCACAAATTATGGCACAAATTCCGATCCGCCTCTGTCCCAGGCTTTTATTTAGAAAAATATGATCTGGCTCTCAACGCACTGTTTCTTAGTAAGTTTATTTTAACATGTGGTACTGAACTGACGCTCCTAATTGCCTATATTGGCGGGTCTAACCAATCGGGCCATGTTTACACAGCTTTTCAAAAAAAGTACTCCTACTCACGTTTCCCCTAACAACAAAGAATTTGTATTTGTAGCCCGACTAATCGTGTTTAGCCTTACATTTACTTTCCGCCAATCAAATAGGAGGTAACATGTTGGCCTATTTCCCGTACAATGGTGGTTTCAAAACCTGCCACTGCGCAATTCTGATTTTGGTGTTGTCTGACAGCACCACCATTTTATTTTGGCTATAATTTGTTAATTCCTAGACTATTTGCGTAACGTTTAACATATTCTTTGTCAGCAAGTCCTAAGGAACCCAATTATATAAATTTAAGGGAGCTAGGTGGCTGCGTTCAAAATGTGCATTTTCTTCTACCTCCTGTTCACTTCGATACGACGTGGTGTCTGGGTACTGTCAGGCTTTCAAACGTAAACCAGTATAATGTCATGTTTCCCAATAAGCATTTTTCATGCTTTTAAACCTAACTCTCGTATGGGTAGTGTTTTTTATCACTGTCCATCTGAAAAAAAGTATTGCTTCTGGCCTTTCGCTTGGGGAGGGTGGCATTAATTGTATATCGCGAGACGCGTGTTAGGGTTGCATGCGTTCCTGCAGCCCTCCCTTCTCTCTTCCTGCTGTCTTTTCATCACGCCGTGTATAAAATGAAATTAATGGAAGTATTAATTTAGGTCATTACGCGGGGTGCCTAGCTCAAGGTTTTCTTAGAAATACAGTACACGTTTTTATTGAAGAAAAGAAATTCATGGAGCTTGTGGATCTTCTGAAATACACTTCTTCGATCTTCCCTGTCCCGTGCATACCGCTAAAGTTCTTTCCATGTTTTCCTCATCATTTTCACCTCTGTATCCAGCTCTCTTCTCCATGTGTTTTTGGTCTACCTATGCCCCTCTTTCCCTGTGGATTCCAGAACAAGGACTGCCTTGCAAATGAGCATCTTCACTGAACAAATATTAGCACTAGATTTGTTGGTACTGAAGCACAGACGCAGTCCTGTGTGTTCCAAAGACAGAATCTTTGCTGATCCAGTAACCCTTTTATAAACTGAGTGGAAATAGTTGAGCTAGTAAGGAAAACAGAGTACAGACAAATTGTTCTAGAACCGAAAGCAACTAAAAACTATAGTAATTGCAATAACTGCCTACACAGATATAGATTTTAAAACCTCCTACATAGATACGGATTTTAAAGCCTCCGGCATAGGGATTTTAACGCTATGAAAGATTACAAACAGCGTTTTATTTATTTCTGGTTGACTGTGCCAATCAACTAAAGGCTTCTCTCTAGGGACTAAGAACTAGAATTTCTGTGAATTACACGTCAGAATATAAGAATTATTTACCATAACCAATGATGCCATCAAGCAGGAGTGAGCCAGAGGTATGAGATTCCTGCTTCTTCGTTCGCTCTCAAATTGCCACACCTATCTCTCATACAACGTTGGCAGCCCGTCTCACGCTTCTCTCGTAACCATACAGGTTATCCCTCAACTGTGTTAAAGAAGACCATACTACCACTCTGCTCCTCTCATAGTGTTTTTCCTCCCTACATAGACGGGCGCATATGTGTCTGTCCCAGAGGTATGAGTTATCCCTTCCCAGCCTTGGCTTTTATCAAGACTACCTCCAAGTTTCTGAGATATGCAGAAACAGGTCAAGTCAATGAACGATGTGCAATTCCTAAATCAGCTGAAACTGTGTTTCAATTTGAACTAGAAAATAAGCCTTCAGGTATGCAATCAAAGATTTTCTAGTTGACCTCGACCTTTTGAGGAATCCCTCGGATTTTCTTCAGACATATTCATTGATTAGCTTTGTTGTTTGTATAGATCCTAGTGGCACGAGCACTAATTAGAACCACTAACTGTTGTGAAACGCAAGCGAGTTACTTCTCTAAGCGAGCTAGTACATACGAGTATATGTTGTTGGTGAGAAGGTGTTAGATAAGACAAAGATTCTTGAGATGGAGTGGTTATCTCATCCCTGGTTTTTTGTTTTTTTTTTTGAAATATATTTTCTTCGACCAGGTGTTTCATCATTTCGTAGTCTCCTCATGTTATATCCACTCTTGTCACAACGAATTTTATTCTTCAATTGTGTAATTAACTGTTTAGGAATTGAGCCTTATCTAGTATATGTTTTTGAAGGGGAGGTGGTAAATAAGACAGAGAGTCTTGGCATGGCGTGGTTATCTCGTCCCTGATTTTCAGCCTATCAATGTTCAGGATTCTGTTGTTTGGTTTTTTTTTTATTGCCTGTTGCCAGATGTTTCAACACTTCGTTGACTCGTCATTTTGTATTTACTCCTGTTTTTACGCATTATTTCCTTTAGTGGTATAATTAACTATTTACAATTTGATCTGGCATACGTTTTTGGAGGTCAGGTGGTAGATAAAACGGTGCATATTGAAAAGGGGTGTTTATCTAGTCCGTGGTGTTTGAGTCTCTCAGTGTTCAAAATTATATATTTTTTTAAAGATTTTATGAGAGCATATTTCAATTTTTCATTGCCTCGACATTTTGTAACCACTCTTGTTATGACGCATTATTTCCTTCAGATGTATAATTAACAGTTTAAAATTTGAACTTGATCTGGTTTGCCGGGTATGTTTGTTGTTATTTTGCTGTCATTCTGAGGTCAGACTACCCCACCTCTCCTCCCCCTGTATTTATAACGGTGTGGTGTGATACCGTTTTTGGTGTCCATTTATCCTGGCTGCATATTTTACCCCACGTAGAGAAATAATAGGACTATAGCACCCTCAGGCATGTCGTAACAGGCGACTAATATATGGTTGTTTATAGGGCTGACAACCTCAACTAGTAAAAACGTAGCCACAGAAACCACTGCTACAGAAGCATACAGGTGCCTGCCGCAGGATTCCTGCTAAGTGACTAGCTACAGTGATGGCTCCGTATTCCGTTTGGAGCGCAAAGGATAATTATGACAATGATTATTTTCCTCTTATGCCCAGTATTCCTTCTAGGATGATGATTAGCCTGTATTTGGGTAGTGATCTATGTGATCTCTACCACTTATTATTTGTACTTCCTTTATGCCCCTTAAAGAGCTCGGGAACACTACCATTATAGGCATCTCTCGTAGGAAACCTGCGCCAAAGGACTTCCTGTACTTATTTGGTGGGTGTTTCTGTAGCAAGTAGTTCTACATGATGACGTTGCAGTCTCACGCATCATCTCTCATTAACCGCCTTGACGTATTCTTTCTGTGCCTCCAGCTGTCACGTTCTTACGTCTATAGATGAAGATGTTGTGATGTCCGTTGTATGGTATCTCCATCACTGCTTTCTGGATTCAGCCAGGAGGAGTGTGACCACTATGTATAGAACTGACTCGGTTCTAGATACTGCAGAAGACACTAAATCGCAATTTTATATTTATTTTAATAGAATTTGTAAAATGTGATAAACGGAAAATCGGATGTTTGATACCTGAACGCGATACTAGTAATATTTCATTACAGTTCTTGTTCAGATCTAGAGAGAACCGTGCCACTGTGATTACTTCTAGGAAAGCCCGGTTTAACCATTTGGCAAACTAACCGGTCTTGAGGCAGCAAAAAATTGGGACGGGAAAATCGAGTGAATTAAAGTATTGGTATATCGGGAAAAGTAACAATTCCGAGAAAATAAATAGTTCATTTTCTGCGATCCTTCAACATCATTGTAAATAATGGTGTATAGGTATATTTCTATTAGCACATTTGTGTGACTGCTTCAAGTGTTAGAATGTTTGTGTGTAAATATATATAAATACAAATTACTTGCGGACGCCAGTTGAACTGTTTGCCTATCACGCAGAATGCTACCCTAACATCGGCCCAGCTTCTAGGCTCCGGAATTTTCAAAAAGAAAGATGAAAGGCCAAATTAATAATAAATTCGACATCATTAAAAACTAAAATACTCACACAAATAACTTTAAAAAAAGTAGAACTTATCAAAAAGGTATTAGTAATGGTCCACTTCTACTACTTAGTCGTTCCTTTTCTACCCTAAGGTGTAGAGGTTTGCCAGAGAGAGCGCCACAGCATCCTGGCCTGGTTCCAGTCTAGTAGTACTCGATCCTTCAGAGATTGTCTAATGTTGTCCTCCCAGCGGATTCTGAGCCGTCCCGGAAGTTTCACAGAAATTTATTGGCAAAAATTCACGGAAGCACACAGTAAAGTTCCCTGGGGTATCTGGGGATACAGAGACAGAACAAGACCACTGCTTCCTCATGCATGTCGTAAGAGGCTATTATTATTAGGTTGTGCATAAGGTTAGCAATCTCATGTAAAAACAGTTGCTACAGAAACCACGGCTACAAGAGTACCTGAATGTTTTAGTGCATGCTTCCTGCAAATGGACCAGCATCAGTAGTGACTCCATGCTCCAACGGGAAGCGAAAATAAGAATGAGGATAATGATTGGCCGAAGCAGTGATAATAGAAAAGACACGCCGACTTCGTTAGCAATATACTTCCAAAGAAGAATCAGAAGTAGTGAAATGCTGACACACAATGTGGAATGAAACGGTCGTCAGTAGCAATAGTGACAAGATAACAATGACGGTGAACATCAAAAGTCAAAATTTGAGGCTTAGCATGTAAGTTGCCAGATTAGAGTATCATTATTATCATGTATCTTTTCGCTTCTCATGGAGCATGGTGCCCACAGCGCAGGTGGTCACCTTCCAGTAAACCTGTACTAAAGTATTCATATACTCATTCATGCAGAAGTGGTTTATGTAGTAATTTGTTTTATATAACGAGGTTGCCAGTCCAAGGCCCAGCCTCTTTTTATTCATTTGTTATAACATAACTGAAGCTGGAGTAATCTTATTCATTCGTTGTCTAAATTAGAGAATATGGAATAACAAAAAAAAGATCGGTTATTTTTTTTAATTGGTTATAGTATTTCTGTTTGTATTTCGGTGTCTTAGTTCGTTATTGAAACTAAATTATTTTTTTTTAAATCAAGGTCTTTAATTTTTGGACTTGCGATTTAATATAACTAACGAGGGAGCTGCGCTAGCGTAGTGGTTACAACACCGCTCTGGCGACCGGGTGATACAGGATCAAACCCGGGCGACGGCATTTGAGGATTTTTCGTCGACCGGGATTTGGACTGGATTAACTCGAGACCTGGCGACATTTTTGAAGGAGTTTCGACCATTTGAACTAACGGACTTTACATCAAGGATGAACGGGGCTCGACTTACCAAAATGAGGCAAAAACAATTTTTTTTTTTTAATGTATCTAATAACAAGTTTTCCTCAGAAATTGCGCGTTGCATTCTTTCTTTGTAGAACTGACATAATTTTCTTTCTTTGTACTTAAATGAACCACAACAAAAAAGTAACCTTTCATTGAACAGCAGTCGACTATCAGCTCTGACATTAATTCAGTGTGACTGCTTGGTGCAGGCTTCCTGTTAGTGGACCACCTGCATTGGTGTTCCTCTGCTTCATAAGGAGCGCAAAATAAATTGATGATGACTATAAGTCCGTGGTTTTTCTATACTAGCCCGCGTTGTTATGACAACAAAGATGACACGTAACAGGCCTAGTTCTCTTAGACACGTAAACTTGTGTGATCTGTGCACGATTGAACTCAGCTGTCAGTGTTCAAATAAATAAAAGCTATTTCTTTCTCTGCCACTGTTTATGTTCTCATTTCGATCTTGCCTATTTTATCTAAGTCCTTTGAAGAACTTTGACATTTAAAGTGCAGTTGTTGTTAATTCATCAAATAGACGAGTACAAAATGTAAAAGAAGAAAAATAAAAAATTCATAAAAAGAAAAATGGAGCGAAGTGTAATTAATACGAAAATTGATCTTTTCCCTGAGATTTCCTCAAGGCAGATATAGGTTGTGAGAATCTGATTGCAGGAACTGAGCATTCATTGGATGAAAAATCAATATCCTTCTCGCTTCTGTTCAGTATTCATGACATTAAAAAATGTGTTTTTCTATCGGGTAAAAGCGTGGACTCATAATGAAGATCGCGTGTACTCAACAACGTGACGCCATAACAGATAGATCCTGTCACATGTTTCTACTCAATTTTTAATTAAATTTTTTGGACATATGTGAAAGTCCTAAATACTGGACCAAATATCGTAAATATTATTTCATCCTCGAGGAAGAAAATGTACTCAGAAATTTGGGAAGGGGGGATTTATTGAAATTGGAGAGAAGATTGTAAGAAGTGATCCATATAAACTAGCCAGCGGTAAAACAAACTTTCAAGAAAACACAACGTTTCGTTCATCATTCGTTCATTCTCTTTCAGCTCCCAAGGAGCATAGGCTTTCAACAATTTATGGTAAATCATTGTGTCCAGTGCCGTCAGTTTAAGGTCTTTCCATGCTTTTTCTTTTATCCCTTTCATTTTTGTTTCTAGTCTTCTGCTCTGTGTATTTTGTCGGTCTCTCTCTCTCTCTCTCTCTCTCTCTCTCTCTCTCTCTCTCTCTCTCTCTCTCTCTCTCTCTTTCTCTCTCTTACATTGGAGATTCCAAGACTGCCTTGATGTTGTTTTTGTTGTTTAACTAGGGCTGCTGAGCTTCTCACTCTTTTGCAGCCAATACCAAGTTGAAGACTCCTTCGTATTATCTACACTGTAGATCTAGGCTTTTCCTGTGGCTCTTCTGTCATTCCGAAACGTGTTGAGTTGCAGTCATGAGCTCCAGTTTCTCCAGCTTGGCTTGCTTTTAAAGGATCATCACATCTGGTCCCATGCTAGGAGGATGAGGCGGTTGGCATACTGTGCATTCCCTGCCATCCAAAGGGGCTATCCAAATATGCAAAGCTAAAATACTGTGCTCTGGTTCTGGGCACTCCTAAGGAATCGTCACTTCCTAGACATAGCAATTATCCAAATAGGTAAAAGCCAGAGTTAGTCTGGTACTCAGGTGACTCCTCCAAGCTTAATGTGCAATGCTGGGTTATCAACATGTTTCACCATTACAGGGGGAAACAGGTTTTATGAGTGTGTGTCATGACCTAACTGACTGCAATCTTAAATGATTGGAAGTTTTGATTGTGGAAAAATATTAGTGTTCGTAGGAGATGATGTATGTGAAAGATTGTGTTTAAAGAAATAATCTTGTATTTTAAAGATTGTAATTGTTACTTTGAGATTATGATTATGCGTGAGATATTGTTATGTAGAGAATTTTGCTTGTGATATACGATTTTGATGTTGCTGTGAGATTGTGGTTGTACTGCGTCGACGTGGCAGTAATTTACAAATTCAGGTTTTGATGCAACAGTAATTAGATTGCTGATTTATGTCAGAGGTTACATTTTAGATATTGGAATTGTATGTGTGAAGCTTTCAAAGACATACTGTGATTGTACAAGTACATATAAAGTTCTCATTGACATGCAGTGATTGTAGAAGTACTCAATGACATACTGCGATTGTACGTTAGATGTTCTCATTCACATACTGTGATTGTACGTTAGATGTTCTCATTCACATACTGTGATTGTACGTTAGATGTTCTCATTCACATACTGTGATTGTACGTTAGATGTTCTCATTCACATACTGTGATTGTACGTTAGATGTTCTCATTCACATACTGTGATTGTACGTTAGATGTTCTCATTCACATACTGTGATTGTACGTTAGATGTTCTCATTCACATACTGTGATTGTACGTTAGATGTTCTCATTCACATACTGTGATTGTACGTTAGATGTTCTCATTCACATACTGTGATTGTACGTTAGATGTTCTCATTCACATACTGTGATTGTACGTTAGATGTTCTCATTCACATACTGTGATTGTACGTTAGATGTTCTCATTCACATACTGCGATTGTACGTTAGATGTTCTCATTAACATACTGTGATTGCACGTTAGATGTTCTCATTCACATACTGTGATCGTACGTTAGATGTTCTCATTCACATACTGTGATTGTACGTTAGATGTTCTCATTCACATACTGTGATTGTACGTTAGATGTTCTCATTCACATACTGTGATTGTACGTTAGATGTTCTCATTCACATACTGTGATTGTACGTTAGATGTTCTCATTCACATACTGTGATTGTACGTTAGATGTTCTCATTCACATACTGTGATTGTACGTTAGATGTTCTCATTCACATACTGTGATTGTACGTTCGATGTTCTCTTTCACATACTGCGATTGTACGTTAGATGTTCTCATTAACATACTGTGATTGTACGTTAGATGTTCTCATTCACATACTGTGATTGTACGTTAGATGTTCTCATTCACATACTGTGATTGTACGTTAGATGTTCTCATTCACATACTGTGATTGTACGTTAGATGTTCTCATTCACATAATGTGATTGTACGTTAGATGTTCTCATTCACATACTGTGATTGTACGTTAGATGTTCTCATTCACATAATGTGATTGTACGTTAGATGTTCTCATTCACATACTCTGACTGTACGTTTCCGGGTGTGATTTACGAATTGTTACAGCGCGAATGAAATCGTGATTTAGATACTATGATTGTCATATTGACGTTATAAAGTGAAGATTGCGATTACACATGTGAGGGTGTAAGTTATAGTCAGCGATTGAACGCTTTCTCTTCCTGTGACTAGTACGGTTTCACTCCTTGTTTTGGATCGATCATACCCTGAAATTATTCTAAAATAGATGAAGTGACTACGTACCACATCCGCATTAATGACTGACACGACCTACATCTTGGACCAAGGCGTACTACTATTTTTTTTTTAAATTTATTAATTTTTTTAAAGAAAGAAAGAAAAAATAAAGCAGGAATGATACATTTTGAGATATAGCGTCCCAGAGTCATATGTCAAGTTAGTCCTATTATATAGCTCTAAAACATGGAGAACAAAAAATATAACAACCGAAAAACCACAGACTTTCATAAATGTGTGCTTGAATACAATAGAAGGATTGAAGTGGTTTGACGAGATCACTAATATGCAACTGATGACAAGAATGAATCAAGTAACAGTGGAACAAGAGACGAGACGAAGGCGTTGGCGACGTGTAGGTATTACACTGAGGAAACCTGCTAATAGCAAAACTAAGCAGTTCTTGCTCTGTAACCCCCGGGGTAAAAGGAGCAGTAGAGTGAATAATACATTGACTGGAGACAGGCATGAAGACGACGAGGAAGACATAGAAAGACCAGGAGTTGATGACACGGACAAGAAGACGCGGCATTTGTTTGTTGAAGGCCAACGCTCCTGGGGTGATGAAGAAAGGTCGCAGATTGATAGACAGATAGCCAAGCATGTAGTTATACAGTAATGTAGATAGGTTAATAGCATTGGAAGGTTGAGACGTTGGATGGTTGGAGGAATTATTGTTCTTTTTAAGATCGTGAATCTTATCTCATCCGAGCATTGAGACTCGTAGTTTAAAACTAGTCGTAGCTCTATAAGTCTTCGGGTAATTACTTTCTGTTTTTTTTTTTAAATAAGAGTTTTTGAGGTACGCTATGTTCAACATAGACACAGGGACCTTCGGTTATATTAGTGCGTATGTCCAAATATAGAAGATCTTCATTATTGAGAAATACAGTCGGAGCAGAAGATACTGAAGCGTACACATCATAGATAGTTCAAGTCTTGAGTTAGATCCAAGGTTGTTACATTATGACGAACGTGTTTGTAGAGTTGTGTATTTCTGTTTAGAGCTGATTATTTTCACAAGAGGACTTAGTTGTAAGTTTATTATAGCGTATTTTTAAAGGGCATGAAGGTATGAAGTACTTGCTGTTTCCCCTTCCCCCGTTCTCCCCCCCCCCCCCTTTTCCCTTCCCCGTAGGAAATACTCGATGGTCATTATTGCATGAGTTTTAGCTAAGTAAACGATTGAGGCAAAACACAGAAGATATACAGAACTTAAACGGATTACCAGGTTCTCCGAAAGCTCAGGTGAGGTCCGGGTCATGTCAAATTGTGAGACCCCCTCAGTGTTTGAAAAGATCATACATCATTGGCTAATGTCACATTACTCCCTCCCCCTGATCCCCCTGGTTCCCTTCTCCCCCCCCCCCTTTTTTTAAGGTGAAGTCCTGGCTAAATGGTCCTGCTGTTTCCTCCTCTGGTAAGAAATACTCAATATCATTTTTTGTTAAGTAAACTATTACGGCGAAAGTATACAGAAGATAAACCTATAACCAGGTCTTGCGAAAGCTCAAATAAGAACTGGGCCATATGAAACTGTGAGACTCCTCATTGTTTCAGAAGACGGGTAAAAAGTGGAGGACCATGCACCCTTTGTTATAAGGTGAGGTCCCCTCCATGAGGTGAGGCCATTCCGACTGCTCTTGTCGGTTCCTCCTCTCGTAGGGTCTGCCCTTTATTACTGTAATATGGCATATTTAAACATTCAAGACACTAACGAAAATCGTTCCATTCGCAATATTTAATATAAATCAATTGTTTTTACACTTGAAAATGAAGCAAATACTGTAGATTACTGGCAAGAGATCAAAAATATTTGCAAGACAAATGGACAAGGTCTTGTGGGGGAAAACGGGAACTCAAGCAAGAGGCATTCTATTTTTTCGTTGCCTTTTCAGAGACCCATGACAACTACACTGATAATGAGAAATGTATTTGTCCATCATCATCATCATTGGCATGTCTTACGCAACATGGAACCACTACTATTGCCAGTCCCCATGCCGGACGCCTGTCCCAACCATTCTTGCAGGGGTGGTTTCTGTGGCAAATTTTTTACATGATAAGGTTGTCAGTCCGCTCCCCCCACATGCACAGTCTCATATTAGTCCCCTTGTACGACATTCCTGAGGGTACAGTAGTGTTATTCTTTCTTTGCCCCTTCAGAGACCCCCTGGGGCATACGTCCATTATAGTGAGTTTTTAAGTGTGTGTAGTTTTACCACATTCATTCATCAGCACTTCAGCACTTCAGCTTATCAATGACCATAGGCGTTGAACAAACTTATGCCAAACTGTCATGTCACGTGCCATCAGCTCCAAGTCTTTCCATGTCCTCTTGAGATATGTCTCCATTTTTCTTCTCTCTGTGTTCATTGGTCTCTCTTAACCTCTCTTAACCTCTCTTACCCTCTCTTACCCTGGCGATTCTAGAACAAGTACTGCCTGGTAATGCTAACAACAGGTTTCCTAATGTGTGTCCTATCTATCTCCAGCGTCTTCCTCTCATCTCTCGTTTCACTGGCACTTGCCTGGTTCTTGTCAACAGTTCCACATTAGCGATCACGTCATACTACTTGTATTCTACGCAAGCACGGGTTGGATAAGTAGTAAGTAGATAATTAAGTGGGTAGGTGAATAAAAAGAGGAGACAACCAAACAAAGAAATATCGAACCCTGTATAATGTGACATGCGTTTGATATTTACCTGGAAGTCAGTACTAACTGATATTGAATCCTGCCCTCCCAGCCTAGCAAGTTCCCCCCTTGACTTCCTGGTAGTAACCTTTATAGAAAGTCTACATTCTTACCCTCGTTCCCAGCTCAAAAACTTTCCAGACAATACTGGTTTTGGTTTGCTCTAGATTCTCATCGATGTGTGACGAACTCGGGTATTTGAAATAGGTTGGAAAGAACGATCGAAAAAATTACAATGAAGCAGTGTTATGAGAGAGAAAGAGAAATATTGCGATAAAGAAATATAATGAGGTTGAGGTACAGGGGATCCTCACCGTAATTAATAAGAAGATGAGCTAGGACAAGATTGTTCCACGGGATCGCTGTGTGAAAGTCTATCACGTACTCTAATTAAGTGTGATGGTAGAGACTTCGATCTGCCGCTAAGTAATCACAACCCGGCCATTATTTGTCTCAGCGTGGGAGCATCCTTCCTGGATGTTCTCTCCTAAGTGTCACATCTGACAAAAGGGTAAAATAGGTGTGCTCGGAAACTATTTTCCTTTGAGCGTTTTTTGTATCTTAGCCCTCTCCTGCTCTCTCTGTCGCAGGTAACTACAGACGTCATTTTCTCTGGGATAGGCCGGAACATGTTTTTTTTTTTTTTTTTGTAATGTCTTTGCTCCTTCCTGTGTCTCACCTTGAACTTAGGACACAACCAGCCTTCGAGGCGTTGAGACAATATGAACCGACTGTCATCTCCAACCGTGCCTAAGAAAGTCAGTGGTTATTGGGAAATGACTACGATTATATATTTTATTGGAATTTTGAGGACTACTATATAGTTACCTGAAACATGTGGACTACTTTACATCTTATTGTGAAAATGAGACTTCTATACGTCATACTTGTCAATCAGGACAACTATATATCTAGGACATTGGGGACTTTAATGTATTAATATTGGTGAATGATGACTGCTGTATATGTTTCTGGAAAATGAGTTCTACTATAGATTTCATTGGAATATGACACGACTAATATATATATATATATATATATATATATATATATATATATATATATATATATATATATATATATATATATATATATATATATATGTATATAGTATATATGTATAGTATATATATATATATATATATATATATATATATACTAGCGGTCATACCCGACCCAGCGCTGGTCCATGTCGGAATGAGTGCAAGTCGGGTTTGGTGCGAATCGTTTTAGGAAGGTTTAACTTTTTTTGTTTTTAATTGTACTGTTGCATTGAGGTGTGCTTCTAAGGGAAACAAAAATAAGTAAGGGCTTCTTTGAAGACGACATTGGTATTACAGTCACTTGACATGTAAATGTTCCGACGCAGGCAAATCATCGGGATTCTTGGTATGCAGACTTTCTCCCCGCTACCACAACCACCAGTCTGCTTTTTTTTATTTTTTATTCCAAGAATGACCTTTTTTTAAATCGTAAAAAGTCAAAGCATTTAAAAACAGACATAAGTAAGAGAAAAAGTACATGCAATCTGCACCTATATACATCTATACATACATATACATACACGCACATACATACATGTGTATTCATGCACATACGTACCTCCACACACACGCTCTTATATATTGAAATGTATGCACGTACACTACTAATGCCCTTTCCTCTATAAAATAATGATGTAAGGGGATGCATTACATATAAAAGCACACACGTGTAATTTCACATGCATACTTAAACATACAAATGGTGGAGAATAGAACTAAATAAAATAAAGTAATGATTTCATTCAAATAATGTTTTGCGCTTCCCTTCTCGTTCTCATTCTCTTTGCTCTGCTGCTTAGTCTCCCAAGTGATGAAGTTCTGTTGGACGATGTGATAGGCGTAGAGTAAAGCAAAAATGAAATTAAATTAAAGTACCTAACTAGAATAAATACACCTATGTGTTAAAAAACCTAAGAAAAGGAAACCTACTATTTCCGAGAAGTGGGATAATAATGCCTAAAAATGATCCCAAAATTTTAAAAAATCTAAGTGTTTTTAAAAGAGGCACACAAACCATGTCTACGATATAATTAAAGACAAAAACGTAACAAAGAAATGAAAGGAATACTGAAAATAATTAAGTAGTAAACTTATTACGTAGTAAATGAACTTAATAATGAACTGTGAAAATTATTATGTAGGTAGGTAGCTAATATTCCCCAACAGAATAGTAACTGAAAAAAAAAACTAAAGCTACTTGCCTTTTCTCCATATCCAAATGAATCGCTAACCAATTATTATGTCAGAACATACACAAATCTTCTAGAACATACACACATCTTCTAGCACAAATAATTTGCATGAAGGCTTCTGTGTACACGAAATTGGTAGTAAGAACTCTACATAGCTGAGAATTAATCAAAATTTCCTTGTCAGGAATCCTGCACAAATAATTTAAATGAAGGCTTCTGTGTAGACAAAATTGGTAGTAGCAATTTTTTTTTTAAGGTGTTTGCTACTTTTCTTTGTAGCACGCCCCTTTCAACCATCTACCATATACATGGAGCTGTTGGTTATATCAGGACGTGTTTCATTTATTGTAATATGTTTTTGTTTGTATTTATTTTTATGTATGTATCTGGGGGGAGTCTTTCACCTGTGTAGACTACTGGCTCGGATCCTTTTTTATTTATTTTTTATATGTTAGCTTTAGTTTTTGTATTATAGTGTTTTATTAACTTAGTACTTCTGATGGGGTCTTAGTGCCTATGAGATTTTCTACACTCATTTCTACCTTGTGGTTACTACAGTATGTCTTAATGTTTTGCCTCTGCTGGTCATATTTTTTGCAGTCAACCAGAAAGTGTTTAATTGTGTTTGGTTCTTGACACTCTTCACGCGTGGGTTCCTCAATCATGAAGTATCCAGTTTCAAGCTTGAGCCTCATATGTTTTTAATTAATTTGTATTTTTAGTTTATCTTGTATTTGGCATTTTTTGCTTGTTTTTTTAAGGATTTTATGAGTGTCTTGCTTTTTTACTTTGGTCCCATGCTATTATCCACTCTTTAGTTATTGCTTGAGCAATTAAGCTCTTAATTTCAAACTTCCCTAAGCCTACTTCAATTTTGTTACAGCTAGTTCTCCCCCCTTTGGCTTCTTTGTCTGCAAGCTCATTTCCTGCTATCCTAAAATGTGCTGGTATCCATGTTAGTGTTACACTGCATCCTATAGTGTGCAGATATGTATTGACCTGTAGTATTTCCTCTATAATATCTGGCCTGCTACATTCATTTCTGTTTCTGATAGCTAGTACTGATGAATTGGTAGTAACAACTCTACATAGCTGAGTATTAATTAAACTTTCCTGGTCAGGAATCCTGATTTTAAAAATTTGCATAACAGTTGCAACGCACTTATTTATTTAAGTAAGAACGCTATAAAGCTGAGTGTTATTCAAAGTGTCCTTGTCAAGAATCTGGTTTAGAAAACTTACATAACAGAAACCAACGCACTTCTTCTAAATTTAACGAAAAAGGATAAAATTTATCCTTTAACCCAAGAAACGGTAAAGTTTTCACGTCCCTTGTCCCTTGAGATAAGAATGAATTGAGTGAAGAAAAATTCACTGCTCAGCCTCCTGATGTTGTACCTCGATGATGTATAGCGTAAAACGTTTCCGGAGAAACGTCCAATTGGCTGAAGCAAACCGCATCAAAATCAGTTCAGCGGTTCTCGAGTTAGGAGGTAACAGACAGACTGACGTTCGATTATATATATATATATATATATATATATATATATATATATATATATATATATATATATATATATATATATATATATATATATATATATATATATATATATATATATATATATATATATATATACCCTCACAGAGGCCCGGGCCACTTCCATTTTTGAGGGCCCCCCCTCCCTAGTAAATTAAAAAATGAGGAAGTGCGAAAACAATGATACAAAACTAGTAGTATATTTTAAATGTTTACATTTAATACAATAACGATTTTAACACAGAAAAAGAACATTGTAACACTTTGTAATAAACGTTCCCATTTTTATTGAACATGTGATTTTCTAGCTTTTTGTGTGCAAATTCACCAATTAAAGTGGAAAAATCTAGTTTTCTTGCAATGTCAAAGTTTATGTTAAGCATAGCAAGGCCATTCAAATGATCTTGTCCCATAGCTGAACGGTAGTAATTCTTGACCTGTTTCAGCACATTGAATGACCGTTCACCCGAAGCTACTGATGCGGGTAAACTCAGAAAAATCCTCAACGCAACAGTGACATTAGGAAACACACCAGAAAGTCCAAGTTAGAGTATTTCTTAAAGTAATTAGTTTGGCTTACAATTCAGTTTAAAGTTGGCGGAATGTCTTCGCTTGAGGAAAATCATCTCATCAAACAGATCCAGTGATATTTCTTTTGCGTACTTCCTTTGGAATTTTTCTGCTGATAAACGTAGATCTTCAGTACTGAGGTCATTACATTTTTAGAGAAACTCAAACAGGTTACAAATTATATTAAGGGACTCAAACCGCCTTAAAATACCTGATATATTGAGTCAACAATAACAAAAAAGACATTGATTCTGTAATGTCGCTCAACATCAGAATCATTATAAAGTTTGCGGCTGCAGGTAAACTGAGATGATGTATCAATATGCTGACTCTGCGCTACCAATTTGGCCTCATTCAAGATCGCAACCCACTGTTCACGAACCTGCTGAATGTCAGCAATGAGGCTTTCAATGTTACCCCTCTCAACATCAAGCGTAGCATTACGTGCTTCAATCACCAGATTAGTCTGGTGGATCATTGTAAGTAACTTAACCCACAGGGAAGCCATTAGAACAAATTCAATTTTTGACATGTATTTCTGGATAGAAGTAAGTTCAATTCGAGCCTGTGCAGTGAGATTGAGATATTCCAGTTCACTTAAAGCCTTTCTTACTTCACCCATATGATGTGCAATTGGTCTTACTCCATCAATCCTTGCAGACCATCTAGTTTTTGACAGCCCATGCAGTGAAACAGGAGGATGACTGTTTCAAAACTCCAGTCCTGCATTCCCGTGGGTTATATTACAACAGCCAACATTATTTTTCAACCTACTTACAAACGGAAAAAATATGTTGTTGTCTGTTTCTACACATAATTGAGGAGGGCTGAATATAAATGGAGGTTAAGTTCTGCTGTATGTTGTTTTACACTTTACTAAGGCTGTGTAAATTTGTATGATGAACGTCGTCTTCTTTCAAACCTGTCGGTGTATTGCTGTGTCTGTAATTATAACCAAATTAAGAGTTAACGTCAAAAGTGTAAATCTGAAGCCCCCCCCCCCCCGAAAATGTGAGGCCCGGGCCAAATGGCCCTGCTCCCCCTCCCCCTTTAAGAGGCCCTGTATATATATATATATATATATATATATATATATATATATATATATATATATATATATATATATATATATATATATATATATATATATATATATATATATATATATATATATATATATATATATATATATATATACGCACACACACAAATCTAAAGTTGATTTAATCATTTTGAATGTACTACATCCGTAGGTCTCAGACAATATCTTAAACACACTTAAACAGAGCTTTACAATAATAATAAGAGGAATTTCGCTGAATTAACTCAACTGGGGGCTTGAACGAGCTAACGAATTATAAGAAAACCCTAACCTTCACAAACGTTGACGGCAGATACTAGAGTTAACATTTGCTCAGCCTCATGCAGCATTGTTCTCGCTTTTCTGAATATCTTGTGAACCCTCCCTTGAGGTAGAAGCATCATTATCCTTCTACCTACAACTCTGACCCTACTGCAGAGCTAAGGGGAGGCAACCCGTGACCGTGGATAAAAGGCCCATGCAATGTTTAAGTTGCCACTCAGTTTATGTCATGATGATCAAGGTGTTGTGTGAATACACTTCCGAACAATAATGCTATTGCATTGGGCCTTTGACATAAATTCCTGTCTTCATTCAATACTAGGCATATTTCTTTTTCATTTAACTAGTAATAACTAAGCGTGTTTTTACAACTCGCTACATCGATATAGTTCTCTTTGCAGATTTGTTGTTCAACGTAGGAAACGGAGACTTTCCTGTACAGGGAGGGAAAATCAGTTTGAATAATACTCAGCTATGTAGAGTTGTTCACGATATCTAAGCGTTGATCACTTCTGTTTATCCGGACATAATAAATTTACGAAGTAAATCTCCAATCATGGTTTAAGGAACGCGCTATTTTGGCACCTAAAAATGATACTGCAACTAAAATAAATAATCTTATATTGGATCAGTTTGACTCTCCTTGCCGTACATACAAGTCCGTTGATACCACCTAAGACGAACAAGACTCCGTACATTTCCCAGTTGAGTTTGTAAACTCTTTAAATCCTTCAGGGTAACCGTCTCACGAACTACGTTTAAAGTTTGTGTACGTTTAAAGTTTGTGTACCAATCATTTTACTCCGCAATCTTAGCCCACCCAAACTGTGTAATGACATTGGATTCCAAATTACATCTTTGAAGAACTACACATTGGAGGCAACCATCCTGACAGGATGTGATAGCGGGCTGAAAGTCTGCATACCAAGAATCCCTATGATTCCCTCCGATATGCCGTTCAATTTTAAGAGACTCCAATTCCCTGTAAGAGTCTGTTTTTCAATGACCAATAATAAAGTACAAGGTCAAACGCTTCACGTGGCCGGCGTCGACTTGAGCGATAAGGTCTTCTCACATGGTCAACTGTAAGTGGCATTTTCCCGAATAAGTACACTGGAACACTTATACGTGTTGTCACCAAGTGACTGTACTACGAATGCCGTCTACAAAGAAGCCCTCACTTATATTATCTGTGTTAGAAGCACACATCAATGCAAGAATGCAATTAAAACAAAACAAAAAACATGAACCTTCCTAAAACGATTCGCACCACACCCGACTTGCACCCATTCCGACATAGAACAGGGCTAAGCCGGGTATGACCGCTCTCTCTCTCTCTCTCCCTCTCTCTCTCTCTCTCTCTCTCTCTCTCTCTCTCTATATATATATATATATATATATATATATATATATATATATATATATATATATATATATATATATATATATATATATATATATATAAAAATAATAATAGTTGCCCATCGCAAGCGAAGATGGCGACAGCTTCAGACTTGAATTGTGAGACCTCTGTGCCGTGATCTCATGTGGCTAATTAGTCCTATTTTGGCCCTACAGGCCATGCCACATACGGGGCACACATGGTTAGAGTCGATAGTAGTGTTGCTACGCATTCTGACTTTTCTTGCAGCACGCTTGCCTTCTGCCTTATCAGCTAAATTCTGTTCTGCAATGATATATATATATATATATATAACGCTTCTTCACAATAGTGTAGAAGGGCAGCAAATATAAGATTTTTTTGACGATTTATTTTCCGTTATACCAATGTTTTCCTTTACTCGATTTCTTGCCCCATCCCACTGGCGCTGTCCCTACCCACTTATGGCAGCCTTGTATGAGACAGTCGAGTCGCAAAAAATAGTAGGAATACTGGCCTTGACATTACTGATCATTAAGTTTCAATGTACCTAGTCTGAAGAGGAGAAACAGAGCAGTACAGTATAATACAATGCAAATATGTTCTATCGCTGGTTATGGGCTAGTGACATAATAGTTCGATTGCATTTTATGCGTCGGATGCATTCCTGAAGACATAATTCAGAACTCGGATAATTCAAGACTACTTTTCTAATCGCAATAAATGTAACTTATGGATTCGCATTATTTCAAATCTTCCGCATAAAGTGAGACCATAAATGTTCTATATAGAACTGTTTCAAATTCACCTTACAAGATCCATAATTAAATGCTACTCCACCTGGGACCATCTGGGAGAGAAGCAGTCCTGGATCTAATTAATAAGACATGAAGATCAGGCAAACTTCCTACAGCCTGGAAGAATGCACATATTGTCCCCATTTTAAAAACCAACAAAACCCCAGTTGAACTCAAATGCTATCGTCCGATATCTCTAGCATCATGTCTGGGCAACATTGCTGAAAGAATGATAAACACACGTCTCTATTGGTTCCTTGTGAGTGCCAGTATTCTGTGTCATGAACAGGAAGGGAGGCTTCCAGAACCAGAAGCTGCACAGAGGACCAGCTTTTTCGGTTGACGCAAAGAATTCATGATGGCTTTCAGAATAAAAAACATACTGTGGCTATCTTCTTTGACCTCCATCAGGCCTATAATCGTGTATGGAAAAAAGGCCTCCTGATGAAAATAACTGGCATAGGAATACATGGCAAGTTATACAACTGGATAAATTTGACTGATCGAACAATCCAGATAAAGATAAACGATGCAATCTCATTTAAAGAAGTCTTAGCGACGGGCTTACCTCAAGGCTCATCATTAAGCTGCACTCTATTTCTCATCTATATCAATGACTTAGCTGACCTGATCAAAGCCGAAAAAAGCTCTTTACGCTGATGACCTGGCAATATGGTAGAGTCATGAGAATGTTGAAATTGGAATCAGAGACTAAACGGAGACCTAAAAAGACTTCATGAGTACTGCCAAACAGGAAATCTAAAGATCATCTATGTAAAGACGGTGTACACTATCTTTACCAAAAGCCATAAAGTAGCCAAGAAGAATATCAACTTGAGGCTAGACAAACGCCAAGTGACAAAAGAAGAACTTTTTACGTATCTTGGAGTTGCACTAGATCGACAGCTCAGCCTCAAGAACCATATTGAGAATTATTACAACTAATGAAGAAGCTTGCTGGCACAACATGGCGATCAGACAAGGATACTCTGAGAGGAGTGTACCTTAGCTATGTCCGTTTAGTGATAGAATACAAGAAGTCACTGCTTATAGCCTGCTCAAAGTTAAACCTAGAGTCCCTCGACAGAGTGCAAAGCAATGCTCTTCGACTAATTAGTGGAGCTATGAGATCAACTCCAACTGCTGCATGTGAAATGCACACAAATGTGGAAACCCTTGGGTTGCAGGGGGATAAAGCTGCTTAGAAGTTTATGAAAGATGTAAGAGAATGAACCGAAACCACCTCAGTAGACACCTTGTAGAAAACGTGGAACACAAGCAAAGGATAAAACACAAGTCAGTCTTACACCTTGTCCATAAAATTCAAGACAGATACCATCTCCCAGAAAGAATACAAGGTATACAGAAAGTAGTACAGAATTTACCACCACATGCCCGCTTAAAAACACCAGAAGTACAAATAAAATTAGTAGATGGAACAACCAAACATTCCGACCCAATCAGTTCTTATGAGTGCATCACAACGAACCATTGATGCTTACCCTGAAGATTGGTTGCATGTTTATACTGACGGATTTGCATTTACGGCCACCATCAAAGCAGGTTATGGAGTCTACATGTGTTATCCAGATAGATCCTTCGGCAAGCTTTTTGATGCATGCGGGGAGTTTTGTTCCAACTATGAAACTGAAATCATTGCACTGGATTTGAAGACTGTATTTGATGCCTTTACCTCATTTTTACTGACTCCATCCATGTCTGCCCTTCGAGTTCTATAAGGCGGTGGACATTGTGGAACTGAATTAACAAAACTAATCCTAGAAGCTGATCAGCTTATCACTTCCTATAGCATCAAAACAGTTATGTAGTGGATCCTTGGTCACTCATGTACACCAGGTAATGACATAGCAGACACATTAGCAAAGAAGGGAACAAGACAAGAACAACCACTCACAGCAGCAACTCTCCAAACAGCCAAACAACTCATACGAACAACAAACAAAGAAACTTGGCTGAACAGATGGGCCACGTGAAACACCGGGCGAGAGGTTTACAGACATATGGCCGGTCCTGACTCTAATGACAACATTGGCCATCTTATAAGGAGGGATCAGAGCACCATTTTTTAGCTCCGAACACAACATATACCACTCAACAACCATTTGAACAGAACCCAACCACAACCCACTCAGAGTGCCAGCTATGCAACTACCCCAACGACACTGTTGACCATCACCTCTTTGAGTGCCCAGTACTCGATGATGTTAGGAGAATTATACTTTCTCCGAGACCTGATAAGTGGAACTCATTATATAGAGAAACAAAACAACTTGCGAAAACATGCAGATACCAATACATAGTATTGGGCCGAAGGGCGAGAGCACAAGTACCCCCCTGGATAGATAACAACAACAATGATGCGTGCCGTCCATCAGTTGTAGTAATATATATAATCGGAACAATGTCCGTGGCCAAATACACACATAGAGGTATGTCGACAGACACGTATCAACTTGAATGCCAATATAAGCGTAACGCCTCTTCACAAGTCACGATACACAATTTATTGAGGTACTGTTACATAGCTCCATCAAGTATAATAATATATTCAAGCCCAATGGCTTACTTACTTACTTGGTCGTTCCCCTTCTACCGTGAGGTGTAGAGGTTTGGAAGAGAGAGCGCCAGACTAACCTATCGGCTGTCTTCCTCCTGGCCAGGTTACATTCTAGTCCTCGGTCCTTTAAAGATTGTCTAATGTTATCCTCCCAGCAGTTTCCCATGCTTGTCGTGGTAGCCGATCTTCTCCCATTCTGCAGACATGGCCAAACCATCTTAGTTGGGACTGATCCACTTGGGTCTGCAGGGTGTGGGATTTTAGCCTTGACGTATCGTCTGGTTGCGGACCATGTCTCTTCTTGTTATTTCAACCACCTTCCTCAAATACCTCATTTCTGAGGTCTGGATCTGGCTTTTGTGGGTTGTAGTCATTGCCCATGACTCGCGTCCATACGTCAAGACGGGGACATAGGTGGAGCGGTATACAGCCATCATCTTTTTCTTACCAACTTCTCTCTTGCTGAGGAATCCTCGATTTATGGCTTGAAAAAGTCTTCCAGCTGCTGCTTTTCGAGTTGCCAACTCTTCTTGTATGCCTCCCTTCCGGTCTACAACAGCTCCGAGGTATTTAAAGTGGTCAACCTGCTCCAGGACCTGTTCTCCCAGCTTAATCTGATGTCTTCTTTCCTCCCGTGATATCACCATGGTTTTTGTTTTAGAGCTGCTTATGACCATCCTTCTCTTCTCCAGCTCTTCCATCCAGACTTGCAGGTTGGATTGGAGATGTGCCTCTGATTTAGCAATCAGGGCAACATTATCAGCAAATACAGACCTGTCTCATCTTCCAGTACCCCACTAAATACTTTCTTGTTCTCTCCTTACATGCCTTGATGGCATCGTCCATGAGGAGTATGAAAAGGTAAGGTGACAGGATATCATCTTGTCTTACACCAGTGGTGGTCCTGAACTCTTCTGACTTATGGTTTGCCGTCCTCACATAATTTCTGCAAGACTTGTAGAAGCTCTGTATAGCATGAATCAGAGGTGCTGGAATGTTCTTTCTTGCCAAACAGTCCCAAAGTTTGCTCCAGGGGACCCTGTCAAACGCCTTTTCCAGATCTATGAAGCAAAGATGGATCTCACTCTTATACTCAAGAGCCTCTTCACTCAACTGTCTGAGTGTGAAGATTAGGTCTTGAGTACTTCGGTTTGCTCGGAATCCACACTGAACCTCAACCAGTTGTAGCTCAGCTAGGCATCTGAGTCTCTGCTCTAGGATTCTAGAGTAGATTTTACCAAGGACACTGGGAAAGGATATGCCTCTATGGTTTCCACATTGTCAATTGTCATCCTTTTTTAAAATTGGTGTTATGATGGCAATCTCCCAATCCTTTGGTATGGTCTTGGGGCACCACGCTGCCTGTAGAATCCTTAAGAGTAATAGGTCGCTTGATGCTCCCATGTACTTAACCATTTCTGGTGTTATACCATCATGCCCTGCTGCTTTGCCCATCTTGATTTTCTCCACTGCTGCCTTCGGCTGTTCTATCTTTATGTCATCTTCACCACCATTGGTGTTCTCTTCTGTGCTATCATTTCTGATGCTTGATCTTGCTCACCATCAAGGAGTTCTGAGAAATATTCTTTCCACCTTTACATTACTTCGTTCGGGGAAGTAAGCAATTTGCCTTGCTTTTCCTTTATAAATTTAACAGGGCACTGTTTTTCCTTCCTCGTGTTCTTTAGGGTCTTATAGAACAATTTCTGGTTTCCTTGCGCATCTTTTTCTAGCTTTTCTCCAAATTCTTCCCAGGACTTCTGTTTTGCTGCTAGCACCTTGTTCTTTGCTTCTGTTCTGAGTATCACATATTTTCTGCATTTCTCTGTTTTTCCTGGTGTGTTTTTAGCTCCTAAGTATTGTTTCCATGTGTTACGTCCTTTTTGGGTTCCTTAACAGTATTAAAGTAGACACGGGTCTCACTCCTGTTAAGAGGGTACGCATCAACAAATGTGGTAAGAATATATTTGTAATTAAATTCATCGCGCACGGAAGCGCACATATTTGTGCGTGGGTACTTTTGCGTTTTGTTGCTAAACACTAGATGACGCAGTGACCTCACAGAGAGAGAGAAATGTAAAGGCTGTGATGGAAGTCAGACATTGGTCTGTTTGTTCGAACCCCATATTACGGGGATACTACTGTTTATGTCTATGGTATACGGCCTTCCATGTGGAAGCTATTGCCGTGTGGACTTCACAGTAAGTTTGTCATTGAAGCTAATGAAAAATAAATATATATATTGCAGTTTCGCCATAATGAATCTAGTCAGCACATTCAATGGGGAATTATTGACCCTCCATTAGGGTGTACTGAAATGGATCACAGAATAAAGTGAAGTTAGTGGATCCAGCCGATTATTTGTCAAGTACGTGCCGCTTGGAAGAAGTATATCACAAACGTGAATACAAATATAAATTATATTTTAGCCGTCCGATGGATTACGGCAGATGATGAGAGGTCATTCAAATTCAGGACTTAGGATTATATATGTATTGTTTACTTTGATGCCTCAAATAGGATATTCAGATATGCCAGATATATTGTTTACGATGCCATTTAAAGATGGGACAATCTTTGATGTATCACATACCCTTGGTTATAATGGGTATGTCTGCCCTTGAGAGGTCGGCCGTTATAATAATAGATGTCATTCAAGCTCATGATCTAAATTGTTTGATCATATATGAACATTGAGGCTTTACTTACGATGTCCTGTCGTCTTTTCATTAATATGACTATCATGAGACCATCCGATCACATAGTCTCATGATAGTCATATTAATGAATAGACGACAGGACATCGTAAGTAAAGCCTCAATGTTCATATATGATCAAACAATTTAGATCATGAGCTTGAATGACATCTATTATTATAACGGCCGACCTCTCAAGGGCAGACATACCCATTATAACCAGTCCTGAATTTGAATGACCTCTCATCATCTGCCGTAATCCATCGGACGGCTAAAATATAATTTATATTTGTATTCACGTTTGTGATATACTTCTTCCAAGCGGCACGTACTTGCAGATGATGAGAGGTCATTCAAATTCAGGACTTAGGATTATATATGTATTGTTTACTTTGATGCCTCAAATAGGATATTCAGATATGCCAGATATATTGTTTACGATGCCATTTAAAGATGGGACAATCTTTGATGTATCACATACCCTTGGTTATAATGGGTATGTCTGCCCTTGAGAGGTCGGCCGTTATAATAATACATGTCATTCAAGCTCATGATCTAAATTGTTTGATCATATATGAACATTGAGGCTTTACTTACGATGTCCTGTCGTCTATTCATTAATATGACTATCATGAGACTATCCGATAACATTGATATATATTGACATTTTCTCCATGTGTATTGATATGCAAAATCGTCAATGACAGAGGATGTATACTCTGCCCGTCTTATCGTACGTCAAACGTGATTGTCTAATAAACTGTATAAATTTATACAAGAGTTCCAGTGTGCTTCATTTGGGCACTGGCATTTGTTGACGTGCCCTGTTGATATTCCTGTTTGCCTGATCGCCACATAACCAAATAACATTCGCGTTATCAGCACCAGTAGTCAACTAGTCATCATACCAAATAACGACTACAACAGCTAGTAACCACTACAACAGCTGGTTGGCCAGTGTGATGTGAAAAGGTCTACTACAATGGTAGCAAGTTTCAAGGGAACGAATTTAATTTCCATGGAAGAATCATATCAAATCTCGTGAGCTTTCAAGGCGACAACATCTTGGACTTGGGATCAAATATAACGGTTATCCAAGGTCAAGTGGACTTCAACTATCAACATCAACGTTGGATACAGTTACTATTTCACGTCAACATGTGTATCATGGCTCAATCATGTAGCGCCCGGATGCCAAAATCACAAACTTTTTGAGGACAGGGAAATTTTTTCTTCTATAAAGATAAGTAAAAAAATTGAGTGTTCTGTTCACCGTGGCATGTATAGCTGAGCCCTTTTCTTTAAATATGTCCATATTTGCATTTGATGTTATGTGTTTCGTGTATTATGTTAGCGGTTGGGTTTGGCGGCTCTCGAAAGAAATATCCCAGATTCATCCCCGGGCCTTCGTGAGTGTTCTGTAGGGACACCTTTTACAGACTTCCCGCAGTGGAATGTTCCAATACATATGTGATGAAGGATTTTTGAGTCCACTGTGTTTGGTTGTCTGTGACAACTAATTGTTTAGCTGTATCGTCGAGATTTTATTATTGTTTTCGTAGTAATTTCTTATATGTGCCTTATTTGTATGATGTATTTTGTTTTTAAACGTCCGTCTTTACCTCACTATCGTTTATTTTTATACACCATTTGTGTTTATACCTTGTGTTGTCACTTGTCTTGTCATTTTTTCTTCGCAGTTGTCATTGCATTCTTTGCAAAATTCTCTTTTTAGTTCTACTTTGTGTTTCATTTGATTCCTGCGAACGTAGTCATTCGTCCTTTAATATCTTGTCCTTGTCACTATTGTCTGCATTGTTTATTTCTGTTGTACTCTGATAATATTTTAATGCATAATTTGATTCTTTGATTAATAACATTATTAATATTTAATAAGTAATTATACAGGTTCTTGGACAGGAACTGATCACAAGTTAAGTAGGGAGTAAATTTTAAACCCTTTGGACAGTTGGTTGACTAAGTAAGTCACAATATTGGTTAAAATGTCGATCATGGATCATTTTCTTCGGGAAGGAAGAAGATTACGTTTATATGGCGCAAACCTGGAGGATTATGCCACAGAACAGTTCCTACTTCAGGCGAGCAATGATCTTAAAGTATATGCTCTGTGTAATTATGGATACGGCTATTCCAAGGATAGAGTACTTAGACTTACTAAATTACTATCCACACTTTTTTATGATGAAGAAAACCCGACTACTCAAGACAGTAGTAGTATTGAGTTGAATGAGTTGAAAACGACCATAACGAAGCATAAGGGTAAGGAGATTACCCTTACTAATGAGCTGATACAGCAAAAAAGGGAATATGAGAAAAAGTGGTCAGCAAGGGATTTTGAAAATGCTGAATTGAAGAATAAGGTGATGCTTTTGATAGCGGATAATGAGAAATGTTATGAATTTTCGTTTAAACAGAAGAAAGAGTTGGAGGATGAGGTGTGCTTATTAAAACAAACTATAGATGACCAAACGGTTAAGGTTAACTCTTCCACGCTTGAATTAAAACTACTGCGTGAAGATAATGAGAAATTTATGATTGAATCTCAGAAAAGTAACGAGACATGTAAGACATTGTTTGAGGAATTGAAATCTAGGTGTGAAAAGTTAAAATCAGATTACGACAATTTAATTTCTGAACGTATCAATTTGAAATCAGAAAATGAAGAAGTGAGTATAGAATCCTACAATACTGATATTGTATCAAACTTGATTGATGATTGTTTAACTGATGACAGGGTAACGGCCTTAGAATCGTTACTCTTGAATGAGAAACATAAATATTGCGAACTAGAAAAGAAAACGCAACTGCAAATTAATAAACTCTCAACTAAATTGAATTCAGTTGATTCTTTACTTGGTAGTGAAAGGAAGATAACTACTAACTTAGATAAATTAAATAAGATGCAAAGGCAGGAGATTGCATTCCTGACTTCTGAAGGTAATAAATTAAGAAGGAGGGTCGATGGTTTATTGGATGTCGTGTTGAGTAATAAAATAGTGTTCAATAGAAGGGATGATAAACCTATTACACGACATGCCGTCAATACTAGGGGTGATACTAAAGTATCGACACACCCAGTTCTAGTTAGGAAACACTGACAAACAACATTTTTCTTTCTTATATAAGAATAAGTGTTCTTATGTCAGTTTTTTGCGCTGATTTCAAATTTGAAATCCGTTTATCTCTATCACGTCAGGTTTTTAAGATATTTGTGAATACATATATTTTTGGGAAACCGTTATGTGCTCCGTTTCATTTTTACTACATAACTTATTAAAAATTAATAAAATGCAAAATAATTCCACTTTTTATACTGCTAAAAGATGCATGACATATGTTACGCTATTTTTCCAATAGTTACTGTATTTTGAAATAATTCTGAGCGAAATATGGCTTCTAGAAGTTGTAGAAATTCAGCTGATCAGTTCTGTTACGTGTGCGGATATTTTACCGATCGTGTTCACCAGAAAAACTTTACACCATTACTAAAGAAAGCATATGAACTTTATTTCGATTCGAAAGTTGATGATGCAAATAAATCTTGGAAGCCAAATGCAGTTTGTTCGACTTTGTGCAAATACATTGGCAGGTTGGTTACGAAAATCGCCGAAGCATAAGTCGATGCCTTTTGGAGTGCCAGTAATATGGCATGAACAAGACAAATCACGCTACTGATTGTTACTTCTGCTTGACAAATATCCATGGTTTCACTTTTAAAACTAGAAAGTCTGTGGTTTATCCAAATATTGAATCGGTTTCGAAACCAGTGTCTCGTGATCCAATCACGTGTCCGATCCCAGTTCCACCAGAACAATATCCGTTGGACGTCAATGAACCATCAGAAAGTGATAGTTTACCTGCTTCAGAAACTAATTCTGACTCGGATTATATACCGGTGAATGATGGTGTTCACTTAATTAACCTTTCAGATCTAATACGTGATCTCGCTCTTACCAAAGGACAAGTGGAATTACTCGGTTCGCGACTCAAAGAATGGAATCTTTTAGCGCTCAATACTTTGATATCTAAATTTCATCATAGACACAGAGAACTTGTTCAATACTTTGAGATGGATGATGACATTTGCTATTGCAAAATTCCAGTCGCCTACTCTGTTCATATGAAAGAAACTTATGACAATATGGCTATACTTTTGGCAAAAATAAAGTACAATGACTACCAATGGCGGATTTGTGGAGACCTAAAGGTCATTGCAATTCTCACGGGCATGCAGACTGGGTATACTAAAATTTTGTTGCTTCCTATGTGAATGGGACAGCCGCAACAGACAGGAACATTATGCAAGAAAGGTGTGGCCTATCAGGGATCGTATGCAGCTCGGGCATAAAAATGTAATACACGAGCCATTAGTTAACAAAGACAGCATCATTTTAACACCGTTACATATAAAGTTGGGGCTCATGAAGAATTTCGTAAAAGCATTAGATAAAATGAGCAAAGCTTTCACTTATCTTCGAGAAAAGTTTCCGCAAGTTAGCGATGCAAAGATAAAGGAAGGTATCTTTGTAGGACCTCATATTAGGAAAGTTATTGCAGACAAACAATTCGAGAACTTGTTACATGGTAGTGAACTTCACGCATGGATGGCATTCAAATCGATCGTCGATAACTTTCTGGGAAATCACAAATCTGTCGACTATGTGCATATTGTTAAGCAGTGCATAGATGCATACAGAATTATGGGCTGTAACATGTCCCTCAAAATCCATTTGCTCGATTCGCATCTTGACTTTTTCCCTGACAACCTTGGCGAAGTCAGCGATGAACATGGAGAACGATTCCATCAAGATATCGCCGTAATGGAGTCACGTTATCAAGGACGGTGGAGTGTGACCATGCTTGCCGATTATTGTTGGATGTTTCATCGCGATTTTTTTTTTTTTTTTTTTTTTCTTAACCAGCGGCACTTGGGCTTTCAGCCCTTCGGCCCAATGACATGTCATTGCGAGGCTGGGGAACCTGAGGACTTTCCTTCCAACCCGGTCAGGAGCTTCGCTCCTTCCCATCCACAGAGGGTTTATCACAGGAGCCGTTCAGGCTATTCAGTCAAATTTCCGGCCGTAAACATTTCTTCAAACGCCGACGCCCGGGTTTGAACCATGAACACCTGGTCGCCAGTACAACGCCGAAGCCATTACACCAGCGCGGCTCCCTTCATCGCGATGTACCACATGCCATTCACCGACGAAAGTCAACTGCAAAGAAATTCAAGCCTACATAACTGTTATACTTCTTGTACGAATGATGTTATAATACTGTATGCGTTGTTAAAAAACTTCAATTGCGTATTTCTCGAGATCCCGACCTGATAGAGAAAAACGGTTTGCAGATTTAAAAACAGCGCATTAAAATTGACCAGAAAAACATAGAAATGTTAGAGAAAGAAAAAAAAAATTTTTTTTTGTTAGCCAGTGAAATCATTCCGGGGGAGATATACCTTCCCTCGACGAAATAATACTGCCAATTCGGGGGATAAGTCTTGGCGACACGATCTTAGTGAAGCTACTCTTAAAAAGACTATTGAGGCTGACAAGAGTAAAAATGATGTTACGGATAAGAGTAACATGGTTAAACCTATGTTGGGAGTTAAGAGTAATGTGAAGATACTCAGTAAAACTAATACCGGTACATTGGAAAAAAATAATGTACTCAGATCTTCTGATTTGCCTGCTAGTACATGTTTAAAATCTGTTCCTTTACATGGTATTAGGTATCATACGCAGGTCCAACAGTATAATCCACATTATAGAAAGAATTCTAAATATATGAGTAATATAAATAGCAATTTGCCTCAGCAAACTAAGGGTGCACGTCACTCAAGTTCCCATGTTGGTGACAATGGGACTACTTATATTGGAACAGGTGCATATTCTCGCACCATTCTAGTGCGCAATCTGCCACAACGAACTACTTGGCAGGAACTTGGCGATTTCCTTAATTACACGGCAGACGTTAAGTTTGTACGTCTGTTATCACCTACCAATAACAGGTATGGTGAGGCGTTAGTGACTTTTAGTACTAATAGAGACGCTCTTTTGGCTATTGAACGAGACAATTGTGTACATTTTCATCACCATTCTCTTCATTTACAATTGGTGCCTAATTCTGCTTCGCGCAGATATTAGCCCATTGATACTTGGAGTTATTATCACATTTCTTTGATGACTCAACTCGTTCAGTCATCATTTCTTCTCTTCCGAGTCATATATTTCTTCATGACTTTGTTATTTTAGGCTGTTCATATAGAAAATATTTTTTCTAACATTTATGTTTTGTCCTACTGTTACATCATACAAGGAAAAACATAATATGTGCCTTTTTTCTTCGTCACGTTTAGCACACGCGACAAATAATAAGTTGAATGATACTCGGGCTCAGTTGCGATCTGACCGAGATCATATATCACTGAATCGCACTGTTCTGGTGCGCAACATTCCGTCTCATACCACTTGGTATGCATTGAAACATATTTTTCAGAAAATCGGTAATGTTAGGTTCGTTCGCTTGTTCGAACTTCAAAATTCTTTTAACCAGCTTGCTTTTGTGCGCTTTAATAACTTTCGCGGCGCTTACAGAGCTAGTAATTTAAAACATGGTTCACTCTTTGCGCACCATCCTTTAGACGTGCAACTTGTACAAAACTCTGCACCACGCACTTTATAGCTGCGTTGACTGGTGCGTTCTTTTTCATTCTTCCGGATGTGTTGTAGTTGTCTTTTCTACTATTGCAGATACTTCTCTGTTCTTTATATCATTTATGTCTTGCATATTTGCATTTCTTTATTTTCAGATATCCTGTCTGTTGCAACTTTATTCACGTGTGATATCTATCTTTATTTTTTCTTTTATTGGGCCGGTTAGCTCATTATTATTTTTTTGGGTACTAGGGTTATTACTATTTTATCTACTGTCACTACTTCTCTCTCTATTTTATTAAGGCTGGGCTTAGCTAACATGATTCGGTGGTCGCAAGAGCATCAAATCACGTTAGACCTTATTAAATCACTTATTTCTGCCGCACCTGTTTTACGGTTGCCTCATGCAGACACAACTTTTGTGCTCCGCAGCGACGAGTCAAATTTTGGCATAGGCGGCGCATTACTACAGGAGTACGCCGGTACATTGCACCCAGTTATGTACGTGTCCAGAAAACTGACGCCTACAGAGGAAAATTCTTCAGTCCTTATGAGTCAAGCGAGATTCAACGCCCTACGAAGAGTGACGCCTCTGCACGATCAGTTCCTTAATTCTGACTTTATACTCAAAGAACCTTATTTCGTTCAGCGAAATTTTTATTATTGACGTGTACGCTAGTCTGGTGTCTGCATTGACATTTCAGTAATTTGGCATATACAGTTTGCCAGTGAAATGACTTGAACTTCTACATAACTGACTATTGTGTGAATTTAACATTTAAAAGTGATAACATTTTAAGTCAAGCGGAACTTTGTGAAGTATTGACTGTTTTCTAATATAACATTGCAACTTCGTGACTTTATTTAATATTGAACTCAGGTGGGATTAATAACATTTTAAGGCCATGAACGCTATGCTTCAACTATAAACAATTAAACTTACTTAGTTAGTTTTAATATTTTATATATTTAACTATAATTGTTTTAATGCGAGTTCATAGAGCTAGTAATTTTCGTTCATGACGTGTAGTATTTTAGCATTAGTATTTAATTAGTACCACTAATTATTTCTTGGCAATTTTAGGAGTGAGGCTCACTTCGCGTAGTTCATTTGCATTCTTCTTCATTTATAACTCATCGTTTTGATGCATTCATATTCTATTTATTTGAATTCATTTATTAACATTTTTTCTTTCTGTTAACATTTTATTTGTGTTTCATCGTCCTTATTATTTAATATTATCTGTTGCTGCCACATTTTCCTCATGTTGGTTAATAGTGGTTGTACATTTACTTACATTGCATTTTGTTTATTTCAGTTGAGTTCACTTTAATACTTATTCTGCCACTAGTAATATTTTGTTTAGCATATTTAGATTGATATTATATGTAGATGATAATTTGATTTACCTCTCCGCGGTTATTCAAGTAAAAAAAAAATAATAATTTTTTTTTTCGCGGAGCGATAAGGTAAACTGTTACGACCTTTTTGGGTTCCTTAACAGTATTAAAGTAGACACGGGTCTTACTCCTGTTAAGAGGGTACGCATCAACAAATGTGGTAAGAATATATTTGTAATTAAATTCATCGCGCACGGAAGCGCACATATTTGTGCGTGGGTATTTTTGCGTTTTGTTGCTAAACACTAGATGACGCAGTGACCTCACAGAGAGAGAGAGATGTAAAGGCTGTGATGGAAGTCAGACATTGGTCTGTTTGTTCGAACCCTATATTACCGGGATACTACTGTTTACGTCTATGTTATACGGCCTTCCATGTGGAAGCTATTGCCGTGTGGACTTCACAGTAAGTTTGTCATTGAAGCTAATGAAAAATAAATATATATATTGCAGTTTCGCCATAATGAATCTAGTCAGCACATTAGGGTGTACTGAAATGGATCAAAGAATAAAGTGAAGTTAGTGGATCCAGCCGATTATTTGTCAAGTACGTGCCGCTTGGAAGAAGTATATCACAAACGTGAATACAAATATAAATTATATTTTAGCCGTCCGATGGATTACGGCAGATGATGAGAGGTCATTCAAATTCAGGACTTAGGATTATATATGTATTGTTTACTTTGATGCCTCAAATAGGATATTCAGATATGCCAGATACATTGTTTACGATGCCATTTAAAGATGGGACAATCTTTGATGTATCACACACCCTTGGTTATAATGGGTATGTCTGCCCTTGAGAGGTCGGCCGTTATAATAATAGATGTCATTCAAGCTCATGATCTAAATTGTTTGATCATATATGAACATTGAGGCTTTACTTACGATGTCCTGTCGTCTATTCATTAATATGACTATCATGAGACTATCCGATCTGAACATTGATATATATTGACATTTTCTCCATGTGTATTGATATGCAAAATCGTCAATGACAGAGGATGTATACTCTGCCCGTCTTATCGTACGTCAAACGTGATTGTCTAATAAACTGTATAAATTTATACAAGAGTTCCAGTGTGCTTCATTTGGGCACTGGCATTTGTTGACGTGCCCTGTTGATATTCCTGTTTGCCTGATCGCCACATAACCAAATAACATTCGCGTTATCAGCACCAGTAGTCAACTAGTCATCATACCAAATAACGACTACAACAGCTAGTAACGACTACAACACCATGCCATCTTCTTCTCTCTTATTTTCTCTTTAACTTCCTCTGTCCAGCAAGGTGTCCTCTTTCACTTGTTCCACAGTCGGACTTCACCACATGCTTCTGAAGCAGCTGTCTTTATGATGCCCTTGAATTTAAGCCAGAGGGTTTCCCAAGTCATCAGGTTGTTCTTCTGTGTTGCTCACCGCTGCAGCAATAAGCCCCTGATATCTGGTCTTAATTTCTGGCTCTCTCAGCTTGTAGGCCTTAATGCTCATTTCTCCGTTCGTTTACTTAGTTTCTTGCGTGATGTTAGGCAGTTCCTAGGCTGAGCAACTCTTTCAGTTGTTCTTTTGATGGTCAGCAGGTAGTGATCACTTCCAATCTCTGGCCTCCTCCAGACTCTAGCATTCCGGACATACTTGAATTAGCTCCTCCTAACTATTGCATAGTCGATCACTGACTTCTCATTCTTTGTTGGTTCACATCTAGTGTAAGCATTAAATTAATATGAAATTAATATGAAACAAATATAAAGGTATGTTATCAGGCACTCGCAGGAAATAAAGAAGTAGAACACCAGACAACAGAAAAACAACAGACATGAGTGGCTTACCCAGGATTTGAACACTGGACCTTCCGTGCGACAACCCCGCCTAGCCATGCAAGCGAATCACACTATGCGCTCTGCCATCTACGCATCATCAAAAAAATGATGTTTCAATGGCAGGTCAATAGTGCGAACCACAATACACGACACCAGAAGTCCTCCATGGGCAGTTCAGCCTATTAATGACGCAATCACTTCTGTTGTATTTCTATCAAGCAGTATAGGCCGAATCCAACAAGACCCTTAGGACCTTAATACTGTGTCCAGTAAATGATAGTAGACTAGAACAGTGAGAACAGGATAGTGGGTAGGTTTGGTATTGTACAAACATTTATTACAAATAAGGGAGGGAAACCTGAGGCCTGTAAACAGTAAATTAATATGAAATTAATATGAAACAAATATAAAGGTATGTTATCAGGCACTCGCAGGAAATAAAGAAGTAGAACACCAGACAACAGAAAAACAACAGACATGAGTGGCTTACCCAGGATTTGAACACTGGACCTTCCGTGCGACAACCCCGCCTAGCCATGCAAGCGAATCACACTCTGTAAACAGTAAATTAATATGAAATTAATATGAAACAAATATAAAGGTATGTTATCAGGCACTCGCAGGAAATAAAGAAGTAGAACACCAGACAACAGAAAAAACAACAGACATGAGTGGCTTACCCAGGATTTGAACACTGGACCTTCCGTGCGACAACCCCGCCTAGCCATGCAAGCGAATCACACTATCCGCTCTGCCATCTACGCATCATCAAAAAAATGATGTTTCAATGGCAGGTCAATAGTGCGAACCACAATACACGACACCAGAAGTCCTCCATGGGCAGTTCAGCCTATTAATGACGCAATCACTTCTGTTGTATTTCTATCAAGCAGTATAGGCCGAATCCAACAAGACCCTTAGGACCTTAATACTGTGTCCAGTAAATGATAGTAGACTAGAACAGTGAGAACAGGATAGTGGGTAGGTTTGGTATTGTACAAACATTTATTACAAATAAGGGAGGGAAACCTGAGGCCTGTAAACAGTAAATTAATATGAAATTAATATGAAACAAATATAAAGGTATGTTATCAGGCACTCGCAGGAAATAAAGAAGTAGAACACCAGACAACAGAAAAACAACAGACATGAGTGGCTTACCCAGGATTTGAACACTGGACCTTCCGTGCGACAACCCCGCCTAGCCATGCAAGCGAATCACACTATCCGCTCTGCCATCTACGCATCATCAAAAAAATGATGTTTCAATGGCAGGTCAATAGTGCGAACCACAATACACGACACCAGAAGTCCTCCATGGGCAGTTCAGCCTATTAATGACGCAATCACTTCTGTTGTATTTCTATCAAGCAGTATAGGCCGAATCCAACAAGACCCTTAGGACCTTAATACTGTGTCCAGTAAATGATAGTAGACTAGAACAGTGAGAACAGGATAGTGGGTAGGTTTGGTATTGTACAAACATTTATTACAAATAAGGGAGGGAAACCTGAGGCCTGTAAACAGTAAATTAATATGAAATTAATATGAAACAAATATAAAGGTATGTTATCAGGCACTCGCAGGAAATAAAGAAGTAGAACACCAGACAACAGAAAAACAACAGACATGAGTGGCTTACCCAGGATTTGAACACTGGACCTTCCGTGCGACAACCCCGCCTAGCCATGCAAGCGAATCACACTATCCGCTCTGCATCTACGCATCATCAAAAAAATGATGTTTCAATGGCAGGTCAATAGTGCGAACCACAATACACGACACCAGAAGTCCTCCATGGGCAGTTCAGCCTATTAATGACGCAATCACTTCTGTTGTATTTCTATCAAGCAGTATAGGCCGAATCCAACAAGACCCTTAGGACCTTAATACTGTGTCCAGTAAATGATAGTAGACTAGAACAGTGAGAACAGGATAGTGGGTAGGTTTGGTATTGTACAAACATTTATTACAAATAAGGGAGGGAAACCTGAGGCCTGTAAACAGTAAATTAATATGAAATTAATATGAAACAAATATAAAGGTATGTTATCAGGCACTCGCAGGAAATAAAGAAGTAGAACACCAGACAACAGAAAAACAACAGACATGAGTGGCTTACCCAGGATTTGAACACTGGACCTTCCGTGCGACAACCCCGCCTAGCCATGCAAGCGAATCACACTATCCGCTCTGCCATCTACGCATCATCATCAAAAAAATGATGTTTCAATGGCAGGTCAATAGTGCGAACCACAATACACGACACCAGAAGTCCTCCATGGGCAGTTCAGCCTATTAATGACGCAAATCACTTCTGTTGTATTTCTATCAAGCAGTATAGGCCGAATCCAACAAGACCCTTAGGACCTTAATACTGTGTCCAGTAAATGATAGTAGACTAGAACAGTGAGAACAGGATAGTGGGTAGGTTTGGTATTGTACAAACATTTATTACAAATAAGGGAGGGAAACCTGAGGCCTGTAAACAGTAAATTAATATGAAATTAATATGAAACAAATATAAAGGTATGTTATCAGGCACTCGCAGGAAATAAAGAAGTAGAACACCAGACAACAGAAAAACAACAGACATGAGTGGCTTACCCAGGATTTGAACACTGGACCTTCCGTGCGACAACCCCGCCTAGCCATGCAAGCGAATCACACTATCCGCTCTGCCATCTACGCATCATCAAAAAAATGATGTTTCAATGGCAGGTCAATAGTGCGAACCACAATACACGACACCAGAAGTCCTCCATGGGCAGTTCAGCCTATTAATGACGCAATCACTTCTGTTGTATTTCTATCAAGCAGTATAGGCCGAATCCAACAAGACCCTTAGGACCTTAATACTGTGTCCAGTAAATGATAGTAGACTAGAACAGTGAGAACAGGATAGTGGGTAGGTTTGGTATTGTACAAACATTTATTACAAATAAGGGAGGGAAACCTGAGGCCTGTAAACAGTAAATTAATATGAAATTAATATGAAACAAATATAAAGGTATGTTATCAGGCACTCGCAGGAAATAAAGAAGTAGAACACCAGACAACAGAAAAACAACAGACATGAGTGGCTTACCCAGGATTTGAACACTGGACCTTCCGTGCGACAACCCCGCCTAGCCATGCAAGCGAATCACACTATCCGCTCTGCCATCTACGCATCATCAAAAAAATGATGTTTCAATGGCAGGTCAATAGTGCGAACCACAATACACGACACCAGAAGTCCTCCATGGGCAGTTCAGCCTATTAATGACGCAATCACTTCTGTTGTATTTCTATCAAGCAGCATAGGCCGAATCCAACAAGACCCTTAGGACCTTAATACTGTGTCCAGTAAATGATAGTAGACTAGAACAGTGAGAACAGGATAGTGGGTAGGTTTGGTATTGTACAAACATTTATTACAAAATAAGGGAGGGAAACCTGAGGCCTGTAAACAGTAAATTAATATGAAATTAATATGAAACAAATATAAAGGTATGTTATCAGGCACTCGCAGGAAATAAAGAAGTAGAACACCAGACAACAGAAAAAACAACAGACATGAGTGGCTTACCCAGGATTTGAACACTGGACCTTCCGTGCGACAACCCCGCCTAGCCATGCAAGCGAATCACACTATCCGCTCTGCCATCTACGCATCATCAAAAAAAATGATGTTTCAATGGCAGGTCAATAGTGCGAACCACAATACACGACACCAGAAGTCCTCCATGGGCAGTTCAGCCTATTAATGACGCAATCACTTCTGTTGTATTTCTATCAAGCAGTATAGGCCGAATCCAACAAGACCCTTAGGACCTAATACTGTGTCCAGTAAATGATAGTAGACTAGAACAGTGAGAACAGGATAGTGGGTAGGTTTGGTATTGTACAAACATTTATTACAAATAAGGGAGGGAAACCTGAGGCCTGTAAACAGTAAATTAATATGAAATTAATATGAAACAATATAAAGGTATGTTATCAGGCACTCGCAGGAAATAAAGAAGTAGAACACCAGACAACAGAAAAAACAACAGACATGAGTGGCTTACCCAGGATTTGAACACTGGACCTTCCGTGCGACAACCCCGCCTAGCCATGCAAGCGAATCACACTATCCGCTCTGCCATCTACGCATCATCAAAAAAATGATGTTTCAATGGCAGGTCAATAGTGCGAACCACAATACACGACACCAGAAGTCCTCCATGGGCAGTTCAGCCTATTAATGACGCAATCACTTCTGTTGTATTTCTATCAAGCAGTATAGGCCGAATCCAACAAGACCCTTAGGACCTTAATACTGTGTCCAGTAAATGATAGTAGACTAGAACAGTGAGAACAGGATAGTGGGTAGGTTTGGTATTGTACAAACATTTATTACAAATAAGGGAGGGAAACCTGAGGCCTGTAAACAGTAAATTAATATGAAATTAATATGAAACAAATATAAAGGTATGTTATCAGGCACTCGCAGGAAATAAAGAAGTAGAACACCAGACAACAGAAAAACAACAGACATGAGTGGCTTTACCCAGGATTTGAACACTGGACCTTCCGTGCGACAACCCCGCCTAGCCATGCAAGCGAATCACACTATCCGCTCTGCCATCTACGCATCATCAAAAAATGATGTTTCAATGGCAGGTCAATAGTGCGAACCACAATACACGACACCAGAAGTCCTCCATGGGCAGTTCAGCCTATTAATGACGCAATCACTTCTGTTGTATTTCTATCAAGCAGTATAGGCCGAATCCAACAAGACCCTTAGGACCTTAATACTGTGTCCAGTAAATGATAGTAGACTAGAACAGTGAGAACAGGATAGTGGGTAGGTTTGGTATTGTACAAACATTTATTACAAATAAGGGAGGGAAACCTGAGGCCTGTAAACAGTAAATTAATATGAAATTAATATGAAACAAATATAAAGGTATGTTATCAGGCACTCGCAGGAAATAAAGAAGTAGAACACCAGACAACAGAAAAACAACAGACATGAGTGGCTTACCAGGATTTGAACACTGGACCTTCCGTGCGACAACCCCGCCTAGCCATGCAAGCGAATCACACTATCCGCTCTGCCATCTACGCATCATCAAAAAAATGATGTTTCAATGGCAGGTCAATAGTGCGAACCACAATACACGACACCAGAAGTCCTCCATGGGCAGTTCAGCCTATTAATGACGCAATCACTTCTGTTGTATTTCTATCAAGCAGTATAGGCCGAATCCAACAAGACCCTTAGGACCTTAATACTGTGTCCAGTAAATGATAGTAGACTAGAACAGTGAGAACAGGATAGTGGGTAGGTTTGGTATTGTACAAACATTTATTACAAATAAGGGAGGGAAACCTGAGGCCTGTAAACAGTAAATTAATATGAAATTAATATGAAACAAATATAAAGGTATGTTATCAGGCACTCGCAGGAAATAAAGAAGTAGAACACCAGACAACAGAAAAACAACAGACATGAGTGGCTTACCCAGGATTTGAACACTGGACCTTCCGTGCGACAACCCCGCCTAGCCATGCAAGCGAATCACACTATGCGCTCTGCCATCTACGCATCATCAAAAAAAATGATGTTTCAATGGCAGGTCAATAGTGCGAACCACAATACACGACACCAGAAGTCCTCCATGGGCAGTTCAGCCTATTAATGACGCAATCACTTCTGTTGTATTTCTATCAAGCAGTATAGGCCGAATCCAACAAGACCCTTAGGACCTTAATACTGTGTCCAGTAAATGATAGTAGACTAGAACAGTGAGAACAGGATAGTGGGTAGGTTTGGTATTGTACAAACATTTATTACAATTAAGGGAGGGAAACCTGAGGCCTGTAAACAGTAAATTAATATGAAACAAATATAAAGGTATGTTATCAGGCACTCGCAGGAAATAAAGAAGTAGAACACCAGACAACAGAAAAAACAACAGACATGAGTGGCTTACCCAGGATTTGAACACTGGACCTTCCGTGCGACAACCCCGCCTAGCCATGCAAGCGAATCACACTATGCGCTCTGCCATCTACGCATCATCAAAAAAATGATGTTTCAATGGCAGGTCAATAGTGCGAACCACAATACACGACACCAGAAGTCCTCCATGGGCAGTTCAGCCTATTAATGACGCAATCACTTCTGTTGTATTTCTATCAAGCAGTATAGGCCGAATCCAACAAGACCCTTAGGACCTTAATACTGTGTCCAGTAAATGATAGTAGACTAGAACAGTGAGAACAGGATAGTGGGTAGGTTTGGTATTGTACAAACATTTATTACAAATAAGGGAGGGAAACCTGAGGCCTGTAAACAGTAAATTAATATGAAATTAATATGAAACAAATATAAAGGTATGTTATCAGGCACTCGCAGGAAATAAAGAAGTAGAACACCAGACAACAGAAAAACAACAGACATGAGTGGCTTACCCAGGATTTGAACACTGGACCTTCCGTGCGACAACCCCGCCTAGCCATGCAAGCGAATCACACTATCCGCTCTGCCATCTACGCATCATCAAAAAATGATGTTTCAATGGCAGGTCAATAGTGCGAACCACAATACACGACACCAGAAGTCCTCCATGGGCAGTTCAGCCTATTAATGACGCAATCACTTCTGTTGTATTTCTATCAAGCAGTATAGGCCGATTCCAACAAGACCCTTAGGACCTTAATACTGTGTCCAGTAAATGATAGTAGACTAGAACAGTGAGAACAGGATAGTGGGTAGGTTTGGTATTGTACAAACATTTATTACAAATAAGGGAGGGAAACCTGAGGCCTGTAAACAGTAAATTAATATGAAATTAATATCAAACAAATATAAAGGTATGTTATCAGGCACTCGCAGGAAATAAAGAAGTAGAACACCAGACAACAGAAAAACAACAGACATGAGTGGCTTACCCAGGATTTGAACACTGGACCTTCCGTGCGACAACCCCGCCTAGCCATGCAAGCGAATCACACTATGCGCTCTGCCATCTACGCATCATCAAAAAAATGATGTTTCAATGGCAGGTCAATAGTGCGAACCACAATACACGACACCAGAAGTCCTCCATGGGCAGTTCAGCCTATTAATGACGCAATCACTTCTGTTGTATTTCTATCAAGCAGTATAGGCCGAATCCAACAAGACCCTTAGGACCTTAATACTGTGTCCAGTAAATGATAGTAGACTAGATCCTGGGTAAGCCACTCATGTCTGTTGTTTTTCTGTTGTCTGGTGTTCTACTTCTTTATTTCCTGCGAGTGCCTGATAACATACCTTTATATTTGTTTCATATTAATTTCATATTAATTTACTGTTTACAGGCCTCAGGTTTCCCTCCCTTATTTGAAATAAATGTTTGTACAATACCAAACCTACCCACTATCCTGTTCTCACTGTTCTAGTCTACTATCATTTACTGGACACAGTATTAAGGTCCTAAGGGTCTTGTTGGATTCGGCCTATACTGCTTGATAGAAATACAACAGAAGTGATTGCGTCATTAATAGGCTGAACTGCCCATGGAGGACTTCTGGTGTCGTGTATTGTGGTTCGCACTATTGACCTGCCATTGAAACATCATTTTTTTGATGATGCGTAGATGGCAGAGCGGATAGTGTGATTCGCTTGCATGGCTAGGCGGGGTTGTCGCACGGAAGGTCCAGTGTTCAAATCCTGAGTAAGCCACTCATGTCTGTTGTTTTTCTGTTGTCTGGTGTTCTACTTCTTTATTTCCTGCGAGTGCCTGATAACATACCTTTATATTTGTTTCATATTAATTTCATATTAATTTACTGTTTACAGGCCTCAGGTTTCCCTCCCTTATTTGTAATAAATGTTTGTACAATACCAAAACCTACCCACTATCCTGTTCTCACTGTTCTAGTCTACTATCATTTACTGGACACAGTATTAAGGTCCTAAGGGTCTTGTTGGATTCGGCCTATACTGCTTGATAGAAATACAACAGAAGTGATTGCGTCATTAATAGGCTGAACTGCCCATGGAGGACTTCTGGTGTCGTGTATTGTGGTTCGCACTATTGACCTGCCATTGAAACATCATTTTTTTGATGATGCGTAGATGGCAGAGCGCATAGTGTGATTCGCTTGCATGGCTAGGCGGGGTTGTCGCACGGAAGGTCCAGTGTTCAAATCCTGGGTAAGCCACTCATGTCTGTTGTTTTTCTGTTGTCTGGGGTTCTACTTCTTTATTTCCTGCGAGTGCCTGATAACATACCTTTATATTTGTTTCATATTAATTTCATATTAATTTACTGTTTACAGGCCTCAGGTTTCCCTCCCTTATTTGTAATAAATGTTTGTACAATACCAAACCTACCCACTATCCTGTTCTCACTGTTCTAGTCTACTATCATTTACTGGACACAGTATTAAGGTCCTAAGGGTCTTGTTGGATTCGGCCTATACTGCTTGATAGAAATACAACAGAAGTGATTGCGTCATTAATAGGCTGAACTGCCCATGGAGGACTTCTGGTGTCGTGTATTGTGGTTCGCACTATTGACCTGCCATTGAAACATCATTTTTTTGATGATGCGTAGATGGCAGAGCGCATAGTGTGATTCGCTTGCATGGCTAGGCGGGGTTGTCGCACGGAAGGTCCAGTGTTCAAATCCTGGGTAAGCCACTCATGTCTGTTGTTTTTCTGTTGTCTGGTGTTCTACTTCTTTATTTCCTGCGAGTGCCTGATAACATACCTTTATATTTGTTTCATATTAATTTCATATTAATTTACTGTTTACAGGCCTCAGGTTTCCCTCCCTTATTTGTAACTAGTGTAAGCATGTATGCGCTTATGGGGGAACAATAGCAAAGGCAGTCTTCATTATGTCGTCAGGCAGTCCGTTCCGCTATGGAGACGCTGTCCTTGCATTCTCAACAGTTTAATATATTGATACATTCGATACAATAATGAAAATTACTCCCTGACATTCAAAGAAGCTAGGAACACCTCATCTGGGTATATTGGTGCCCTAGTGATGTTAAAACTCAGGGAAAACACAGTAGACTGCAGGAGCAAACACATATGCGACCTTTCGAATTCAAACACAATCGGCATCTCTCTCTCTCTCTCTCCTGCAGACGATAAAACCCCAATTCTGCTCAAATTGGCATATGCTACCGTACTATCCCGGCATGGCGTCATTTCCGTTTATTGTGGGTCAATCCGTAATAAAATATAAGAAATGAAGCTCTGTCGAGCTGAAGATACTTCACACATAATCGTTACGAATTTTACTCATAACAAACAACCACAACAAATTCACATAAATACCTCCCCACGCTGTACCTGCAAACCCTCCAATGTTAAGTTTCAGGTGGAGTTACTGGGTGGTTTCTCCCCCACCCCCCACCCACATCTTTATATCTGTTACTAATGCGGGCTTCCTAAGGTAGATGATCAAAATTAACTGTCAAGTTTAATCTGCGTTTTCAATGCATCACTTACATTTTGAGAATGTTTAAAACTGGGTGGGCGTAGGATCTTTGGCACATCTTTCAGCGGATATTTGATATTTGGATTAATGAGTTTTTTTTAAAGTTTTTTTTATACTTTTATGTTTAGATTTTGCACTACTAAGATGGCATAATGAAAAGCTATGGTGAGATTACTTTTCATTCATGAAAAACATCCTACTGGCGCGGCTGCCCTAAAAATTTGACAGCTCAGAGAAACGTGGGCTGTGCATTTTGGCTGGTAATATGTAAATCTTGTTCTCCCAAAATACCTTTTTCACTGCCGCTGTCAAAACGAGCACATAAGCGCGTGCGTTTACGTTGCAGGATGAGTTTTCCATGTCTCAGGGCAGACGTTAGTTTGAAGTTTGTGAAGCCGATTAACTTGAGAATCGTTTAATGGTTGGAAAAAAGGCACCACCAAACCCAAATTGCCTGAAAGCAATCTGGCATAGCTATGTTCCTTTTGTTTGTTGTACCTGTCCAGGTTTTGAGTAAGGACTGATTGAGGTTTTCATCCGAGGGGGGAGGGGGGGGGGGGGGGGGGGAGAGAATTCAGACATCAACTGGCAGGTACATGCCTACAACATTTATTTTGTATATTTTGTTTGTTTTAGATAACTTGTCATGATTTGTATGTGTGTGTATATATTTATGTGTGTGTGTGTGTATGTGTGTAACGCAGTTAGTCTTACGAAGTCCAAACAAATACATCCAAATGCCCAAGCATAGCATAGGTGTTGTCCACGTTGGATGTCACGCAATTTTTGCCATTTCTAACCTCCTCCCCCCTTGTCACACTTGGTTAATAAATCTCAGACACCCCCCCCCCCACCCCCCGCCCCCACCTCTTACATGACGTCAAAAAATATTTTACCCGCCTCTCCCTGTTTTTCAATACTTAAAAGAAATAATGTAATCGAAAGTAACTAGTTATCAAGTGCAGACAAAATAAAAACCTTATAAGTAAAATAGTGTTTAATTAATTAGCCTTTTACAATAACTGCTTTACTGGTTAAATGTTGCTAAATTTATTAAGAGCGTCCGATTGACAGAGTGGTTAGAGCGCAGGTATCTCACGGCAAGGTGCTGGGTTCGAAACACGGTGACGCCACGCTCCAGCCTACCCAGCTGTATATGGGTATCTGACTCTGTTCTTGAGTTAGGGAACGACCGAACGAACGAACTTTATTTTTAAAGGGTTTCGAAATGGGCACGAAGGCCCGTCTAACATTCTGCCCTTCCTTTCTCTCGTCTTCCCCCCGGCAAATGGAGCGAGGAAGGGAACTGTTCACGCCAACCCTCGAAGCTGGAACGAGAATAGTGAAGTCTCTAACACTTCACTCCCCTACGGTAGTATCTGCTATTGGACTACCTTTAACTTTTTTTTTTTTTTTTTTTTTTTTTAACATTGAGACACAAAACGTGAATCAGAGCTTCAAATACTAAGAAATTGTTGCATCCAAGACATGACATTGTTAGCGTTGAAGAAGTTGACTGCAGTAAAACATATAGTTCATATTTGTACATTGAAACACCGGGCATGTCGTACAAGGTGACTAATTTGAGGTTGTGAGTGGGGCTGGCAACCTCATCATGTCAAACAAATTGTCACATAAATCATCACTACAAGAACATGTGAAGGCTTGGTGCAGGCTTCCTGCAAGGGGACCAGCTACAGTGGTGGCCCAATGCTACGTAAGGTGTACACAGGAAATTGATGAAGATGATGATGAGACACTATCAGAGCTTCACACACTTGGAGTTTGTTGCATACAAGATACGACGTTGTTAGTGATACCTTGTTGTCTACAGTATAATGCAGTTTTTTTCTTCCGTCTCCGCTATCCTATATATAAAATCCCAGCTTTTTTTTGTCGGTGCGTAACGCTAAGGGATGCAACTTTGGTTGAAAGTTAGACATTAATTGTATTGTTTCCCTTATTTAGGTACTCTCCTGAAAATAGTAACACTTACCAACGAAGAATGCGCAAATGACGGTGTGCATGAACAATTTGATTATACTATATGGAAAGAAGTCAACAACACAACTGATAAACAGTACATGAACTGGAGACAGGAAGATGCGGAGATCCATGATTTAAGTTGTACCAGATTAAAACAACAGAAAATCAAGATGCTCTTCTGTCATGTTCAGACTTTTAACATCAGATGTAAAACAAATATTTTGGGTTTTTGTTCATACTTTTGAAAAAGTAAAATTGCCGTTAGGTATTGGTGCTATTGAATTTAATTCCCGTCTTATGACGGGCTTTTACAATAGTTGATAATATTTGTTGTCCATGTATCAATAAATGTAACTGTTTTGTGAAAATATCTCATCTAACGTTGGCATGGTCTGTGTTTTAAATACCCGTTATATTTTATATAAGAGCGCTCGATTGACACAGTGGTTAGAGCGCAGGTCTCTCAAAGCAAAGGTGCCGGGTACGATTCACGGTATCGGCACACTTCAGTTTACCCAGCTGTAAATGGGTATTTGACTTTACACTTGAGTTAGGGAAGGACAAGCCAGCGAGGAAGGGAACTGGTCACCCCACGTCTCGATGCTGGACCTAGTATAGTGAAGTCTCTAACACTTCATTACCCTGTGGCAGTACCTGCTAAGGGACTACCTTTTACCGTTATCTTTTTTATATGTTATAATCTAAGTCAAGTTGTCATTATGTGATCATGACTACAACGTGGTTGCAGCAGTGATATTATGTGAACGCGTTACACTGCTTAGACAGCGCAGACTACGCTGGCTTGGCCATGTCCGGCGCATGGAATATGGTCGCATCCCTAAAGACATCTTCTGCAAACAACAGGCAGACGGCAAAAGACAGCTGGCCGATCGTAGCTGAAGTTCAAAGATGGTTGTAAGAGAGACGTGAAGACACTGATCATAAATCCAGCAACCTGGTAGGATGAAGCTGCCGATCGCCCCCTGTGGCGATGCTTCCAACGGCACCACCTCAGATTGTGCGAAAAGAAGCTATCACAACAAGCACAAGAGAAAATAACCCACCGACAGGAACACCTGGACAAAAAACAGCTGTGGGCTATCACCTCAGGGGCGCATTCCCATTGTCACTTATGACTAAAGGGGGTTGCTACTTTTACTACTGCGCCAACTGCTATTATTATATTAAGACAACAGTAGCATAACCTGAAGTAAGTTGGAAATCTCCAGAGGACGAACAGATTTTCATGGCAGTGCCACTTGAATCAAAGGTGAGCAGCAAGCATTCACAATGACCAAATATAATGATCTGGTCACGGAGTTGAGACACGAGTGGTTCACAGCCAATATTATAGTTGCATAAGCAGATGCAAGAGGTCTAGTGGCCACCTCAGTGTATGGATCTGCTGGATAAAGTGAGCCTGAAAGGATAGTCAAGAACAAGGGTACTTAAAAGGCTTGAGGAAACTGCTGAAAACGCATTATGTGGCCGTGGAATAGCCACCAAGACCTATGGAAATCAATACAGTAATTTATATACGACAAACCTGTTAATTTCACAACAGCCTCGAGCTAGCTGAATTAATAAAACCAGGGGTGAATTTGGAAGTTACAACCAATACAGAGTTTGTTTGATTCCGAGCGCAGATGGATAATTAATGGGAGGATGTCACTTGGAAGTCATGATCCAAGTGGACTTGTCCCTTACCCGCTTAGAGTGTAATGGAGATAACGTATAACGAGCGGAATGCCTCATGATGATCAGATTGCCTCCTGTTGTAACGCTCTGTACAGAGTTTTCTATCATCATTCTGACAGTTATGTGAACGTAACAAATAACATGATGTTAAAGTGGCATCTTGTGATCATAAAAATAGCTGTAATAGGACAACTGTGCCAAGAGAGATATGCCAAAAATAGTTGTTGCTGGAACCAGGACGGAGATCACCATAGCGTGGAAATGCATTTTGTTGAACGAAAAAAAACATATTTGCGGTTTACAGATTCATTCTTGTCGTCTGCTTTACTCCCACTTACCTTATTACTGGAACAAACCAGTCCTACTGAGATCGGTTAGTGAGTGACAACATTCAGACCAAATTATCCTGGAATGCTCATCTGTAAGCTCTCATTATCTCACAGGTGTCTCTAAGAGGTAGCGCCCAGGGCAACAAGTGTCAAAGAAAAGCAGAATATGGTGGAAGTTTTACGACGGAACTACTCCTGCGACTAGCCTGTTATTTCTTCTTCGTCATCTTGCTCCAGCCCCGTCTGGAGTAGAGGCCTTAAAATAGATCTTTATGAGCTTTCCTTGAGTTAGGCGGTCCGATCTGGTTTTGTCTTATACCGTCCTATTTCTTTGATTTTTATGTCACAATATCGGGCGTTTTGAGGTCATCCTTGTAGTTCTACAGCCCCAGGGATTTCAAAACAAAAAAAAACGTACTTTATCATCATTAATATAGTTTCTAGTCGTGGACTTTTCCGCACCAGCTGAAACTGGTTTTTGCGTCTCATCGTCAGTTCCATCTCAGGTTACATAATATTGTCACAAATTACTCTGTGCGTACGTCATAAGTTTACTTTTTTTTTTAAATCGTTGTTGTTATCTGTGTTTAGAAGACTAATACGGTACGGATTTGATATTTGATTTAAAAAGTTAATCCCTAGCAGAAACTTCCGTTGAGGAGTAAAGTGTAAAGAGACTTCACCATTCCAGCTTTTTATAAGTGGGGGGTGGGGGTACCAGTTTCATTCCTCGCTGCATTTGCCTTCCCTAACTCAAGAGCAGAGCCAGGTACCCATTTGCAGCTGGGTAGACTGAAGTGTGATCCTACCAGGTTTCGGTCCCGGAACCCAGTAACTGTACTGCGAGAGGAAAATGCTCATACCGTTTAGACAATCGGACGCTCAGATATTTGAGTACAAAATTCTCTTTTCTTAGCCTGCCTCTGCTGACACATAACAACAAAAATATACACACGCAAACAGAGAGAGAGAGAGAGAGAGAGAGAGAGAGAGAGAGAGAGAATTTTCAAGCCACATATTGTATCTTGTTTAATTCAATCAATACACTTTAGCCCCCTAAGGAGCACAGGTCTTCAACAATCACATGCCACGTCCTCCTGTCACGTGACATCAGCTCAAGCTCTTTCCACGTTTTCCTCATAATTTTCGCTTCTGTCCCCAATTCTCTTCTCCATGCGTCTTTTGGTCTACCTCTGCCTCTCTTGCCCTGGGGGTTCCAGAACAAGGACTGCCTTGTAATGCTATCCACAGGTTTCCTCTATATGTGTCCTACCCATCGCTATTGTCTTCTTCTCATTTCCTTTTCAACTGGCACTAGGCTGGTGCTTCTTATCAGTTCAACTTTGTATCTTGTTTGTTGAATATTGTGATGAAGTCTGAATCATATCTCGGCATCATTCAAATATGTATCCCCGCACAACCCCCGTGGATGTAACTGACCAATGAAACGTCAGCTTGATACAAATAGAGTCGGAAGTTACGCTAGGCATGGAGGAAAATGAAAGTGTAGATGTTGATGATATTTCGGAAGGCAGTGTGCAAATAATCATTGAGAACCTAGATAAAGAAGGACCCGGTTCGATACTAGGGATAATTAGCCTTTTGCAGATAGCAATAGAATCACTGCATGTGTTGTAGAACCGAAGTTACTATGAATAGAGCATGAACCATGTTATGTTTTTCCCTGTTTCAGCTGCTCCAGTGAATAGATGGATAAACTATACGATAAAGTGGATAGGCATAGTGATAGAGCTCATTCATATGTAAAATAAACCTAAGATGGACGAAATCGGTGCAGAAACAAGGATTCCAGAATGTGGCAGAGATTTATGATTAATAAATTTCTATATCTTTTCTTTATTCTACACTTGTCTTTTACCTTTCTTTCGCTCTTTTATTTTTTCGCATACGCTCGATTGTTAACGAATACTCTCCCATTCAAACCTTTGTCTTTTCCTTTCTTATTTAGCAACGCATTTTATTGCTGTTAAGCTAGTTCTTTGATGAGAGATCGAAATCGTGTTAAGTCGTTCTCGACAGGGATAAGAAGGAAGACTATCGTCTATCACTTTTCTCGGATCTGTTTTGCCTATAGTTAATTATTCTCTGTGAAAGATTTGAGATGAAAGACATTGATCGCTGGGAATGGCCATATGAAGCAGAAGGTGTAAAACGCACACAGGAAGTTTTATTGCCGATGTCTGATCAGATCAAGAGAAGTTACTGTAGGTGTTAAGTCTGGTTTCGGTTTCTGTGTGAGAAATCCCTCTGATTCGTAGAAGGAGTAAGGAAATATGTAAATCTGGACGTAGGTGCTACATCTGGCAAATGAGTCTGTTTTTCGGGTTTTAGACGTAATATTTTCCTTTGATTTCAGAGAGATATATACCACAGAAATCTAACTTTATTCATTCAGTACTGCCACAGCTTTAGAGAGACATCTAGCTCGTAGTTCTAGAACACGTTGTATAAGTGAAGTTCTTAGTTTTTCGTTAGAGACATCTAGCTGAGTTCTAGAATACATTATATAAACAGACGTTCTTAGTTCTCGTGGAGATAATCTTAGAAGTTTGTGTGAAGGTAAATATTACCTTTCACTAGTTATTTCTGTGCAGAGTGATTGAATGATAATTCAGTTATAATTCTCTAAAGTTTACTGTGTTACAGTGGATAGCAAATAAATTATAATTTCTAGCTAACTCATTCGACTATTAATAAATTTAATTAAATTGCTAGTAACCAGTCAGAGAATAGTTTTACCATCTAAATTAAAGCACTGATTCATCATTCCTGGTATATCTGGATTATGAAACTGCGTTCATATCCATTAGGCCACAGACGCCGACTGTATAATATTAGGGTTGAGTATTTATGTTTTTCTTTTCCTTATGCAGTATCTGGGTCAAACCCAAAACCTACCAGCGGTTTTTTTTTCAGTATATATGAGACTAACCTAGAAGAAACATTTTTTTACTTAAATACGTGAGTTTACAAGTTAAAACCTGTCTGGCATTGTGTTTGCATCAAGAAATAGACAGAGTACCCATCTCACGAACTTCAAGACTAAATGATGTAACTGGGCCTTGTGGCGAGAGGTTTTATTTTGGCTCTAAGATCAGTATAGTACTGACAATTACAGAAATAGAATTTCTGCAGAAAATGGTGAAGTCCCAGTGTCTGAGAGAACTACTGGTATCACAAATTAGTTACGGCTGTGAATGTTCTGATCTCGAAAAATTAGTAGAGAGGAGACCGATATAAAGCGCCACCTCCGCTGTGTAACTAACTGTGATATTAATAAAACAAGGAAACAGATTTTGCTTAACAATGATAAAATTGACAAGTCTTCAAATACAATTTCCTAAGTATTTATTTAGTATATATACTATCTACTCTTGTGCTGAAGGGTGAATGTTGAAAAATGGAAGGTAATGGATTTGTAAGTTTACATATGATTTACAAATGTTTATTTTTATAAAAAATATATAAATATTTTACAACAAGTTTTCCAATTATAGGAACAAAGTTATATCAGCTGTGCGGTTATTTAATTATAGTACATGGATCAGCTGTGCTGTTAATTAAGGATATAACACTTCTCAGCTATGCTATTAATTTTGTCTCTTGCTATGTTAAGTCACTTTCTCATCACTGACAGTTTCTATGCTCACAATGCTGACAGAAATGGTACGAATGAGTACTCATCTCTTAAAACGTTCTGTTCTCCTTAGTTTGGTTCACACCACTCCTGCTGAGGCTCGTTACTTTAGCCCACCCAAGACTGAGGGGGACTAAAATGTAGCTTCTGTACAATCTCTATGCTCCTGCGAAGTTCCAGGCAGCGGGATTGACTCGAACATACGACCTCAGGTTTTTAGGACACAAATAAACCCTCCAAGATTTAAAAAACGGCCAGTTTGACTCGACTAGTGAAGTAGGTTGCAGGTCGATGCCCTCAGGTAAACAATCAATCAAGGTGACAGCTTCTTCCTCTTCAGTCAGTATCTCTGGCGTCAAGTTCGGGATTGCGTGTTTAGCATAAAATTCCGCCCTATTATATAGGCAGGTAACTGCTTAAGAAAGGCTTTCGGTTGGTTCCTGGCGGAGCAAAATGATTGGTTTCCTCCGGTTTCGTCTTTTGCTCATACAGCCTAATTTTATTCAGTTTTTAGCCGCCATCTTGCGTGAACTGCGTGAACAGTATAATTTATTCTGTCTCAGAGACTGGTGAACGGTGCAAGTTGATTGGTTGAAGCAAATCTGTATCTCGACATAGTGATTAACAAAGTAGTGGGTTACACTTCGTTTCACGACAGGCCTATAGAGCCAGATTATATTTCTTCCCTAAATCTCATGTACATTCATCCCCAGTGGCGAAAAAAAAATTACAAACAGCAACATTTCCGACGTTTGACCAATTGTGGTGTGACCAATAATTCTAGATTGAGAGAAGTTACCAACCTGCCTTTTCCTAATTACTGGAAACCTCGAGATTCTGACCTTGTGAGCCCGTTTATAATTTCTTACCTGAACTGATTCAAATGACATTAACAGTAATCTTAAAATATAGTTGTAAAGTGAACGATCCCCGGAACATTGTATGAAACCTGTATCTGCAGAGCTGGGATTCGCTTTATCAAAAGAATACAGATTCACTGTTTGTGGGTGTCCTAAAGCTTGCGCCTGAAGGTGAAAAACATCAATTTGTAAATAAGAAAGTATGTCCGTGGCCACGGGTGAATGAACAGAGAGAAAGCAGGACTGAGTGATTCCTTTATGGTATGATTTATGCACCCACTTTGTAATTTCATTATGCAAGTTTGTTGCTAATGCTGTTTTCCTCTTAGAATAGATTAATGTATCAACTCTGTTCTTAAACTATAGAAGGAAATACTAGACCATAGCGTATAAATCTGTGACTCTTTGGGGGCTATAACTTTTCTTCTAACGGGATCGTGGGCTAAACAGAGGGGGAAAGGATTACACCTATGGGTCTATTATTCTTTTAGTAAGTCATTAACCTATGTGTATTTATATGTGCTTGATAAGCGAACTTATTTGTTGTGGACAATTTTCTTTATGTTAATAAAATTTACATAAACTTTATCCAAGTGTGTCGGTCAGCTCGTTCCAAAATATCTATATTCCATTGTTATAGTTTTTTTTCACGTCTGTGCGTCTAACTGTCGTCACTTATGTGTGTGTGTATGGGAGTGGTATATATAGATTACTATATATGTTCTAATAGACTGTCTGACTAAACTAGTTCTGTTGTAGAGATAGGCTGAAAGAGAGAAGATTCTCGATTTCAGGGACAGATTCTAATTAGTTTCCACCATCTCACTCGTGAAAATCTATTTTCTTTACAGTACCTCTCACTGAGCTATCACCTGTTCTATTTCTATTCAGAACGGACCAATCTATGTCTTAATTCCCCTATCGCAAATCTACGACACAGAATTATTTTTGATTTGTTATCTAATCACACCTTGCCCTGCCTACCCGATTGTGGGTGCATGCAAACGTACTTTGGTCTAGTTGTCATCTCGCACATTCGCAAGTCTACTATATAAGGGGAGAGAACGAATGACAGACACACTCGACGTCTAATTCAAACTACATACACAGAGCACAACAACTTTTATCAACTCCTTTGCCATCTGCAGAAGTGTGAGCAGTCTGTGTAACCATTAAAAGCCTATCTGTGATTGAGGGTAATCGAGATGTTAATTATATATATATATATATATATATATATATATATATATATATATATATATATATATATATATATATATATATATATATATATATATTATCAATGTGTGCTTAGAGAATATTGGTATGTGTAGAATCATTGTGCTATTTCTGGAGAAAAAAACCGAAGTGTGTAGGTTTAGTTTAGTTGTGTAATAAATAAGTAGAACGAATGGATTGAGCTAGTTGGTTGTGGAAAGCGTTTTAAAGATATTATGCTTGCTGGAAAGGACTATCCAAACTGGAAGAAGGAATGACTGTAACAGATTGATTTTCTGTATTATTTGAAATGTGACACAATGATTACCATAAGGCCTATGTGATTTTAAAGAAACAAATCATGGACAGAACTGTAACAAGTGAATTAATGTTGTGCTAGAGCTTGATCGAATTGTGTTATTCGTGACTTACAATGTCTCTTGTGATTAACCACAGCTTGTCTGAACTGTCTCATTATACCTCCTGACTGGCTAAGGAGACCATGGGCGATACTACGTAGGTTGTATATTATGTTTCAGGTGATATCCTGCCCTGAGTGTCATACAAAACCTATAGTGACCAAGTCAGCAAATAGATGTTCAAGTTTGTCAGAGCTTTTGCCAGTATTAACTGTGTCATCTTGACGAGTGGAGGACCCGCAGTGGTGGGGTTCTTTCCAATCATACTGCTGTACGAGGCCTAGGAAGGACTTTTTCAGATAAGTAGCTCAGTGTTGGGCTACTTCAGCTTTCAAATACCATATACCCACCTACGAACAGACTATGTAATGAGGAGATAAAAACTGTGGTGTAGATATAAGACATTTGACAATCATATGAGTCATGATGGCTTTATCATAAAGTAACATTGATATTCGATATAAGAAAGCACAAAAGAGAGACAGATACTATCAGGAAGCAAGAGAACAGTTGAATACGAACTATATTAGTTTAAGAAATTAACTGTAAATGTGTTATATACGTATATAAATGAAAGTGAAACATATTTTATTTTGCAATCATTTGGATTTTATTTGAAAATTAACAAAGTACAAAGAAGAAACGATCCTGTCTATAACCAAATTATAAATTGTACCCAGAGTCTTCAGTTAATTATTTAAATTTGGTTAAAAGTCTATGTTGTGTAGTTAATTACCCCTAGCAGAGTCATTATCTAAGGTTAGTCTGGAGAGGAGCCCATATGAATCCAAGATAGTGCAGTACCATCTCATCTAGGAACCTATACAGCTTGACTATCCCTTTGATGTCGATATACCATTACTCTTTTCAGAGAATGGGGTATTTCTTGTAAGACCAGTCTGTTATCTGGCACTATCCTGGTATCATCTGATACACCTTTTTGTCCAGGATAATATCACCGTCATTATATCTTTCCTCTCGCTACAAATATGACAACTTTTAATATTTTTTTTGTTCAGTAGTAGTGAATGATGCGGCGTCTGAAAGGCTAGGCGGTTAGAGTGCTTGCCTCTTGGCAGAAAAATTACAGGGTTCAAGGGTCGAAACCTGGTAAGAAGGTAGTCACGTAGCAGATACTGTCGTAGTGGATTGAAGTGTTAGAGACTTCCCTATACTAGGTCCACCATTGAGAGGTGGGGGTGACCTATTCCCTTCCTCGCTGCCTTTTCCTGCCCAAACTCAAGTTCAAAGTCAGGTACCAATTTACAACTGGGTAGACTGAAGCGTGTCGATACCGTGATTCGAACCCGGCACCTTTGCCGCGAGAGATCAGCACTCGAAACCTGGTAGCGTCGTGTAATAGTCTACCAAGTTGTAAATGGGTACCTAGCTCTGCACTTGAGTTATGGATGGTAAAGAGAGCTAGAAAGGTAACTAGTCATCCCTCACCTCGTAAAGCTGGGTCTAGCAAAGTGAAGTCTCTTCTATAGGATTACCTTTACCTTTACTGAAAGTTGAAAATAAAACCTCATAGAATTCGTAGTAGTAATAGTTTATTGCGTGGTGATTTTGTCAATAGTGTGTCAAAATATGAGGTTGTGTGTGAGGCTGGCAACCTCATCATGTCACAAACATTGCTACAGAAACAACTGTCAGAGTTTGTGCTTTGGATTTGGCTTCCTCAAGATTCGCTTCATGCCCCATACGGAGTCAAAAAATAAATGATGATGTCTAAATACCGGTTCTTTAAAGCAGAGGTTCTCAACCTTTTTTTGCTTCTGCTCCTCCCCCCCCCCCCCCCCCCCTTTTCCGAGCTTCATTTACCTCTGTTCCCCCCCCCCCCTTCCTCATAGTGGCTGTTAAATGGGGAAAAAAATGTACTTTACCATCTGACTGTGGCCCCCTAGAAATATGGCATGGCCCCACTTTGAGTTCCTCTACTTTAGAGCATTCTCATAAGAGAAGTATGTTTGCGAGTGATATGACCGCAAGAAAGAGGATAAGAATAAAGAACATTAACTTGTAGAATTTAAAAGAAGCGGAGAGGTACAAGTACCGTGAGATTTATAATGGGGCCTGATATTGTAACTTAGCCCAGGTCTTACATAAATAAACATTTATGGGCTTGTCCATGTCTTCTTCTTTGATCCTTAGTCGCCGACTGTCAAAGCAGACTTTAATAATCAACTAAGTTTTAACAGTTTAAAAAAATTTAATAATCTTTAACAGAAAATACCTCATCATCATTTGATGGTGTTGGGAGCTGCTGTGCGGTGCATAGCAGGTTACATTTAGTAATCACGGTTATGACAACTTTGACAATGGGCAGGATGACAGAGGTTCGGTTGAGGACAAGTAAACAATAATAAAGCTACATCAGTAACGTTTATGGAGACCTGGAGACACTATATGCATGCAGCAAACGTTGGCCTCCATGACACGCCAACGCTTATTTCATCGATTGATTTTATTGCACCACCACCGACAGCGGGGGGGGGGGGGGGGGGGGGGGGGGGGGGGGGGGGGGGAGGGGGGGGGGGGGGGCGGGAGGGGGGAGAGAATTTCTGGCAGCAACAGAATTAGGCTCATCTTGTGTTTTTCACAAATCCAATTCGAAGAAAAACGGAAGAGAGTCTGATAGACTGGGTGCATTTAAACCCAATTACACCTTTCCTGGTCATGTTTCTAGGTTTAATTAAACAACGGCTGGCTATAACTTTGTAGCCGTATCAATTCACAGAACAAACTAGTTCAAGATGATTACAATTAACAACTGCTTACAACAGTTTTCTCTCTTGCAGCCTTTATAATTTCACATCTCTAACATTCTTTATCAGAGTTTTAGTGCCTATGCGGAATGTTGCGGTTTTTAGAATGCCTGTCGTATTTGTACGTGATTGTGTGTTCTGCGACAGTTCCACATGACCGCATGTTCAGGCTTGTTGAACTAGCGCCTGTCATAATCAGATTAGACTGGTATTGTGCAGAGAAACAAGCGCTCGCCTCAATTAATGGATTGTGGACACACACACACGGAGTGAGCAGGGATGTGCAGGCGGAAGTATAAGGGGGAGATTAGCAGACGTATAAATAATGACGTCATAGCATTAGTAACTAGAATACAGAAACGTCAATATCTGTTCTAGTTCGGTAGGCCATGCAGCCTTGTATTGTCTTTAAAGCTGTAATGTGTGACTGTTTATTTGTATACATGCGTGTGGTTGTGTGTATTAAGAATTGTACATTTTGCTTCTCTTGAAGATATGGGAGCATCTAGGGCTGGCTCAACCATTAGGCGTATTATGCGACCGCCTAAAAGGTAAATGGAGTCCCATAGCAAATTCTGTAGTAGAGTAAGTGTTAGAGACTTCATCATACTGGGTCCAGTGTTTTGTGTCAGATGGGATGACCACTTCCTGTCCTCGCCGCCTGTGCTATCACTAACTCAGAGCAGAATCACGTACCCATGTACAGCTGTGTAAACTGAAGCGCGAGACGGCAGTCGCAAAAAGAGAAAATAAATAGAGTGACGGAAGAATAGAGTGAACTAAGATATTGGTATAACGAAAAATTAGTTTTAGCTACAAGACCCAAAAAAATTTATTTTATTTGCAATGATCCTTCTATACCACAGTAAATAAGCTTTCACACACACATTTGTATTATTACATTTATGTGCTTGTGGGGAAATGTGAAGGTAGTTTCCCAGCAGATACTATAGTAACAGTGGCGTATTCTCTATGCGTGCTGTGCGTGCTGCGCACACCTATGCCCGAAGGAAAATAAAAATTTAATTTATTATTCTATAAAATATTTCTCTTCTAATGTTCTGCTTTCGGACCGCACGCACCAGGATAACGGATTTTCCCGCATAGAATCTACGAGTATAATCTAGTTTCAGTTTCCCCAGACGCTTTTTATAGTGCAGTTTTTTATTGGTTGGTAGCAATCGCCCGAAGTTTCTCGTGTAATTCCGTCACTATGCGTGCGGCACGTTTCGGATTCACGTCTGAACACTGGTTTGATTGGATCGGGGTCATGGCCAGATACGTAAATAAAATGCGAACATGCGTGCGGTGGTCCTGCAGCTCTCGAGTTGTAAAAATCGGTTGTGTCCGTCCAGTGTTTTTTGTGATTAATTTTTGTTAGTTGCCGGGAATGCAGATTATTACAGTGACAGTGAGTTTCAAGTTGTAAGTTAATTAGTATTTCGGAGATAGTTGACATATACCCTTAATTACTATCGTTGCGTAATTGAATATAGTTGGTTTTTAAATTAAGAGGGGAAGAAGTTAAATAGTAGGCGTACATATTCATTTTAAGTAGCAGTACGCCTAGCTCGCATTACCAGGATACGCCACTGTATAGTAAAGGAGTAAAGTGTTAAATACGTCACTATACTAGTACTAGTTTTAAAAAGTGGGATGACCAGCTCTCTTCGTCGCTGCCTCAGCCTTCCCCAATTCAAGAATGAGTCAGGTACCCATTTACAGCTGAGTGGACTTAAGTGTGACCGTGCAGGCTTTGCCGCGAGAAGCAACCACTTTAACCACTTTTTAAAAAGGACGCTCATATATATATATATAACTACTTGGGCCGCCAAAAATCCTGTTTGCCGAGAGCGCCAAATACCCTAGCACCAGTCCTCTGAGTGCATCTTCTATCGCATCGTGTCTGCTTGTCAGTACTTGATCCCCATCAAGGTCTAATTACATATGTTATCGTCATGAATGAAAAAGTTTAGAAACAGTATTAAAATAAGGCAATAGATTCAAATACCTAGGCATGTTAATAACACTGCATGTAATATACATCTCAAAGATAAAGAATAAAATAGCCCAGGCAAAAACAACGTTCCAAACAATTAAAAAAGTATTTTCTGCAGCAACTATTTTTAAATGCTAGTAAATAAAAAAAATGTTATTCAGTCATAGAGTCATTTCTAGCATACTAGAGACTAGAACAATTACTAAACAAGCATGAACAGCACTGGAGGTCACAGAAATGTGGTTTTACAGAAGAATGTTAAAAACGCCATTGGCAGCTAACAAAATGTGTAATGATGATGATGATGCACTGAAAGAAGCCACTGCGAAACAGAGGTGAAAATGATGAGGAGAACGTGGAAAGAACTTGAGATGATGGCACGTGACAGGAGGACTTGGCATGTGTTTGTTGAAGGCCTATGCTCCTTTGGGAGTGGAGGGTTATGATGATGAAGATACAGAGGACGACAAACAGAGACTATGCTGGACAGTTTGATACTTGGTCATGGAAAGATTCCAACAACAGAATTGATAAACAGTACTGGAGACCGGAAATTATGGAGAGATACGATCGTCTACGCCAGTGGTTCTCAGCGTGGACCATGCCATATTTCTAGGGGGGCCACAATAAGATGCTAAAGTACCTTTTCCCAGCTTACAGCGACAATGAGGGAGGCCACAGACGTAGATTAGGTTCAAAAGGGTGGCCATGAGCAAAAAGGGTTGAGAACCACTGGTCTTCGCCACCAAGCATGGCACTGGAAGAAGAAGAAGAATTTTGCCGATGAACCATCTTATGTTATCTTATATCTAATAAAAGTCTGCCTATATCTTTTTGTACATCAATTTCTTTGCTTCATTATTGTGTTTTCTTATATATCCTATTACATCATGGGTGAGTCTGTATAGTTTTGCGTAAAGGCGACTGTTTGCATGTTCTTACACAGAACGATTATTTTGTTGTCCATTCTTCTCCCGATTCCGTGTTGTTGTTGCTGATCCAGCGGCGTTTGGGCTCTCGTCCTTCGGCCACATGCCATGTAGTGGTATTTGCATGTGTTCACAAGTTGTTCTTTTGCTCCATTTAAAGTGGGCCACTTATTTGGCTTCGGAGGAAGGAGCATTTTTCTAACATCATCAAGTGGGGGCTCTCGAAGAGGTTGTGACATATTATATAAATAGACTACATGAATCCGTCCGCCTTCGCTTCCCACCTTTGTTCCTCATTAGTATGCACGTTTTGTTACGCAAAATCCATGCCTTTTCGCTATCTGTTTAACTCATATTTTAGCCACGCCTATTTTTCTTGTTTCATGCGCTGACGAGCGTCTACCTAGATTCGTAACTGTCATTCCTTTCAAGGGGACGAACCAAGTGCGTTTGCCTGAAGCTCCCATGCGAGCAGAGCCGTCAGTATTACGACAACTGACAGAATGCACTGGCCCAAAACACATGGAAGGTAAAACTGCTTTGTAGTTCTCTACAAGCTCGAGCGAATCCTGTGATGTTGTACATACAGGGAGACAATCGCCGAGATCAGAAGCCTTTGTTGTCGATTCAACGGCGAACGGAGGAAATTCTTTATCTTGGAAGAAAACCCCGTTGATTCCCCCTGATTGCCCAAGGCGTGACTTTCGTCATCTTTCAGCAAAACAACGCTATTCTTGTATAAATGTCCCATCTCCTAAAATCAGTTATCTAGTTGCCTCAGAAAATTTTGGAAAATCTAGCTAGCGATTATAAAAGCCATGGTGGAAGTGTTGATATATATATATACTGATATATATATATATACTGATATATATATATACTGATATATACTGTTCAAAAATAGAAACGCAACATTATTGCAGTGGTAATGGACACCAAATTTCAAACTTGTACCAAAATTTTATTTTACGGAATTAATGTTTCAATCTTGGCATGAAGAAACTTTCAGACTTTAACAATGAAATGATGTTCATTAAATTTGGTTTGGACTTTTATTCTTTGCAAATGAGGCCTCCGTTTCAGTAAGGTATATGGCCTCCTCTGGCCTCTATCAGAGAACGACATCTCCTTGACATGGATCCGATTAGCCGTTGGATCTGTTGTTGTGGGATGGCTGCCCACTCTTCCCGCAGTGCAAGAGACAACTGTCGGAGATTTGCTGGAGCCACGTCTCGCTGGCGGAGTCGTCTGTCGAGTTCATCCCATAAGTGTTCTATGGGGTTCATGTCTGATGACATGGCTGGCCACGGAATGGTCTGGACGTGGTTGTCAGCGAGGAACTGGATGGTGAGTTGTGCCACATGAGGTCGAGCGTTATACTGCTGAAAAATCGACCCTCGTGCAGCCAGAAGTGGAAGGACATGAGGACGAAGAATTTCAGCGACGTATCGTTGGGCATTCAGGCGGCCTTCAATTTGCACCAGGTCACTTCTTCCCATGAAGTTGATGCCCCCCCCCCCCCCCCGGCCCCACATCATTACACCTCCATCACCATGTGGAGGAGCCTCATCAACGCTGTTCTGGGCGTAGCGCTCATGGTCTCTGCGGTAAACTCTTCTCCGTCTATCGTGTCACTGGAGCACAAAAAATGATTCATCACTAAATCAAACCCTTCTCCCGTCATTCCCAACGGTCCATTGACGATGCTGGTTTGCCCACTGCAGTCCGTTTTGGCGATGCCGGTCCGTAAGAACAGGACCTCTGTAGGGTCTTCTAGCCCAAAGACCAGAGTCTATAAGCCGGTTCCTGACCGTTTGATCTGAAATTCGACGAGCTGCTGACATTGACTGGACTGTGGAGGACGCAGATGCAAGTCGATTCCTGAGGTGACGCAGCCGTATGAAGCGGTCTTTGGCAGGAGTTGTGACTCTGGGTCTTCCACTGCGCGGCCGGTCTGCCACTAAGCCAGTTTCTTGAAATCGCCTCCAAAGGCGACTAATGGTGCTTGTAACCACATTAAATTGTCTGGCCACTACACTTTGTGACTGTCCAGTCTGTAAACGTCCAATGATGATGAGTCGTTGTTCTGTAGTGAGATGAGCTATACTTGCGCATTGAATTTTCAACTGAATTTATTCAAGGAGCGTCAATCTTTTATAGCCATTCAATAATATGGTCAGAGAGTTTTGTGTTCAGTAAGTTTCACGGGATTCTCATGAACCTGTCACGAGTTATTGTCAAAAATGTTGTTTTGACCTTGACCTCTTTCATGACCTCACGAATCATGAGGTGAGTACAATTCAGGTAACCACGAGAAGTTAATGATCAGGAGGACACAGTCGATAGGTTGACTGATGTCCAATCAGCGAATATCTTTTTATAAAAGTAACACCAAAAAAGTTGCGTTTCTTTTTTTGAACAGTATATATAAATATATATCAGTCATATGTAAACTTACAAATCCACTGCATTCCATCTTCCAACATACACCCTTCAGCACAAGAGTAGATAGTGTATATACTTAATAAATAAGGAAATTGTATTTGAACGCCTTTGTCAAGTTTATAATTGTTAAGTGAAATCTGTTTCCTTGTTTTAATATCACAGTTAGTTACACAGCGGGGTGGCATTTTATGACTGTCTCCACTCTACTAATTTTTCGAGATCAGATCATTCACAGTCGTAACTAATTTGTGATACCAGTAGTTCTCTCATACACTAGGACTTCACCATTTTCCTGCAGAAATTCTATTTCTGTATTGTCAGTACTATACTGATCCTATATACAATAAAAACCTCACGCTACAGCGTTCAATTCTCATCGTGCTCTCCAGCCTCTCTATCTGTCTCTCTTACCGTGGTGATTCCAGAACAAGGAATGCCTTATTATGTCACCCACAGGTGTAATCAATATGTGCCCTATCCATCTTAAACGTCTACTTTTCATTTCGGGCGTGTTATATTTATGCTGACCCGTTTTCCAGCGACAGCGACATTCTAGCACTAAGGTGAAGGTCACGTCCATGTTGGAATCTGTGTGTCACCGACACACCCAGTAAGTATGACTTGTGAAGTGGTCTTAAGATGTATCTGTGACTGGTCTTGGTGATAGACAGACAGACAGACAGACAGACAGACAGACAGACAGACAGATAGATAGATAGATAGATAGATAGATAGATAGATAGATAGATAGATAGATAGATAGATAGATAGATAGATAGATAGATAGATAGATAGATATCTCCCTGCTGACTTAGCCAAATTGACGTCAGCTGATCGGGGAACGAGAGGATTCATTCGGGGAGTCTGCCACCGCCGCAACAACCTCAGCCGTCAGCTAGTTTCAGCAAGGAAGTGCCGTGATGCTGACAGACAACGTCAGCTACGAACTAGCACCCGCTGCCAACACAGTAGGGGGGAGGGGGACGGGGGTAGGGAGAGCGAGCGAGTGAGCGAGAGGTTCATTGAAATAGCGCTCGTGCTGTAGCCGAGAGGATTACTCGCTAGTTACTGCCCGGACAAGTTTGTATACTTGGATAGTGACTAGCTGGAAACGTATACACTGAATAGACTTAACTTGTACTTACCAACATCTAGATGGTGCTTGGTTCTTGCTCGGATCTAGTCATTTAATTTTATTGGTATTGCTTCTGGCTGTCTTCTATCTGGACTCATTCGGTAAGTATGGAAATATGGCTTAATCTCTTCTGTGTATTTGTTGGATAGTTCGACCGTACAAAATAGATGGTGCAAATTTTTTTTAAACCCAGTTTTTCATCGCGGATTGCTTTTTATCTTGTCTGCTGCTGTAATACCAATATCGCAACCAACCATTTCCTATGGATTTTGGTTGAAAATGTTATCTTTGATATCAAAAGAAGTATTTATTTGAGAGTAATAAAATGAGTAATATTTTAGTACTTATCGTTTAGTAGGGCTTACATTAAAAAAGAATTATTAAATTGTTGTGCATGCTTTTTTTTTTTTTTTTACCTAGGTCTATAGACCTACGAGCTCTTGTTATATAGGTCTATTTCTTGCGCTTTAATTTCCAAACTTTCATAACTTCTAGATTAGCATTACCTATAGGCCTACTCTAAATATATAAGCCCTTGTGACATCCAGGTCAAACTGCTAAAGAATTAAATTTCTTCGTCGCAGATTCATCATCATTAATTTCTTCTTCTTTTTTTTTTTTAAGCTAGCTAAATTAAATCACAGCGGATCAGTTCTGGCGGCCCCACCCTAGTTACTGCTTTTATGTATTCTGGGTTTTCCCCGATGGGAATAGAGCGATTAGGAAATAATGCCTCATTATTTATCTGGTTTTTTTCCCCCACGATAAATAACAGTCGCGTATTATTTTGGTAATCTGAGAAGGGTCATCTCATACATAAGTCCTGTATTTACTGTGTGTCCGTTTAAGGTCAGACACCGCTGGAAAATTTCACTTCCCGTGTGCCTGCACTTCCATCTTTCACAACCCTAAAGTGTCAACCGTAGCTTATAGCGGCGGATTCAGTGTCCATAATACATACTGTTTAGTATGTGATGTACAGATCAGCGGTCTAGAGCCCAGATTACCTCACGCTGCATTCACCTCGTCTTTCTGACACTCACTATTTCTCCATATCTATCCTCTATCTCGTGTTTTTGTTGTTGTTTTTTTACAAGGGCTCCTAGCTCATTCTATTTTCCTCTCGCTGTTGATTTAATTGTGAGGACCTGTAGAACTACTCTTTATATTTATTTTTTCGCTGTATGTTCCATCTACAGATTTGAATCTTCGCTATGTATCTGATCTACCTATATATTTTCTTGCTACATTTCTATTCTACGTTATTGTTTCCTCGCTGTAGGTTCAATCTACAAATGTATTTCCCCTCTATATGCCTAATCTCGAAATGTGTTTCCTCGCTTAGGGCCTAATGTCCAAACTACAAATTTATTTCCTTTCTATATGTCCAATCTACACATTTTTTTTCCTCGCTATATGTCTAATCTACATTTTTTCCCGCGCTATATGTGCATTGTACCGCTTTACTTTTTCCCCTCTCTGTGTATCTAATTCTACAGATTTTTTTTCCTCGCTAAATATCCAACCTACAGATGTATTTCCTCGCTATATGTTAAATCTTCACAACGGGCTGATCACCCGTTTGCCAGTCACTTCGATTACGGAAACAACAGCAAATGGGTTGATTTGCCGTTGCCCTAAAGACGCCACTAGGCGTGATGGGAAACAATGGCAGGGAAAACCTATCTGCTGTTGCCCTAAGATGCCACTAGGCGTAATGGCCACTGACTGCTTTGACGGTCGGTGGCAAAGGACGGAAGAAGAAGAAGATGTTAAATCTACAGATGTATTTCCTCGCTATATGTTAAATCTACAGATGTATTTCTTTGCTATATGTTAAATCTACAGATGTATTTTTTCGCTATATGTTAAATCTACAGATGTATTTCTTCGCTATATGTTAAATCTACAGATGTATTTCCTCGCTATATGTCTAATATGCACAGTTGTTTACTCGCTTATAGCTCCAGTCTATGGAGTTATTTCCTCACTATATGTCCAGTCCATTCTCAGAGTAAATGTGTTCGCTGAACACTGAGGAGGTACGGGCAGCATTGGTATAGCTGGCGAATCCTTTTTAGGGCAAGTCCTTTTCAGTGCTTTATGCTAGCAGATGGATAATATTAGTCCTTTTCAGAACTAAATATCTATCAACACTGGTGGGGCTAGCAGTCCTTTTCAGGACTAGTCTTTTCAGAGCTACTTCATGCTAACGGATGGTTGCCAGTAGTCCTTTTCAGGGCTTAGAGTTTATCAACGCAGCGCTTCAGTTAACAGAGTTCACTAATTTTTTGATCATTTATATTGTGACATGCTTCTTCAATGTTCTTGCCTTTCTGATTCTAGTCATTTATTCTCGTCTGTGCCTGCTCCTCGTCTTTCAGCCACTTCCCCCCCGGCCCATCCCGCCCCGTTTGCCCTGCCCTCCCCCCCCCCCCCCCTCCCCCCCCACACCCCCCCGGCCCCTCCCCCCCCCCGGCCCCCCCCCCCCCCCCCCTCACACTACTGTAAGAGTGAAACAGGGACGAAATTCAGAGGTTGGGTATATTACATGTACCACTTGAGCATGTCATGTTTTTATTATTGCCTTGACAGTCATTGCGCTGTGTGATTGTGCTTTTGTGTTCCGTTATCAGCAGCTGAGATAAGGAGCGCTTCTTGTGGTGCCTTTCTAGACCCTCAGTGGACTACATGTAAATCTTAATGAACACAACTGATTACGAACATCATACTCGCTTCACGAGCATTTGCGTTTATGGTTTCTGTAGCAGTTCGTTTTAAATGGTGAGGTTGCTAGTCCTATGCCTATCTCTCCTTAGGCGTTCTTTGACGACGTTGCTAGGTAGGATACAGTGTTCCCATATTTCTTATTCAGGCACATTATCCACATGCTACTGCCCATGCCATGCTACTCTTTATTCATTATCATCACCACTTTTCAGGATGCCAATATCAAAGCATCCACGTGCTTCCTCGTGCTGTGGTTTCTGTAGCTGTGTTTTTGTTGTTGTTGTTGTTGTTTTTTTTTTTGCGTGATAAGGTTGCTAGCTCAGTGTTTACAACTTCAAATTAGTCGCTTTTTACGAAGGATATATATATATATATATATATATATATATATATATATATATATATATATATATATATATATATATATATATATATATATATATATATATATATATATATATATATATATATATATATATATATATATATATATATATATATAGGATGCACTGAAAGAAGCCACTGGGAATTTGAAACTTATTATTCACAATAGACGGAAACAATCCACTTTTCTTTTGGCAAGCAATGAGAAGTAGACAACTTGGCAACAGGAAATATTGAAGAAATAAGATACAGAGGACGACAAACAGAGAAGATACTAGACAGTTTGATACTAGGTCATGGAAAGATTCCAACAACAGAATTGATAAACAGTACTGGAGACCGGAAATTATGGAGAGATACGATCGTCCAGGGGCAGTGCGTCCCTTCGGTCATAACTATGGAAATGCGCCACTGCGGTGATAGACCTCAGCCGTTTTATTTTTCCGATTGTTCCTTTCGACATTTTATTTTCTCTTCTGCTTTTGAAACCTTCTTTTCTTCCAATCTGAGGTGTCGCCGTAGAGAGCATCGCCACTTAGCACGATCGGCAACTTCGTCTTTTCAGGTTGCTGGATTTATGTCCAGTGTCCTCGTGTATATATTCTTTTGTTTTCTTTGTTACTGTGTTACACATTATAGGAGGTCTGTCTCTCATAACTCCAATAGGATGATTTCCGCGGTGCGTTTAAAGGTTAAGTTCTGACATGTCTAACTTCCTTGTTAACTCTGTGAAACTGTCGTGTGCGGTGGGGGCCGCCTCTTAGAATGTAGTTACGTCGCTGGTCTAAGTCAAGAACTTCAGCACTTTCATGTAAGTGCAAAGATGAGAACAGATCCATCATAAATGTGTGTCAAGAACGGGTACGTTTGTAACGAAAGTCAAACTCTCCTTATTCATCAAGATTTTGCAAGTATTGATCAATCAGTGGGATAAATGATTGATCATAAATTTAATTTACGGAGTCCCATAATCCCCCAGTTTATCCTCTTATCATCGACCGGAACATCAGCGACGTCATAGTTCGTTATTCCTTCAAACACGTCACTCCCCGTCGGACATAATGATCCACCCCATCATCCTATCACCGTTAAGTAAGCTGCCACTCGTTCGTCTCCGCCCGCTTTTCTTTACATGGATATCTGATTTTTAGATAAGACCGTTAATCTTCTTTCACGTTTGTCTAGAGATTACATCAAGAAATCTAAGGCGCTGTCATATCGGGTGTTCTACAAGTCCAGATCCAAAGAACAGAAAATACATATGCATTTGGTGTGCTAATGATCAGTCGCATTGCTTTTAACTTGAATGCACAATTCAAATCTTTCAGTAAACTGAATTTGTCCTTCATTCTTGTGATAAGAGGTTTTGATGTTAATAAAATTAAAGGTTAACAAGGTGAGGTCAAGCTATGTAAGTTCCCTGAGTAAGATTGATGATGATGTATTTCTCAGGGTCCCTATCCGCTACCTCTTCTGATCTCACCCAGTGTACATTAATCTCTGTTGTGTTATGTGGCTACGTGTCTAGGGTAATGTATTTATTATGAGGAATGAATAATTTCAAACAGAACTTTAACTCAATAAAATCAAGTAAGTAAGACTGTGTGTAAGTTTGATATACACAGGGATATATATACAATTTTTAATCTTCCTGTACCTCAATCTTTTGGGACAGGAATTGTCAAATCAAGAAAATTTTTATTTACAGAATATAAATGAATAAGGTGGAAACTTTGTCCATCACTTGTAACAAAAGAAAAGGTCACTGTAATAAGTACCCACTGTCTGATTTCAATGCTTGCTATTAACACTAGTCAGTTATTTGAGAGTCTGTTCTTTACATCATTCCCCAGGGAAATTCTTGTTATTGTGGTGGGTGGAATTGTGATGAACTACCAATAGCCCTTAGTAAGGGACTTAACTGGCAAGCCTATCTGATACTGTTGGCTCCAGAATCTACAAGATCAATCAAATAGTGTTTCCTCCTGGATGAAGATACTGATTTTGGGCTTCACTGGTTATTGATGGGCCTTCACTGCCCACAGGTTCTTTCTTTTCCAGGTTTTCTGCAACACTTTTGACTGGCAATAAAACTCTGAAATGAGAAGGAAAAATTCCTCCCTTATAGAGCCTGTTTATAACAATTCCACAACTAATCGATAATAATCTTACCTGGGGTCAGCCATGTGTGCTGACCATATGCACCAGACTCTAAGTTTCCTTGACTACACTCAGTCCTGTGTTTTCATTATTTTTCCCATATGGCATCAAAGCCACTGTTCCTTAAGCATTGATTGTCTTCCATAGAATCAGCAGGGGTGTACAAATATATCTTGTGACCTGTTAATTACTTCTCCCAAACATTCTATGCATGGTTTCACATGTTATTGGAACATTGTGTCACTCCAGAAGTCACTATCAATTTATTTTCTACTGGACTTACAGTCGCAAAATTTTATGGCAAATTTACAAACACATTTATTTTTCACTTCCCAATAAGTCTGCTTTTAGACACATTCCTACTTAGGTCGTCGTAACCTCTCCCAATTGGCAGTATCGAAATAAAATAGGGCGGCACACGCAGCGTGTGGCCTACATGTCAATATATTACAAATAAACTTATTTGTCTTACCCCAAGTAAAGAATAATAACACATGCACAAGCTTGACTAGCAGTAAATAGGTTTTCAGACTGCTTTATCGTCCAGACGGCAAAAGCTTGGTCACAAGGCTTTCCCGCTGATCTCAACTTGTCAGTGAGTGTTAGTTTTTCAAATGGCGGTTCAAACTACAATGGCCTGATTTTTCAAGTAGTTGTAAATTTTATTACCCTACCCCTAACCAATCAGAAGTCGAGTCAAAAAAAATTAACTATGTTTGGATTATAACTGGAGCGATTCTAAGTGTGTTCGTTCGTCTGATTACATTTGGGTATTTTATATCTCCGTTATTTATGGACCGATTTCAAATATCAAAAGTGATAATTAAACGGCCAATTTACCTCTATCGTTCTATCTACTTTTCCTTTGGTTATTCCTTAACAGTTTCATCTGGGTAATTTTTTTGTAATTAATTGTATGTCTACCCTGATCTAAAATATCAGTAAATTAAATTTTTCTAAGTCAAGATAATTTTATTAAGTGGGAACCTTTAGGTTAATATATTAATCAATATCAGCGCTATAATTCAAGATATCCCTTTCATTCTAATTCCCTTTAGTTATTGAGAAATAAATTATTTAATTTTGGTCAAAAACACAGAATCGGCATTTTTGCCACTACAACCAAATTTTTTCTTGATTCTACAAAACGAGGTAACAATTTGATTGGTTGTTAATTTTGACTACGTCCTTCGATAAATATTAGGGTGGGTGTGTGTGTGTATGGGGGTAGTAACTTTTAACCTGTGGTAGTAGAAAAATTCAAATTCTCTAGTTAAATTTTTAGCGCTAAATGGACTTTGCCCCTCAGACAAATTTCAAATATTGTAGTTATTTATAGATTCAAAAAAAATATGCGGACTGGTTTTTAAGCAGGAAGTTTGAGCGTGGGGTTTACACAGATCCATTTCACTACAATTCTTCATTAACTTGAATGCACATATAATATCTGCCAGTATCTTAAATGTTTCTTACTTAGTCGTTCCTCTTCTACCGTGAGGTGTAGAGGTATCTTAAATGTACATATAAGATCTTTCATTAAATTGGACGCACAAATAAGATCTTTCTCATAGACTTCTCCGAATTTTTCTTTAGAGGGGGGGGGGGGAAAGAGGAAAGGAAGGAGGAGGCCCTTTGGAAACGGGTCGACCGCAATCTACCGATAGAACATTTTGGAGTATTTGGAACATCTCAAGGTGATGAATGGAGGAAAACAGGACGAATTTTGTAAGTTGGAGAAATTTTGGACTAGCCCTCTCCCAGTCGGCATTTAAAATTGCCTGGTATTCCCAGGATTAAAAATACATTCTCCGTGATCCCCAGTGAAATCCCACGAGCTAACTTGCAAATATTCACTTTATTCGCAAACTGCATACGATAGGAACGTGATATTTATTTTTCTGAAAGGAAGTTAACGTTCGGGAAAATATCATTTTGTTTGAAAGTTCCACTGTTCTGTTAATGGAATTGCACGAAACAAATTCTCCGACAGCCTAGTTACAAACAGGCTGCACTTATTCCAAAAACTCTGACACCTGAAAAGAGACATTATTTTATTAAGGTAGATCTTTAGAGAACTCAGCGTTTTTGAAGTAGAACCTCATATTTACTGGGTTGCCTGCTGCTGCTTTTGAGAAAGAACATTTAGGGGAAGGCATTCTTCCTGAAAATATAATTGTTACATCTAATCCAGACTTCTGAGATATCCTGAATCTTGCTTCTTAAAGATTGCTTTCTTTGTTCATAAATATAAATTCTCTGGCAAACTAACAGAGAAACGTGACCGGTGTTTACGTTAGGTCAGTACGCAAAGTGCTGGAGAATGGGGAAGATTTGACTTAATATTTCTATTGCCAGTTCCACTCTACGTGACTTAACTCAAAGACCCTGGTCAAATTAGATCAACCCACTATTGTACTAGAGATGCTTAAGTCGGCGTATCAGTTGATCTATTAGATAATTTAATCAAGGAGTAAGCCACTGATGTCAAAACAGTGTCTGAGTTCATTCATTCCTTCATCATACTTCCGGTCCCCAAGGAGCATGGGTCTTCAACAACCGTATTCCAAGTCTTCCTGTCCCGTGCTATCAGCTCAAGATTTTTTCATGTCTTCTCGCTCCTTTCATGTCTGTTTCCAATTCTTTACTCCATGTGTTCTTCAGTCTCTTTCTCTCTCTCTCTCTCTCTCTCTCTCTCTCTCTCTCTCTCTCTCTCTCTCTCTCTCTCTCTCTCTCTCTCTCTCTCTCTCTCTCTCTCTCTCTCTACCTCTCTTACCATGAGGATTCCAGAATAAGTACTGCCTTGTAATACTATCAGCAGGTTTTTCTTAGTGTTTGTTCTATCCATCGCCATAGTCTTCACCTCATCTCATGTTACACTGACACTTATCTGGTTCGTATCATCAGTTCCACATTAGTGATCCTGTCGTATCATCAGTTCCACATTAGTGATCCTGTCGTATCATCAGTTCCACATTAGTGATCCTGTCGTATCATCAGTTCCACATTAGTGATCCTGTCGTATCATCAGTTCCACATTAGTGATCCTGTCGTATCATCAGTTCCACATTAGTGATCCTGTCGTATCATCAGTTCCACATTAGTGATCCTGTCGTATCATCAGTTCCACATTAGTGATCCTGTCGTATCATCAGTTCCACATTAGTGATCCTGTCGTATCATCAGTTCCACATTAGTGATCCTGTCGTATCATCAGTTCCACATTAGTGATCCTGTCGTATCATCAGTTCCACATTAGTGATCCTGTCGTATCATTTCAATCCTTATATTTTACGCAAGCATGAAAGTCTGAAACTTTATGATTATTGCTTTTATTGTTTTCTATGTAATTTTTTTTTATTTTTTTTTTTAAGAACAGTATCCCGTTCAACCTCTGATGGGTTATAATTAGGATATATATTGTTTTCAATTCCAAATAATATGAACAACTGCCGATATGAGAAAGTGGCATCACATTTGTCAAATCGTTGTAAATAGGGAAAATCACAATTATGCATGTATGTTTAAAAAAGAAAAACCAAAAAAAAAAAAAACCAATAAAATTAAGCAGAAACTCTGAACAAGAATAATATTAAGGTGGAGGAGTGTAAAGGCCTGGTGTTTAACAGATATTTAATTGTCTTGCACCTGTCAAAAGTCATATGCATTGTAAGAACAGCATCAGACCTTCACATTCCCAACTACAATATATTAACCTTTGTTCGTGTTAAATATTGTTAGTTTCTGAAAACGCGACTTAAATTACTTAGAGCGTCATATTTTAGCCATTTCCATGCCAGCATTTTCTATCGGTGGAGAAGCCTCTGAACGGTGCTGCATAAATCGTTTGACGCAAGTGGAAATATGTACTCTAAATTTTGTTTAATCTAATTTTAAATAATATGTCTAATCCTTTTACTAACAAGCTTCTTAATTAATACTTGTAGGACTCAATTTGAACAACAGATGTTACAAGGCTTAGAAATAAATTTTGTCCCCACGATGCTAGATTTTTTCCGACATCCTGTATAAAGCAGAGAGGGAAAAAAAATGATGAAGCAGATTAGCTTCAAGCGCTGAAGTGTTGGTTTATCGTTCTCGTGACTGTTTGCACGAGCACTTGATGACGTCAGCAAATATTCCTCCTGGCTAAGTGGTTGTAGTAGGAGTAATAACGACATTCTTTATGTGGGTTAACCATGACCTCGACGGGTGAGTAGTGGTCTGTCTGTGATAAGGCTGATCTAATGCTCCCTCATAAGCCATTAGCATGAAGAACGAGTTTGGGAGAATCTCCAGCTTTACTTGGGCAAACAGATTATGTTTGGGAAGCTGTAGCGAGAAAAGCAGTCTTAAGCATCCATTTTTAATAGGTTTTTTTTATTAATAGTTTTCTTTAATTCAGGACCTTGGCGCGTCAAATCAGAGTAATTATAATTGTGTTGTTTTGTTGTGTTTTTTCTTTCTTCAAAATAACTTCGTTGGAATGTTTCTATTAAGGTGGTCATGATAAAGTCTGGAAAAGGAAACAGTAATGGTAGTGCCGTATTAGATTCTGCCGTAGAGGAGAGAAGTGTTAGAGATTTCATAGTACTAGGCTGGGGACCTGTTCCCTTCCTGACTGCTTTTGCCTTCCCTAACTCAAGTACAGAGTCTAGTATCCATTTACAGCTGGGTATACTCCAGTGTGATGGCTAGCAGGTTTCGAACACGGAACCTGGTAACTTTGCCAGGAGAGAAAAACGTCCTAACCACTCTACCTATCGAGTTCTCAGCTTGTGTGTGGATGTCCATAAAACGTTGTCTTGTCTGTTGTTGAAATTGTCTGTCTGTTAGATGTGACACTTTCGTGTCGGATACCACTAGAACTGGCAGATTATGGATTCGAGTCACTAATATTAACGATACCACTAGAACAGCAAGATTATGGCATCGAGTCACTAATATCAACTATACTACTAGAACCGGCAGATTATAGAATCGAGTCACTAATATCAACGATACGACTAAAACAGGCAGAGTATATAATCGAGTCACTAAGTCAACGATACCACTGGACCAGGCAGATTATAGCATCGAGTCACTAATGTCAACGATACTACTAGAACAGGCAGATTATGGCGTCGATTCTTTAATATCAACAATACCACTAGAACATCCAGATTATGGAATCGAGTCACTAATATCAACGATACCCCTAGAACAGGCAGATTACGGCATCGAGTCACTAACATCACCGATACCACTAGAACAGGCAGATTATGGCAGCGGTTTTCAACCTTTTTGAGTCCATGGCTCCCCTGACCAACTACATTCTTTCTGCGGCTACCCTGTGGGATAACAGGTAAAAACTCTAGCGATGTTTCGACATTTAGCCTTACCTTTTTTGAGCAGGAGAGCTTTGGAAAGTCTTTTAAACAATTTCTCCGGGGTCACGCAAGTTGACAAACACCAAAAATGAAATTTCCCACAGATCTGTTTTCTTTACAGCTAAATACGAAAAAAAATCCACTCCCACCCACGGCGCCCCTGCCCGTCAGTCAGGGCGCCGCGGCGCACAGGTAGAAAACCGCTGGATTATGGCATTAAGTCACTAATATCAACGATACCACTAGAACAGGCAGATTATGGCATCGAGTCACTAATTTCAACGATACCACTAGAACAGGCATCGACTCAATTATCTCGGGTTTTTCTTACGCATTATCAGAGTAGACATTTCTGGCATTTTCATTTCTGTTTTCCTTTGTTCGTCTATTAGTATATTTGTGTGTGTGTGCAAGTGTGTGTGTGCGCGCATGTGTATGTGCCTTTACGCATAGATTGTTGGACTTACTATGGAGACGGTTGACAATGGGGATCGTTGCCGTATACTAATATGTTTGTGTCATGATAATATGTTTACGTCTATACTCGTAATTTTTTTTATTCATTTGATGTATGATGCAAAGTTGTTCATGAAACTGGGAGTGGAAACGATAAGAGAAGTTTAAGACTATCAATTTTAACAAGCTACGGTTGATTTCAGTGTGAGAAAAAAAAAGATTCTTTCTCTTCTTTTTCTCCTTCTCCTTCCTCCTCCTCTTCTTCTTCTCTTTCGTCTTCTTCTTTATCTTCTTTATCTTCTTTTCCCTCCTTATGGAGCTTGAAGCCCCGACTACAGCTTCTCACTTGCATATAAGCCTTAATGTACGGTAGCAGCGGTGATTTTCTGTGGCCATTTATTTTATTTGAGGTGTGACGAGGTTGTCAGGCTCACGCACAACCTCTTACTGCATGCTTGATGTAGCAATGGGTGTATTCTTTCTGTTATCTCCGTAGAGACCATCCAGCTAACTGAAAAAGTAGTTTATGAATCGTATATTCTCAAAGACAAGCCGAACTTGGTAGCTGTTAGCACTCTTCTGTTTGTCTTCAGTTCCAACGATGAGCTTACGTTTTCATCTTCTTCTTCGTACACTTTCAGACGTCTACTTGAATGTTTTCAAAGAAAACAGTAGTCAACTTGAGGCTATTGAGGTTTCCACGAATGGTACTGGTGTCGGCCATATGC